>CM077206.1:20741878-21094378 GCA_039654625.1 Rhinogobio ventralis | reverse complement strand
ATCACCATTCTGGAGTCTTCACAACATCAGCATTCATCCCAGTGATATGTATATATGTATATACACTTCTAATGTTGATTGGGTGTAGTATTTTACTCTTTTTCAATTTTGTTGCAAGCAGGTCCGTATAGAGCAGTCGCACGCATTTGTATGAGACGCAGCACTTGCGATCGCAGCAATGCGATCCCTCGTTTGTCGTTGCTTGTTTGTGTCGTAACTAACCATAGTGCCTCGTAAATGATTTGCATGACACAGGTTACCGTTAACGATCGTATTTTGTTTTAGATAAGCTCAAGCAGAACAGAATGGCACAGCATATTAGCCTTTATCATTTTCCCCACGAATGAAATGAAACCTCAAACATGTTTTTTAAAGCAACATGCACCCAGTAAATCGGGGCTTCATGATTAACTGAAGTAAAGCTGGCATCGCGAATTGGCTCAGTCTTATAAGATTGCTAAAGTTGAATTAAATATGCTTATATGCTCAGAGTAGTTTTTAAATACTGCACCGACATCAGTGCATTGATCTGTTCACATTAAATGCTGCTACATTCATCTTTGCAAGGGCTGTGAGTTGGTCACATGCAACGTGTAATTGAAACTAACAAGACTTCACATAGTTTCAAGCTTAGAAGTGTTTTGGGCCTGTCATCCAGCAGAGTACATGTTTTGCTCAAACTTACGGGGCACCCAGTGTTGAAATAACTTCCTTTTGTGATCTGACATAGCTTCCTTATGCGTTCTGTGTTCTGTGCTCCTATAAACGCTGCCGTTGTATATTGCATTATAAATATGCGCTATCTATTAAAAACAAATAAATTAGTTAATTAATAAAAACAAACACACCATATATAGTAGTAAGTGTGTGCTTTTGTCTTCACGTTACTCCAGTTAATTTGACTCTATATGTGTTTTATTCAGCTACCGTGATATCTGGATGCCTCTGTCTATTTTAGGAACTTTAGAATATAGTGTTACATCTCACTTGGTCTTTTTGTGCTATGACGCATGGCTATGATTATGTGCAAGGTTCAATAGCTAGCTATGGTTTTATTAGCTAGTAAAGCGTAATCATTTAAAACATTTTTATTCTTCTGCAAGGGCATTGTCCGAGGTTTCTCAATAGTATGTGTCTATGTATTTTGATTACTTCTTTTACTCATCTGTCATGCTGTTATGGTTTATTCTCTTTTGGGGGTTCTCTCGACAGGTTCTGACAGTTAGATGGAGTTCTATCGGCAGAGTTCTATCAAGCTGTGAGCAGGAGTCATGCCCAATGGTTTAGAACCTTCCTAACTGCAGATGCAAAGAACGTCTCGGGTTATGACTATAACCCTTGTTCCCTGAGAAGGAAACGAGAGACTGCGTCGTAGAACAACACTTTGGGGACGCTCCCTTAGCATAGTCTGAAGCATGAATGAAATCTGTCACCGATCCTGATTGGTGCTGCGTCATGACGTAGTATGTGACGGCATACCTGGAAGCTACAAAAGGACGCCGGCACATAGTACAGACAGCTTTGCGATGAAGCAGGCACTCCCACATGATGAGGTCTGGCGGGGAGACGCAGTTTCTCGTTCCCTTCTCAAGGAACAAGGGTTATAGTCATAACCTGAGACGTTCCCTTTCGAGGGAACTCGCACTGTGTCGTAGAACGACACTTTGGGGAACGAATACCCACTATGCCACACCGAAATCACGCCCGTCCTAGTGTGAAGCTGGGTTCCCAGGCACACTTAGGACGTGAGCACCCTGGTGCCAGGTGTCGCAGGGAGATTCAGACTATTCTCCTGAAGCGAGGCTCCCGAAAGGAGGGCCACCGAGGAGGGCATGCTCCTGGTGGAATGAGCCCTAATGGCTGTGGGTGAAGGCAAATTGCGCACCCAATAAGCCATGGCTATAGCCTGGACAATCCAATTACTGATTGTCTGCTTGGTAGCAGGCAGCCCTTTCTTGGGTGAGCCAAAGCACACCAACAGTTGGTCGGACTTTCTCCACTGCGCAGACCTCTCCGGATAAATCCTCAATGCCCTTACTGGGCAGAGGAGGTGAAGTCTGGCTTCCTCTGCCGTCACGTGAGGCAGAGGATGGAATGCCTGAAGAATCACTGACCTCACCCCGCTGGAAGGCACCTTGGGCACATAGCCCGGCCTGGGATATAAGATGGCTTTCACCCCGCCAGGGGCAAACTCCAGGCAGGTTGTTGCGTACAGACGCAGCCACGGCCATGTCTGAGTCATGGCGTCCAACCCCAGCGGGGCGGGATGCCTGAGGGAGAACCACAGTGGATAGTGGGACGTCTCTCGAGACGCGAACAGACCCACTTCCACTGGGCCAAACCTCATGCACATGGCCTCCAGTCGCCACTCCTCTGGCCTTAGCCCCTGCCTCGACAGGATGTCTGCTCCCTGGTTTTGGTCCCCTGGGACATACATCGCTCTGAGAGATGACAGTTTCCCCTGGGACCACAGGAGGATCTGGTGAGCCAACTTGCACAGAGGGCGCGACCTCAGACCCCCCTGGTGATTCCGATATGATACCACGGACATATTGTCGGATCGTATCAGGACATGGTGGCCGCGGAGGTCCGGGAAAAAGCTCCTCAGAGCTTTGTAGACCGCCAGCATTTCCAGGCAATTGATATGCCAGGCAGAATTCCGGGTCTCCCACAGACCTCTCGAAAACCGCGCCCCAACCAGTGAGGGAGGCGTCTGTTGAAATAATTTTCCTGCAACATGATGCTCCCAACACTGGGCCTTGGGGGAAGGATTCTTCCATATAACAAGGGAACGAAGGCACCTGCGCATTACCCTGATTATACGGAACGGATTTCTTCTCGTGGAAAACCCCTTGGTCCTTAGCCACCACTGGAGGGGTCTCATGTATAGCAGGCCGAACGGGATTACGTTGGACGCTGCTGCCATGAGACCCAGCAGTCTCTGGAACTGCAGGAACAGGAACGTGGTCCTCTGGGAGGGCGTCAACACGCTCTTCTTTGTGTTCAGTCTCAGCCCCAAGCACCTTATATGAGACAGGACGACATCTCAATGCCGTATCGCCATCTCCCGCGACTGGGCTAGTATCAGCCAGACGTCTATATAATTCAGTACACGGATGCCCTGGAGTCTGATGGGCTTGGTAAAGGTGCGGGGGGAAAGAGCTAGGCCAAAAGGAAGAACCCAATACTGGTACGCTTCGCCCCCGAAAGCGAACCTCAGGAACCATAGGTTCAACCAAAGATGTCTCTCCACGCACACCAACCCAGCCATGGAGCGGCCGCTAGCGCAGGCCGTCTCCTTGGTGACATGGAGAGACAAGTCGGTGGCCTTACGCAGCTCCGTAAAATCCTCAGGGGACGGTCACTCGCCCTCATCGAGCTCCTTCAAAAGCTTTGCTTGGTAGGCCTGCAGAACTGCCATGGTGTGCAGGCAACTACCAGCGCGACCGGCCGCCACATAAGCCCTTAAGGACCGGGGCTTTGAGGGACGATGCTGCCTCGGGAGACAGATAGCTCACTAGAGCCTCCTCAATGCGAGGCATCATCCCATAGCCTTGCTCAGCCGTGCCCAAAACACAGCCAAAATCCAGTACTGGTGGATTTGACAGGCGCAATGAGTATGGTTTTTCCCATGATTTACACAACTCATTGTGTAAATCAGGGGAAATAGGCAAGCCCCGGCGTGTTGGCTGAGCCCGCTTTTTGAAAAAGCATTCATCCAGCTTACTTGCTGGCCGGATTTCAACTTTTTCCTGTGGCCATTCGATGTTCAATTTGGCCACAACGTGGGTCAGCACATCTACAAGCTCTTCCTGAGCGGAAGAATGAAAAGGTGAATCCACCTGCATTTCTCCCGCCTCAGCGCTGAGCGCGTCAGACCCCTCAGAATCAGACAGCTGCAGCACTAGTTCATCCACCCCGCGGGAAGAAACTGCTTCGCGGGCTTCCGCACGAGGTGGGAGAGCGCCTGAATCCTCAGACGAGGAGTGGGAGGATGCCTCAGCATGCCCAGCTCCCGCCGAGAGATCCACTTGTGAGCCCCATGATCTGCACCTCTGCGCTGCTTCGGCAGACGCGGGACCAGATCCACGGGGCTTGCGAGCTTGGCCGGTCTCATTAAACATGGCCAGCCGCGAGCGCAGCACTCTAAGCGGCAGCCTCTCACACTCGCTGCAGGCGGCCCCCTCGAGAGCCGCCTGTGCGTGCTGCACGGCCAAACACTGCACACACAGCTGGTGTGTGTCCATGCCCGTAATGAAACGTGGGCACAGGTGCACACACCGTCTAAACTGCTCGCTTGCCATGCTTTTATTTGCTTTGAATAAAGGGACAAACAACACCAAATAAGACAAACAATGTTCAGTACAAACAGAGCACCTCGCTGAAGAGCTTCCAGGTATGCCGTCACATACTACGTCATGACGCAGCACCAATCAGGATCAGTGACAGATTTCATTCATGCTTCAGACGCGCTATGCTAAGGGAGCGTCCCCAAAGTGTCGTTCTACGACGCAGTGCGAGTTCCTTCGAAAGAGAACTGCGGTTTTCTAACTCATCTATGCATAGGACATTCTTTAGGATTGGGCTGTTATGAACGCAGCTGTACTTGTGGAGTCCGCATCCTCTATCAAGGTGCTATGTACATTGTCATCCTCAGCATTCTAGATCCAACCAAGATCTGACGCTCAGCAAGTACTTTCATGTACTTTCAAGTAGTAATTTACAAGCAAATACTGGTGGTGGTGGCGTGGCTTCTCATTATTACAAATCACTCCTGTCTCTATAGCCTTCCAAGATTTTATCTGTATGGCCTAACGCGGCTTTTGTCTTAATGTGGCCTAACGTGGCTTTCGTCTCTATGCGGCTATATTGTGGCCTTCATCCCCATGTGGCCTAACGTGGCCTATTGTGGCATTGTCTGCACGGCCTATTGTGGCCTGCATCACCATGTGACCTACCATGGGTCCTGTCTCCACGGGGCCTATTGTGGCCTTATCCGTACAGTTAACGTGACCTTTTCTGTGCGGCCTAACATGGCCTCTGTGTGGCCGTTCAAGGCCGTCGTCTCTGTGTGGCCGAACAAGGCTTTTGTCTCTATGTGGCTGATCAAGGCCGTTGTCTGTGGCCGCTCAAGGCTTTGGTCTTCATGTGGCTGATCAAGGCGTTCAAGGCCTTCATCTCTATGTGGCTGATCAAGGTCGTCGTCTGTGGCCGCTCAAGGCCTTTGTCTCTATGTGGCTGATCAAGGTCGTCGTCTGTGGCCGTTCAAGGCCTTCGTCTCTATGTGGCTGATCAAGGCCGTCGTCTGTGGCCGTTCAAGGCCTTCGTCTCTATGTGGCTGATCAAGGCCGTCGTCTGTGGCCGTTCAAGGCCTTCGTCTCTATGTGGCTGATCAAGGCCGTCATCTGTGGCCGTTCAAGGCCTTCGTCTCTATGTGGCTGATCAAGGCCGTCATCTGTGGCCGTTCAAGGCCTTCATCTCTATATGGTTGATCAAGGCCGTCTTCTGTGACCTTTCAAGGCCTTCGTCTATTTGTGGCTGATCAAAAAAAAAAAAAAAAAAGAGGGTGAAACCCTCTGTGATTTTTATGATAAATGCTCATTTCATGCTTAATTAATACTTACCTTTTCTATGTTTTAGGAATCACAGTAAACACAACGGATGGGTATACAAGTCTCTCACAAGTTCTTTCGGGGTGGGCCCCGTCCAGGAGGAACTACTTTCCTCCACCAATTCTTGGGGGTCGGCTGCGCCCCTGCCTTCATCTCCGGGAAGGAAATGCAGAGTCCGTTACCCCCGAGACGAGAGCTACGGAGGGGGCCTACGCCAAAGAAACTCTATATACAATACTTGCTGGTCTGTTAAATAAATTCATTGTACTCATTTGGCCTACCGAGTCTTTCTGGTAGAACTTGATATTAGTATGCTTCGCCCCCGAAAGCAAACCTCAGAAACTTCCACTGTTGTGGAAGGATGAATACGTGGAAGTATGCATCCTTGAGATCTTTTGTGACAAACCAGTCCTCAAATCTCATTTGTGAGATGATTTGTTTCAATGTCAGCATTTTGAACTTGAACGTTTTCACAGTATGATTCAGTTGGAGCAGATCTAAAATCAGACACAACCCCCCGTCCTTCTTTGGAATTATAAAATACCGGCTGTAACCATGACTCTCTGTTAGGTGGAGGGACATGTTCTATGGCCTCCTTCCCCAACGGGGCTTTTACCTCCTGTTCCATAAACAGAGCCTGTTTGGGGGCTACCACTGTGGGCAGAACCCCATTGCATTGGATTCTGTAGCCTTCTTTATGGTCTGCAGGACATATTGAGAGATGTTTGGCAGAAGTTCACACACTGCCAAAAAATCTACTAAGGAAAGAAGCCTCGAGACTGGTCTCTGGCATAACTCGATTAGCCAATTTGGTGCCCTGCCACAAAGCAAAAATGGTTCAGGAATGGTTTGAGGAGCACAACAACGAGTTTGGGGTGTTGAATTGGCCTCCAAATTCCCCAGATCTCAATCCAATCGAGCATCTGTGGGATGTGCTGAACAAACAGGTCTGATCCATGGAGGCCCAACCTCGCAATTTACATGACTTAAAGGATCTGCTGTCAACATCTTGGTGCCAGATACCTTCAGGGGTCTAGTGGAGTCCATGCCATGGCGGGGCAGGGCTGTTTTGGCACCAACACAATATTAGGTCATAATGTTATGCCTGATCGGTGTGTATATATATATATATATATATATATATATATATATATATATATATATATATATATATATATATATATATATGTGTGACAAACAAACAATAAATGGAGAGAGACAATTTCACATAGAGCACTTGCTGAAGGCACAGAAGCTGACATTGTTTGGTCTGCTTTATAGCTTTCCGATCATGACGTCACCCGTCTATGATATCCCACCATGCCATTGGACTGATTTCACACCAAATCATGCAGAGGCATTCCCATATTGTCGATACTATGTCACTGCGCAAGTTCCCTCAAAAGGGAACAATATTGCACTCACATACTGGACTGTAGGTTTTAATTTAGCTCAGCTATTTATGCTCAAAGTATCTTGTAAACACAATATAAACAATGACTTGGCTCTTCTTTTCAAAATGTCTTTACGTTTGCATTTACATTTAGCAGACGCTTTTATCCAAATCGGCTTACAAATGAGGAGTTCCTAACTAAACAAACAAGGGGCAACAGTATGCAAGTGCTGTAACAAGTCTCAGTTATTCTAGCGTAGTACACATAGTACAGTACACATACACTTTTAAAAAATAAAATAAAATAAACAAACACAGAAAAATGAATAGAATAGTTAAGTGCTAGTATTTATTGGTCAGGTGCTGCTGGAAAAGATGTGTCTTAAGATGTTTCTTGAAAATGGCTACCGACTAGGCTGCTCGAATTGAGATAGGCAAGTCGTTCCACCAGGTGGGAACGGTCCAGGAAAAGGTCTGTGAGAGTGATTCCATGCCTCTTTGGGATGGCACCACAAAGTGTCGTTCACTTGCAGAACGCAAGCTTCTGGAGGGTGCGTAAGTGTGAACAAGCGAGTTTAGGTATATTGGTGCAGAGCCGGTGGTTGCTTTGTAGGCGAGCACCAGTGCCTTGAATTTGATGTGAGTGGCTATTGCCAGCCAGTGCAAACTGATGAAGAGAGGCATGACATGCGCTCTCTTCGGCTCATTAAAGACTACTCTCACCACTGCATTCTAGATTAGTTGCAAGGGTTTGATAGTGCATGCCAGAAGGCCCGCTAGAAGAGTGTTACAGTAGTCCAGTCTGGAGAGAACAAGAGCTTGGACCAGGAGTTGTGTGGCCTGCTCTTTCTGGTCTTTCTGAAAACATCCTTAAATGAATTTGGTCCAGAAGGGCTTATTTTGTCTTTTTGCTGCATTACCATTATTGCTGTGGTTCTTGGAAAAAAATCTCCCTAATTACAGTTCTGTACCCAAGATTATAGAAGCTAGCTTATCTAGTATTGGATCCAGGTGTTGTCAGACAAAATATTTGAAAAAAAGTTGATTGTTCATACTTCCTGTGACAAAGGAAATGATCCCTTGTTTGCACATTTGAGCCACTGGATGGTGACGTATCAGGCTCCAGCTGCTTTTGACATTTGAGGTAAATTAACAACAAGCAGTTGCAGTTTTTTTTTGTCCTTTCTTTTTCAGCAGAAAATGAAAATATTCGAGGATGGGAAACAGGGATGTGTGATAAATTTGTCTCCTAGGTAGTGCACCAGCTGTTCCTTTTCCTTGACTGCGGCACTTGATAACTTGGCTGCATCTAAACTGATTAGCTCGGTTTGAACACTTGTTCTGTACTGCTTCATCCTTATGAGTGTCAGACTTATTATGGAGAAGAGAAAGAGAGAAAAACAGCGGAGACAATGAGCCGGTGGTGCAGATGGTTGTCTGACCCACTGGAAGCCCGGGCATCCACAGATGAGATGAGTGTTTGTGCTCAGGTCCTTTAATTGGTTATTAGATTCAAACTGCAACCGATGCAGCCTCATGCTGTCATAAAGGAGGAGAGAGAGAGAATGAGCGAGAAATGAAGGAAGACGGCAACTTTGTATCTTCATTATAGCTTATTACAACATAAATGGTCTGGATGGATGGATGGAAGGATAGATAGATAGATAGATAGATAGATAGATAGATGATGTGAACTACACAAGCAGTGTGATTTACAGCATTATGAAAGCTCTATGGATGTCACAATTACTGAAAACAGTATTTCACAATATTTCACCGACTCGTGCATGTCATGACATGTTATAGATAAATAACATATAGGCCTACGTAGAGCTAAACCGAATCGAACTTCCAAGCAATAAAGCTTATGGCATGTTTCAAATGCTTCCTTCGGATTCCAAAATTAGCAATGCATGGTTGAACGAACTTTATTTTTAATGAAGATCCAGCTCACACTGGTAAGACACTGCATTTGTTCGCTTCATTACACTGTGAATTTGTTTGTAAATAAGAGACTGGATTTGCAGACAGGATGAGATTAAAAAACGATGCTGTGGCTTCTGGATCTGACAGGAATTATGGGTAACACTTTACAATACGGGTGCACTAATATGCATTAATTCATGCTTAACTAATGCACAGATAATCATGAGTTAATGTATGACTCATGAAGAACTAAAACATTTATTAATGATTACTGCATCAGCAACTAATGAACATTATATGTGATTAATAGATTAAGTAATCATTAAATTGTTATTAGTTAAATGTGTCATATTGTATTAATTCCATAATAACATATTATATTAACTAATAGTCTAAATTCATATGTTAATTACAACAATGGGTCATTTCAACTTCCAGTTGTCTGCTTTAATTAATCATTAGCTAATGATTTGCAAAGGTATTATTATGTTATGACTTTACTTGTTGAGGCACATGACTATTAACTAATTCAAAATTAATTCAAAACTCATAACCAGAATGACATATTACTTAACAATTAGTTAATAGTCATGTGCCTCAACAAGTAAAGTCATAACATAATAATACCTTTGCAAATCATTAGCTAATGATTAAGTAAAGCAGACAACTGGAAGTTGAAATGCATGGCTTTGATCCATTGTAGAAATAAACATATGAATTTAGACTATTAGTTAATATAATATGTTATTATGGAATTAATACAATATGACACATTTAACTAATAACAATTTATTGATTACTTAATCTATTAATCATATATAATCTTCATTAGTTGCTGATGTAGTAATCATGAATAAATGGTTTAGTTCTTCATGAGTCATACATGAACTCATGATTATCTGTGCATTAGTTAAGCGTGAATTAATGCATATTAGTGCACCCATATTGTAAAGTGTTACGGAATTATGCAACACAATTATGTGAGTAAAATTTTTTTTTTATATGTGATAGTATTGCATTATGTTTGATATCGAATGATTATGTACGCGTCTAACTAAACATAACTTCCATGCTGTCACAGGCCGGAGTATCCTTTGTATTTGAGGTGTTGTTGGTTCGTGCTGCGATTCGGGATCAGACTCGGACATGTATTTTGCGAGCCCTGTGGACGAATCATTCCGGTTGCCGTTTCTTTCCAAACAATTCCTCACGTGTAATGACTGAGGAGCGGAAGCTTTCCAAAACTGTTATCCAATCATAGCAGTGGGCGTTTACTTCCAAGTCTTCAATGTGGCACGCCCATAAAAACTGAGCGTTTCAAGAGCTAGGTTCAAAACCAGGGTAGAAAATAGCCTATTACTTATTCATTATGATGATTTTGAATGTAAAAACCATGTGAACATCATAAGTTGACCTCAGACAGCAGTATAATAAAAAAAAAAAAGCCAGTTCATGACCCCTTTAATGTTCTCACAAACAATACACTAGTTGTAATCTGTTGTTCTCGTAAATTAGTTTTAATAATGTCAAAAATCGCCTTGATAGAATAAGGCAGTGCAGTTCACAGCCGTTCAGATCTGCACAGACAGACTGCAATAAACAACACTCAGCTAACCTCATTATACAGACGCTACCTGCATATATTTTAATTACCTCCCATCCTGCCAACACACCTACACGCGGCTTGGCAAGCTGGGCAGGTGCGTAAAGGGACGATAAAAGAGCAAGACATTCCCAGAGCAGGTGTAAAATGTTGGAAAGTTTATCTGTGTAATCTGTCTCTATAAATACTCCTTGGAATATAAAAGCATTTAGAAGAGATTTCGCTTTTCAGTCTCTTCCGCTCGAGCAATTAAGTTGTGGCTGGAGTCATTAGCGTCTCCACTCCCACAAACAAACTTAAAAGTGAAGGCAATTACCAGCAGCATGCTGTGATTTCGAGGGTGTTTTTGAAGATGGGTGGGCTGAGTTTGTGTGTGTGTATGAGCGTGTCTCTGATGGGGCAGCAAAATGGCAAACACCAAAATAGCATTTATCTGAACACAGGTGGTTGCTGTTGGTTAAAAAAGAACAGCGCATGAGCCAATCAGACAGCAAACTCCGCCTTTCCATCCTTTTCTTGTTGCGTGGCTTTGACCGAGCGTGTGCAGTGGGCCTCCCTGGCAGTGCTGTCCTATGCCGGGAGAGTGCCAGCCCGGTTTGGGTAGAGACGAGGACAGCAGAGAATAAACACTAATGATGCCCATATGGTCCCACAGATAGATTAATGGAGCAGAGACTGTTAGAAACAGACCACCGAGATGCAAAGACAGGAGTGGAAGAGCAAACTGAATTAATAAATAAGTTATTAATGATAGGAAACGGAAAGTGAAATATTTACTCACATTCAGAGGAAACAGCCGGAGACACAGATTTACTGGTTACATTTCAGTGCAGACTGACTGATGTCCTACTATCAAAACTTCCATTTTTATATAGATAATGTGACTCATGTTGGGGTTTCCAAACAAAAGCCTTTATTCAAAACTAGACTTTTATGTTATTTGAAGAAAATATGCAAAACCCGCTGCCACAATGCTTTGGGTGGTCCTTGCCAGGTTGTTGCTTGGATGTTATGAATAGTTTCTAGGTTGGTATAGGCAGTTGCCAGGGTGTTGTTATGGATTTATGGGTTGTTAGAGTGTTCTGGAGGGTTGCTAGGTGATTTATGGGTGGTTGCCAGGTCATTGCTAGAGTGTTATGGGTGGGTATGGGTGTTCCGGGTGGATGCTAGGTGGTTATGGGTGGTTGCCAGGATGTTGCTATGCTGTAATAAGTTACTAGGGTGTTCTGGAAGGTTACTATGTGTCTGCCAGAACATTTGTATGCAGTTGCCAGTGTGCTTTAAGTGGTTGCTAGGATGGTTATAGGTGGTTTCCAGGACATTGCCATTCAGGATATTGCTATTTCAGGACATTCCAGGTTGTTGCTATGTTATTGAGGGCTTCTGAGGGATTCCTAGGTGATTATGGATGGTTGCCAGGACATTTTTTTGGGTTTTCTTGGTGGTTGATAGGTGGTTATGTGTGGTTGCGTGTTGATTATGGGTGTTTTGCAGGTTGTTGCCATGCTGTTGCTAGGGTGTTCTGAGGAGTTGCTATATGGTTAGCTGTGGTTGCTAGAACTTTTTTTTTGCAGTTGCTAGGGTGTTTGGGTGGTTGTTAGGTGGTTATGAGTAGTTTCCAGTTTCAATGCTGTGGTGTTCTAAGGGGTTGCTTGGTGGTTATGGGTGTTTGCCGGGTTGTTGCTATGTTGTTGAGGGCTTCTAAAGGGTAGCTAGGTGATTATGGATGGTTGCCAGGATGATTCTTGAGTGTTATGGGTGGTTGTTAGGGTTTTCTGGGTGGTTATGTGTGGTTGCCAGGACATTTTTTGGTAGTTGCTAGGGTGTTTTGAGTGGTTGCTGGATGCTTATGGGTGGTTTCCATGATGTTTCTATGCTGGGAGGAGGGAGGGGGGATACGTGTTGATTTTGTTTTGCAGGTTGTTGCCATGCTGTTGCTAGGGTGTTCTGAGGGGTTGCTATGTGGTTAGATGTAGTTGCTAGTACTTTTCTTTGCAGTTACTAAAGTGTTTGAGTGGTTTCTAGGTGGTTATGAGTGTTTTCCAGGATGTTACTATGCTGTGTGGTGTTCTAAGGGGTTGCTTGGTGGTTATGTTGTTTGCCACGTTTTTGCTATGCTGTTACTAATGTGTTCTGGGTGGTTGCTAGGTGTTGTTGTTTCTTTAAACCAGACTGCACTTACACCTTCATTCCACTGTGTCTCTATGTGATCAGATAAAAATCAACACAGTTACATAAGACATTACAGTAACAAAAACATTTCTATAATTTACAGATTTCAAAAAATGCTTTTAAATGATATTCCACAACACAGTGCTGTATATGATATTTTGAAGCATATTATATATTACTGAATGTAAATAGCTGAATGTACAGTACATAACAAAAATGCATTTTCACTTTCATTAAATGCATGTTTATTTTAGGTGTTAATGTTCAAATCTATGGCTTAGGAATTTTTTGCCCAGTCCATCAGGTAAAATTGTGTATTGATTGTCACAGGAAGGAGTTAACCACAAATAGCATGCCAAATCAGCTACATTTCATAAAAACTGGTTGTCTTTTTCAGAAGGAACAAAAGCAATTGCGAAGCAGATGGAATGAGCCATTTTTGGGACTGGATTACAGGAAAGGTACGGCTGTCGTCAGCAGGCACAGCTCCCTTTTCTCTGCCATTAATTTTAGTTTTTAAACCCATTGTAAATTAGTTTTTCAAGCTCATCTCTCAGCCTTTCCCACGTTCTCTCCGTGGCAGCCATCATAACTTATTTTGCTGGCTTCCTTCATATTCCTCCCGCATCAGTTGTTCTCTCCTCACCTCTCTCATTTCCTTGTTCTCTCGTTTCTTCCTCTGGCCCTTTTGTGCTATGTTCTGTGCGGGGGTGAGTCTCTTTGGGCCCGGCTCCAAGCGCCCGCTGATGGCTGCGGGGCTAATTCAGCCCGACAGGACATTAATCATGTGCCTATCGAGATTCTTTAGGGTGACTGAAAACCGATTTGTGTGTGAGAGCGCGTGTGTGTGTATGTGAGTGTGTACTTAACATAATGTGTGCACTAAATTACACCAGGCTGGAAAATACGTAAATGAAAATTGATAGCTGATGTACGAATTATGACACATGGTTTTGCATGTGAAGTGACTGCTGCTTGTATAACAATGCAGACTTAAAATTAAGAAATATATGCATGTAAAGTTCATTTTCATAAAGTATAGTGACTATGCTTTGCTTGCAATATGAAACATTACATAACTATTATATAAGAGCAAGACATTTAGGAGAATGTGCATGCTAACACACTTTTAAAACAGTTTCTTTGTGTAATTATTTAAAAAACATGAACGCAAGTCAAAATGAACAGGTTTAACCAAGGAAAACATTTTAATTGGGCAATACATTTTCAAGGCTTGTTGCTATTCATAGTATGGATGTTTCTTCTTCATCAGTAATGAACAAACTCTCATTTGTTCATTAAAGCGATAGTTCACCCTAAAATGAATATTTGTCATAATTTACTCATCCTCATGTTATTCCAAACCTAGGCTGCGTTTCCTGTATAACTACGGAACTCGCTGCTAACTGCCATAGTTTGATGCATCATTGAAGATATCAACTAGCTAGTCATGACTGTTTCCCGAAACCGGATTGTTGCAAATGTTAAAGGGATAGTTCACCCAAAAATCTAAATTAGCCCATGATTTACTCACCCTCAAGTCATCCTAGGTGTATATGACATTCTTCTTTCAGACGAATATAATCAGAGTTATATTTAAAAAGTCCTGGCTAATCCAAGCTTTATAATGGCAGTGAATGTGGCTCTGTTTTTGAAGTCCATATACACTCACCTAAAGGATTATTAGGAACACCATACTAATACTGTGTTTGACCCCCTTTCGCCTTCAGAACTGCCTTAATTCTATGTGGCATTGATTCAACAAGGTGCTGAAAGCATTCTTTAGAAATGTTGGCCCATATTGATAGGATAGCATCTTGCAGTTGATGGAGATTTGTGGGATGCACATCCAGGGCACGAAGCTCCCGTTCCACCACATCCCAAAGATGCTCTATTGGGTTGAGATCTGGTGACTCTGGGGGCCATTTTAGTACAGTGAACTCATGGTCATGTTCAAGAAACCAATTTGAAATGATTCGAGCTTTGTGACATGGTGCATTATCCTGCTGGAAGTAGCCATCAGAGGATGGGTACATGGTGGTCATAAAGGGATGGACATGGTCAGAAACAATGCTCAGGAAGGCCGTGGCATTTAAACGATGCCCAATTAGCACTAAGGGGCCTAAAGTGTGCCAAGAAAACATCCCCCACACCATTACACCACCACCACCAGCCTGCACAGTGGTAACAAGGCATGATGGATCCATGTTCTCATTCTGTTTACGCCAAATTCTGACTCTACCATCTGAATGTCTCAACAGAAATCGAGACTCATCAGACCAGGCAACATTTTTCCAGTCTTCAACTGTCTTTTGGTGAGCTCGTGCAAATTGTAGCCTCTTTTCCCTATTTGTAGTGGAGATGAGTGGTACCCGGTGGGGTCTTCTGCTGTTGTAGCCCATCCGCCTCAAGGTTGTGCGTGTTGTGGCTTCACAAATGCTTTGCTGCATACCTCGGTTGTAACGAGTGGTTATTTCAGTCAAAGTTGCTCTTCTATCAGCTTGAATCAGTCGGCCCATTCTCCTCTGACCTCTAGCATCAACAAGGCATTTTCGCCCATAGGACTGCCGCATACTGGATGTTTTTCCCTTTTCACACCATTCTTTGTAAACTCTAGAAATGGTTGTGCGTGAAAATCCCAGTAACTGAGCAGATTGTGAAATACTCAGACCGGCCCGTCTGGCACCAACAACCATGCCACGCTCAAAATTGCTTAAATCACCTTTCTTTCCCATTCTGACATTCAGTTTGGAGTTCAGGAGATTGTCTTGACCAGGACCACACCCCTAAATGCATTGAAGCAACTGCCATGTGATTGGTTGATTAGATAATTGCATCAATGAGAAATTGAACAGGTGTTCCTAATAATCCTTTAGGTGAGTGTATATATATATATATATATATATATATATATATATATTTTTTTTTTTTTTTTTTTTTTTTTTTTTCAAATAAACGCTTTTAATTTGAGTTTTCTATTTATCAAAGAATCCAGAAAAAATTTCAGTTTTCACAAAAATATTAAGCAGAAAAACTGTTTTCAACATTGATAATAAGCAGCAAATCAGCATATTAGAATGATTTCTAAAGGATCACATGACACTGAAGACTGATGCTGAAAATTCCGCTTTGCCATCACACAAATACATTAACTTTTATATTTTAATATATATTTTCCAATGTATTTATATATTTATATGTATCACAATATTACTGTATTTTTGTTTTGATCAATTGTTACTTGATCATATTCACGATTTTGTCACACTACAGGTTTTGGTGCAGACCAAAGTGCATGTTGTTTGGTTGGTTGGCGTATAAGCTGTGAAACAGTGAACAGATTTACAGTTGAAACTGGTCTGAGAGTAATTTGTGACGTCAACTGCTATTGATTATGTATAATTTGCCAAATAAAGATTAATGCATTTTTCATTTCTTCTTGTCTGTGCAAAAATTCCCGTCAGCCAGTAGCTCACATTGCAATACATCCACAATATGCTACTATAAGACTGGCATCTTCTCCATGTTACGCTGCTGCTAGTACTCATGACAGCACTTGTGTCAATGATGTAATCGTACCACGTTTCACAGCCAGATAATACAGTGTGAAAGAGACCTGGAAAGGCGGTGGAATTGAACTCTTATGCTGTCGTGTTCTTCTATCTTGCATAGATAATACAATAGATGTGTATTGCAACCCTTGTAACTTGGTGTTTTGACACAAACACATTATTGCAGAGCAATTGTGTTGCAAATTGAACACAAATTTGGTTCACAGAGGTGAGAAGTGCAAGAGGAATAATGGCGTGCCTCCACTGTGATTCATTCAAAGCGATACCTTTAATCTGATATCTCTCAGACAGCGTTTGAAGCTTAGGTCAGCCTCTCTCAGTCTGTGAGGTGTGAAGTCCAGAGGGATGATAATTCTTCAAGCTGTTGGGATTTGTAACCTCTTTGTGGAGGAGGACACGGCGGGTAATACGGGGTAGCCGGCAGTGGCCTGGGAGTCAATTAGTCACTGCAGTGCACAATACAAGCTGACAGCAACATCGGCCAGGCCGAGGGAACACACACAAACTCTCTTGCACTCACTCCAGGCTATCAGAGGGAGCAGTCCCATGGCACTGTGCTCACCACCGCCTACAGCTTGTTAGAAGACGTACGAACTGGAGCTTGTGCGGAGAGTGAGGGCAAATATTTTAGGGTTATGAAATTCAAGAGGGAACAATAAATATGATGCACAGAAAAAGTGTGGTAACTGAGTTAGTGATAAAACATGAAGCCGGTAGGGTGGTTAATAATGGAGGCTGACACAACACGCTGGAGACCCTGAGGCTTCAATGCGCTCAGGTAAAGAATAACGCGAACAAAAGCCTTGAAAAGAGAGAAACCAACACTTGAAACCTTGGCAAACCAAGGATGCCCAATTATCCATCTTTACAGACTTTCTGGTGAAATCTGTCGGCACAGTGATGTGTGTTTATTTATCAGCCTTTACACAAATGTTCATTGTTCAGTTTTCTATTTGAATATATTTTAAAATGTTATTTATTACTGTGATGCAAAGCTGAATTTTCAGCATCACTCTGTCTTTAGTGACACATTCAGAAAGCATTCTAATATACTGTTTTGCTGCTGAAGAAATATTTCATATTATTATCAATCTTGAGTTTTTTGATGAATAGAAAATTCAAAAGGACAGCATTTATTTGAAATAGAAATATGTTGTAACATTATAAATGTCTTTACTTTCACCTTTAATCAATTTAATGCACCCTTGCTGAATAAAAGCATTAATTTCTTTCTTTCTTTTCAATTTTGAACGGCAGTGTACATTGCAGATACGTCTGTTTGATGTGTGTTTTTATCAGGAGCTTGCAATTATTAGAGTATTTGTTTATATGCACTGTATGTCCCTAAATCCCTGTTGGATATTACAATGACTTTTAGCAAAAGGATTTGTGATGTTTATGATTTACAATGTATTGGAATCATTGGAGCTCATCATTACATTTGTTTTTCTATTTTCATTTTGATTTGTTTTTCCATTTCCTCTAAATCCTAATTGAGAAGTCCCTTTGGTGCAACTCTTGAGTTTCTGTTGTTGCTAACCTACTTTTGCATTATGTTTCCAGAGTACATTGCTAAACACAGCAATGCCATTTTTTTCTTGGAAGTACAGAATGCCTGGGGAGAACTAAATCTGCACAATTCGTGGAAACGGCCCCAATAACCACCAATGCATGCAGATTCAATGTAAAGAAAAAGAAGCAAGAGGAAGCAAATTGGTTTGTTTGTATTTTCAGCACAATTTTTTGCACACCTCTTCTTTTATAAAGTATATTCACAGACAGGAGCACAACGCTGTCGATTTACGTTTGTTGAGGAGAACTTTAAAAGCGAAGCTGAACCAGGGTTATTATTTTGACGGAAATTTCCGTCATTTGTGAGAAAACGCCTCCCCGCCAATGACAGAATTTTCTGGTTTTCCGTGTTTTCACCGTTATACGGTAGGGGTAGCTATGTCACATCTTCTGAAAGAGTAATGACTCTCCTGATTAAAAAACATGTGAAGAAGATGCAGAAACAAGCAATCTCATATGTAATCATATTTATTTTTGTAAAATAACACGATTACCAACGTTAACCCTATGGTCCCATAAGGGTATTTTGTGGCCCTGAAGAAGTTTGACATGTTCTGACATTTGTGTTTTTTTCAGTTGCTTTAAAGCATATTTATGGCTAAAGTCTGATTACACTGTATTCAGCACAAACAGGGCTACAGTAATATGTGAGCAACATGTACATAAAAGTTTGTAGTTTTGAGAAAATAATGTTTATGCATAGTTTTTGAAAAAAAAAAAAAAAAAACACTGAAATAAGGCCATACAACACACTTTAAACATTTGTTCACAAGGCTTTTCAGAACTGAATGTTGTTGCGTAGAGTTTTTTCTTCAAAACAATGTGAAAACCATTTTGATCACTCCATTTTCATACAAAACAATATAGTCATTTAACTTTTGTAAGACACTTATTGTCAGAATGGCTGTATGCGGAGAGGATGTGGATCATCATGAATAATGCTGTGATTCACACCTGAGGTGTCAACGACTCCTTCCCTGAATATCAATGAAGAATGTGACAGAGGGAACTATAGAGAATGAATGTGAGGAGACTTAGTGATTGAATGTATTGTTTGTAGCTTATTCACAAAATCACGTTTAATTTAAAAGAAGTAATCAGACAATACATTTTCTTTACATAAAGACTTTAGACCTACAGTACCGTTCAAAAGTTTTAGATTTGTATGTTTAAAAAAAACGTCTCTTCTGCTCACCAAGGCTGGATTTATTTGATCCAAAATAGTAAAATCAGTAATATTGTGAAATATTTTTACAATTTAAAATAAATGTTTTCTATGTGAATACATGATAAAGTGTAATTTATTCCTGTGATGTAAAGCTGAATTTTCAGCATCATTACTTCAGTCTTCAGACACATGCTCCTTCAGAAATCATTCTAATATGATGATTTGATGTATATGATCAACAAACATTTCTTATTATTATAAATGTTGAAAACAGTTGTATAATTTTTTTTTTTAATTCTTTGATAAATCAAAGATTTAACCCAGAGAGTCTTTGATTAACGGAAAGTTCAAAAGCATAACATTTATCTGAAATAAAAAGATTTTGTAACATTATAAATGTCTTAACTGTGTTTTTTTATCAATATAAGGCATCTTTGTGAATAAAACTATTAATTTCTTTCAAAAAACAAAAAACAAAAAACAAAACAACAGCAACAAAAAAACTAAACTCTTACTGAGCCCAAACTTTTGAATGGTTGTGTATAATGTTACAATAGATTTCTATTTCAGATAAATGCTGTTGTTTTGAACTTTCTATTTATCAAAGAATCCTGAAATAAATTGTACACAACTGTTCCCTTTCAGTCGGTCACTTCG
The DNA here is from genome assembly GCA_039654625.1 of Rhinogobio ventralis. Classification (NCBI taxonomy): domain Eukaryota; kingdom Metazoa; phylum Chordata; class Actinopteri; order Cypriniformes; family Gobionidae; genus Rhinogobio; species Rhinogobio ventralis. The sequence continues at coordinate 21,074,703 of CM077206.1, read as the reverse complement.
ACGTACGTCGGAATTGACCGACGAATTGGGGATCATTTTCAGAGACCAATCTACTTCGAGTGTATAAAAACGAGCCAATAATGTTGGCATGCGGTCCACGCACCGCCCCGCAACGCGGGTATAAATACGGAAGTGGAATACCGCATCCTCGCTTTCAACTTCGGAGCCGAACAGTTTGTTATCGAGCTGTTTTCTGCAACGGGTGTTCTCTAAGAACGAGTCTACGGAATCGCTTACCAGTGCGGGTGTGACGCCGCGAATCAGCGAGTGGCCGCTGCAACACTTCTTCCTTTTGTTGTTTTCGTTGGTATCGCTGGGCGTTTCCCTCTTTGAGTGCTCACACGGGCTTGCACTTCCGCACCGTTGTGAGCCGCGGCCATCTCCCTGAGTGCTTCAGCACTACTAAAAGAGCGTTTCCATTCCTAAAAGAGGAGCACGGTTTGACCCTGCGTCTTTTTCAAGATGTCATTCAAACCGTGTATTTCTGGATGCCGTCGTTTTCTGTCCCCAGTTGACGGTCATGATCGCTGCCTCACGTGTTTGGGCATTCAGCACGCTGAAGCGGCGTTCATGGATGACTCATGTTCCCATTGTGGGAACATGACCATCGCAGTTTTACGGTCTAGGCTCGAGTACCTCAGAAGGGGTGGAGTCCCATTGCGCATCCCCCGATCTAGTGGCCCTCCAGCTGCGAAGGGGTAGCGTTGGTGTGGTAGCGTTGCCCGAATCTGATCCAGAACTTACGGCTATGCTTTCCCGTGCCGCCGCAAGTGTCGGGCTCGAGTGGAACCCTCCACCGTGTCCCGAACCTTCGCGGTTGGACGATTGGTTTCTCGGGACGGCCCGCGCTGGTTCTCAGCGCCCCGCCCCGGTTCCATTCTTCCCGGAAGTGCATCAGGAGCTCACGAAGTCGTGGACAGCGCCGTATAGCGCTCGATCCCGATCTAGTGACTCCTCCATCCTCACTACCCTCGATGGTGGCGCAGCTAAGGGGTACACGGCGATTCCCCCAGTCGAGCGGTCCGTGGCGATGCAACTGTGTCCCAGGGCCGCTGCAGACTGGCGGGCTAACCCGCGTCTCCCCTCCCGGGCGTGTAAGTTCTCGTCCGGTCTAACGGGCAAGGCTTACACAGCCTGTGGAGAGGCTGCGTCGTCTTTGCATGCCATGGCGCTCCTGCAGGTCTATCAGGCCAAAGCGCTAAAGGAACTGCACGAGGGTAGTTCCGACCCAGGGGTTATGCAGGAACTGCGCACAGCGACAGACCCTTAGGAGTGCCCTTAGAACGGGTGTCCAGGCATGCTGTGGTCTTCACGGATGCCTCTTCCACCGGCTGGGGGGCCACGTACAACGGGCATGCAGTCTCGGGTCTGTGGACGGGGCCCCAGCTGCATTGGCATATAAATTGCCTCGAGTTGCTTGCAGTACGTCTTGCTCTAAGCCGCCTCAAAAAGCCGCTTCAGGGCAAGCACGTTCTGGTCCGTACGGACAGTACTGCGGCCGTTGCGTACATCAACCGTCAGGGTGGTCTACGCTCCCGTCGCATGATGCAACTCGCCCGCCATCTCCTTCTGTGGAGTCAGAAGCATCTGAGGTCGCTTCGGGCCATTCACATCCCTGGTGCGCTGAACCAGACAGCCGACAAGCTCTCTCGTCAGCCGACACTTCCGGGAGAGTGGCGACTCCACCCCCGGACCGTCCACAGGTAGACCTGTTTGCCTCTCCGGACTCGACCCATTGCCAGTTGTATTATTCCCTGACCGGGGGCACCCTCGGCACGGATGCACTGGTGCACAGCTGGCCCCGGGACCTACGCAAATATGCGTTTCCCCCAGTGAGCCTTCTAGCACAGACTCTGTGCAAGGTCAGGGAGGACGAGGAGCAGGTCTTGCTAGTTGCGCCCTACTGGCCCAACCGGACCTGGTTTTCCGAACTAACTCTCCTCTCGACAGCCCCTCCCTGCCCGATTCCCCTGAGGAAGGACCTTCTTTCTCAGGGACGGGGCACACTATGGCACCCGCGTCCAGACCTCTGGAAACTCCATGTCTGGTCCCTGGACGGGACGCCGAGGTTCTAGGTGGCCTGCCACAAGCTGTGGCAGACACCATCGCTTCAGCTAGAGCCCCCTCTACGAGGCGCCTCTATACACTGAAGTGGAACCTGTTCGTTGACTGGTGTTCTTCCCGCCAGGAAGACCCCCGAAGGTGTTCGGTTAATATCGTGCTTTCCTTCCTGCAAGAAGGGTTGGAGCGAAGGCTGTCTCCCTCCACCCTCAAAGTGTACGTCGCCGCAATTGCTGCGCATCACGACGTAATAGCGGGTAAGTCCTTGGGTAAGCACGACTTAATCGTCAGGTTCCTCAGAGGTGCGAGGAGACTGAATCCTCCTCGTCCAACCTCGATACCCTCTTGGGACTTAGCCCTGGTGCTTAGAGCACTTCAGGGCCCTCCCTTTGAGCCTTTGCAGTCTGCAGAGTTAAAAATCCTGTCTATGAAGACGGTACTCCTGACTGCATTGGCCTCAACCAAGAGGGTAGGGGACCTGCATGCACTTTCGGTCAACGAATCGTGCCTAGAATTCGGGCCGGCCAACTCTCACGTTGTCCTGAGACCCCGGCCTGGATATGTGCCCAAGGTTCCCACCAATCCCTTCCGGGACCAGGTGGTGAACCTGCAAGCGCTGCCTTCGGAGGAGGCAGACCCAGCCCTAGCTTTGTTGTGTCCCGTCCGCGCTCTTCGCGCTTACGTTGACCGGACCCAAAGCTTTAGGACCTCAGAACAGCTCTTTGTCTGTTATGGAGGCCAGCAGAAGGGAAAGGCTGTCTCCAAGCAGAGGTTAGCCCACTGGATAGTGGATGCTATCGTCTTGGCTTATCAGTCCCAAGACGTGCCTTGCCCGTTCGGGGTGCGAGCTCACTCCACTAGGAGTGTAGCCTCCTCCTGGGCGCTGGCTCAAGGCGCCTCGCTGACAGATATATGTAGAGCTGCGGTCTGGGCAACACCTAACACGTTCGCTAGATTTTATAGCCTCCGTGTAGAGCCGGTTTCTTCCCGTGTACTCGCCTCCAATGGCCGGTAAACGCGAAGTACCCGCTCTTGTGTCGGCTTGCATACGCCACTCCCGCCTCCGGGCCGGATACGTGTGTCTATTGTCTCCAGTTGTGTTCCCCGGAAACGGCTAACCCTGTCGAGCTCCTCCGTCACCCTTCGGTGTCAGACGTTGCAGCCGTCTGACGCCAGGCCTGCACCCGTATGCTTGTGGAACGTGTGTGTAGGCTGGGTCCATATGTTTTGGTTCCCTTACGGTAACCCCATATGTGTATTCCACGGTACCAGCTACCCTACTCGGCTAGCCCCGTGTCTTTCCCTTGACAGAGCTCGCTCTGTCGTCTCTGGTGGTGTTCTTCCCCCCCTGGAATCAGGCTGGATCCACCCCAGAGACTGCCATAGGTAGAACTGCCCTGCTAGGTTAGTCCTTATGAGTATTTCCACCTCTCCTTCCTCTGAAGGACGTGGCTCCGCAGCGTACCATCTCCCTGAGACGGGCATGCTTTCCCAGCGTTATCCAATAGTCACGCTGAGTGGGTCTCGCAGAAACAGCTGTGACGGACCTTCCCTGCTTGGTGCCCTGACTTCTGCTCCAACTTAGGAGCAACCAGTGAGCACAAGCAGGACGCTGGAAGGGCCAGCCTTCCTGGCGTTTTGGTAGGGATCCCCAATTCGTCTGTCAATTCCGACGTACGTCGAAGTGACCGACTGGAAGGGAACGTCTCGGTTACGTATGTAACCCTCGTTCCCTGAAGGAGGGAACGGAGACGTACGTCCCGTCGCCAGGAGCTGTGCTTCCACTGAAGGGCCGACCCATTTCTTCGGCTCCTCAGTTGGAAAAGCGAGGATGCGGTATTCCACTTCCGTATTTATACCCGCGTTGCGGGGCGGTGCGTGGACCGCATGCCAACATTATTGGGTCGTTTTTATACACTCAAAGTAGATTGGTCTTTGAAAATGATCCCCAATTCGTCGGTCAATTCCGACGTACGTCTCCGTTCCCTCCTTCAGGGAACGAGGGTTACATACGTAACCGAGACGTTTTCGACATTCATAATAATAAGAAATGTTTCTTGAGCAAATTAGCATATGATTTCTGAAGGATCATGTGAAACTGAAGACCAGAATAAATTGCATTTTAAAAATCTATATAAATATAAAACAATTATTTTCAATTTTAAAAAAATACTTCACAATATTACTGTTTTTGCTGTATTTTGGATCAAATAAATGCAGCCTTGTTAAGCAGAACAACATTAGAAATTTAGTGTATACTTGGATTTACACATGAAAACAACACATAGAGCAGTGGTAAAAAAAAATTCAGTGCAAAAGTGCAAACAGGGACAGTGCAAGATGAACAAAAACGAATTAGTCTCTCTATTTGAGCGCGCTTATCGCGCGTCTACATTTAAAATAACAAACTTGTGCGTGCAAAAGACGCAACATATGTGAACGGCCCCTTAGTCAGTGGTTACATCAGCGTAGCAGTCAATAAACGGGACAGTCATGTACGGGACATTTAGAACATTTTGAAAAGATTGAAAAGAGAGGCATGATATTTCCAATCCTGTATGACTTTTTTTCTTCTATATGGAACACAAAACAAGATATTGTGAAAGATGTCTGTCCATATAATGAAAGTCAATGGGGCCAAAGTTGTTTAAAGTTGTTTAAAATCTCAGCATTAGCCACTTTTCCACAGTCGTGCCGAACGGTTCTTAGAATGGTAAGGAACAGTTTCAGTTGTGTTTTCACTTGAGCCTGGTATGGCATGGCACGATTACAAACCGTTCTTGGCCCGGAATTCTCGGCATGGTTGTCTAACCGTGCTGAATCGTGCTGATAGAATCCGTGAAGTGACATCGCCACTCAGGATTGGTCACTTGTCTATTGCCTGGCTACCAGTTTCTCTGTCGCTGGCTAAGCTCTATTTTAACGACGTAAACGTAATAATAAAATTAAAAGAAATATCTGATTATCCTTCATAATGCGGTCGTTATTTACATCTCATATCATCAGTAAACCATTGTGTTACCAAGGCAATGACTGACGCTTTTGTACTACATTCCAAAGAGCGGCCGTTATCAGCCTCACAGTGGAAAATGAAACCAGAACCGTACCAGCTAGCCTGGATCGCCACGGAATAGAACAGTTACGCAATGAGAACCGTTCAGCCAGACGGTGGAAAAGAGGCTATTGTCTACTTTTGTGTTCCACAGAAGAAATGCATACAGGTTTGGAACGACAGTCCAGAGCATAAAGGCTTACAAGTGATTAAACTCATCAATAAAAGTATGGAAAAGATATAACAAGTTAAAACAGGATCTTTTAAACTTTTTCTTAATGAAATATGCTTTAATATAATGCATTAAGAATTACTGCAGCTCTTTAAGTATATGCAAGTAATTATGTGCTGGTAAAGGCTAAATATGACTATAATACCTCTTTGGTCAGTTTTTAATATTGATTTACTGAAACAATAGTGTGTTCTTGGGCAGGTAAAAAAGACGTTTATGTAAGAATAAGTAGGAGTGTAGAGAAATACGATGGTAATATTTGAGAGCTGTATAATGTCCTCAGGTTTACCTTCCTCTCTGGAATATTTTCATAGGTTAGCAGTATGTCCCCTACAGTCATTTAGAGATGGAAAAAGTGCACTATAGACCTTAGAGCTGCTCTTATGGACAGTAAAAGCAACTATGAACTCGAGTTCAGTTCCCAAAACGAAGAACAATGTTAAAGAGCCAAAAAGTGCACGTTGTTTAATAGACAGTGACTTTCACCGCACAACCCAGGGGCGGAAGGAAAGGTCACTGCACTCAGGTCAGATGTCACATCCTACACACATCCGTCCTCAGAACTGTGAGCGTATTAGCATTTTTTCCAACTTTTACAAAGTTCTGACACAGTAGTTATCCTATCCCAGCAAGCAATTTTGCGTTTAAAAGACGTCTAATAGCCGTCCAAACACAGCCCTGGCGTCTAGGCAAAAACAAGGCAAAATTTGGCCTGACAATTAATAAGTTAACAATTTAATAGATGTCTAACCATAGCCCAAGAACAGACTAGTCATCTAGAACATGAAAATGTCAAAGAAATGAAACCAAACACCTTGTAATCACTGTTGACTTTGCTTACATGATGGAATATCATGCATCTCGCAAGTTATTTTGGCAAAAACAGCATGTAACCAAATTCAAGGTTATTTTGGCTAGAAGTGGGCTACACATAGCCGGACTATATCGGGTCTATAGTTAACGAGTATAGATAACTATTAGATATTAATGCTTGATCTCAAATAATTAATGTTTCTTGTAGTTCCTAACAAGCCTCTGTTTATGATGCAGGACTATGAGTAGGCCTACTTGTTTGTCTTTTTGTGCAATAAGTAAGGCCATTGTTGTACAATTAGAGCACCATCTTCAGAATAGCTTTGCTTTATTTTATTGTTACTGAAATTAGCCTTGGCAATAATACACCTTGATCGCCAAGCAATTCAATGTAGCAGTGCTCACCTGAAGCACTCTGTCCTAACAATGCATCAACACAATGCAAAAAAAGCATCAGTATTTTCCTACTGTGATTCAAATCAGTGATTGTTGGGTTGATGTTGTAAATAAGCTCTTGACAGGAGTATGCACGCTCTTGCCTATGATGGCCCTGGCCTCTGACACTCTTTTCATGCACTAATATTGTAAAATTACATTTGAATTGGTTAATGGAACTGATGAATAGGCTTTAGCTTGGAGCCAAAGAGTATTACAGAGAAGCATGAAACAATTGTTTATTGATTACACAAAACATTGAAAATCCAGTGTTGACAACCAGTTGTATAACTGAATTTTTAATTTGAACAGATGTGTAAAGATATAAAAATATACACTTGGCATATGAAAGCAGTGGAAAAACATAAGTAGACTTGTAGATGTAGTACTAATGGAGGGACATATCACATTTGACCACAATGGGCCCTATCATACAGATGCGGTGCCAAGTATTTTTTGGTAGTTTCAGCCTGACGCTGTTATTATTTTCACATGGGCGTGCTGGTCTGAAAACGAGGTGTGTTCGGGTGCATTGTTGGCGTGTTGCTATTTTGAGGCAACTGAAATAGACTGCGGCATTGACCAACTAAAACCTGGTCTAACATCAGTAGCGCAGTATTTGATGTGTTATTTAAAGGGCCCGTTAGTAATATGCACTTATAGACAGGTGCACAATGCACGTACACTCTGCTTATTACACACACAGGGACGCGCAGGAGCACACAAACATTTTTAAATATTAAAAATAAAAGGATTACAATGTAAAAGATTTTTATTCTGTACATAAAGATAAAAATGCCTACATCTCATAATGGATAGTCATTGCATGTATCAGAATGACGAATAAATTTGGCTACTTATTTAACCAATCATGGCAATACACACATGTATTTAAACTGACTCGTCAGGTTGAGGGTGTCTATATTCCACCATGTAAATAGCCATGGAGCGAATCTGCCATGGAGCAAGCACAACTGGCTTTTAAAGGGAATGGGAGATGAGACTCTGATTGGTTTAATGCACGTTGCGCCCAAAACACATCCCATTACTCATTAAGAGAATAGGGATAACCCTTTTAGACCATGCGTCGGGCGCGCCGACCATTTTTCCCATCGTTAAACTAGCAAAAGTGGATTCCGATATGCCCTAAGTGCACTTGCGCTGTACGCTTTAGACCATGCGCTCAGAACGTTAAAATAGGGCACAATATCATAGAAAACCAGAAACTAGAAAACCTTACAAATTGCATAGCAATGTGCTAAAAATATTGAAAATATATTAGCAAATGCATAGTCTCGCGTAGCCAAACTTTCAGCCTGACGGCAGAAGGTCTGGACTCTATCGCAGCTTTCATTGGCCAAGGACCACCCAAGAGACGTCTAACTGACATGTAAAGCAACCAATCAGTTTGTTTTGTTCTGCGTCATGTTTAGGGGTGTGAAAAAATGTTGACGGCCCTACGACTGATGGCGTGCCTTTAATAAATGATTCATTCAAGAACATTGTGCAAGTTTACAGCCACAATGGCGTCAGAAACTTCACATACTTTTGAAAATCCACCGTTTAGTTGGTACTGATAACCACTCATTGTCACAGTTGTAAACACAATAGCTTTCTTCTTTGTTGAGAGGGTTTGGCGTCACGACGACTTTATTTCCAAGTGGACTACAACACACACGTCTCCCGGAAATCTTATAGAATTCATCAGGTGACATCTGTTACGTACTGCTCCGAGACACAGGTAGAGAATCCAAATGCAGCTTTAATGAAGGGTAATCCACAAAAGTACAGGCAAGGTCAAAACACAGGTAGGCAGTCCAAACAGGCAAACAAGGCAGGAGACAGAGGCAAAAGGGTAATCCACGAAACAGGCAAGAAATCCAACAAACCAAGAGACATGAAACCAGGGAAAACACTCAGAAATGCAGTGTAACACTAAACAAGACTTAGCAAAGAATGACAGGGTGAACAGGCTAGATATAGGCAGAGGTAATGAGGTAAATGAGACACAGGTGTAAACAGTGAGTGCTGATGAGTCCGGGCAAAGGATTATGGGTGATGTAGTCTATGATGGAATGACAGTCCGGGTTGGAGTGCCCTCTGGTGGTGATCAGGGGCACTCACACTGGTGAATCGTTACAATGACTACGAAACTCCCAAAGTGTTTCCCATTTTGTGTGGTCCGTGGGCGTGACGTCTGAGGCTGAGACTAGCAACTGCAAAACAACACCACCAAGAGGTCAAGGTTTGGCTGCCCCTGCTGGTAGATGCTGTAAATACAAAATCTGGCTCCAAAAAAGAAAATGTCTTTCTCAATTAATGGCCATTTTATATACACTATCATTTTATGTTTTTTTTTTTTTTTTTTGGAAAGTAATTAATACTTTTATACAGCAAGGACACATAAATTGATCAAAAGTGACAGTATAATGTTACAAAAGATAAATAAATAAGATTAACGTTTCTATTCATCAAAGAATCTTGAAAAAAAATCTTGCCATGGTGTATATATGACCATTATTTATTTATTTATTAAGTGCTGTAGCAGTTTAATGTTTTTAGTGTTTTTTGGAGTAATTGCACACGAAAGAGGTCACTGGAAAGCGGTATGTCCTAAAGACATTTAAAACATAAGTGTGCAGTCTTTTAAGAATTAATATAGCTGGAGTCTTTAGGGTCTCCCCATTGATTATTTGATTAAGAGATACACTTAGAGAAGCTAATCAGGCAGGCATAAGTCATGGTGGTATTGTAAATGAGGGTTAACTCCAGGCTAAGACAATGATGATAGGTGAAAATAATAATTCATGTGTTTGCCTGTAGCATCCCATACACCCCAAGACAGCTTTAATTAAAATATCATCTTATATTTTGTATTGCGATACTGTTATAAAGATCTTATTGATTTACATTACAAGTAATCCGAATTTATTCCTTTTGAATAAAACTGAGGTGTTTTTTTCCTTCTTGACTTTTTAAAAATGTTGTCTAAAGGTTTAACATTTTCATATGTTAAATGGCTATAATTGTTTTATTTGCATGTATTGGTATTTATATTGTTGATGATAGACTGAAGTGCAAATAAAGGGTATCGTCTCCTCACCCGCATGGGTTAATGCGAGTTATAAAGAAGGTCAGTCCTTGTGTCTTGACTGATGAGCGGTGTGACAGTCTACCGCTAAGTGGTCTGAGACACAGAACGTTCTCTGCTAGGAGACTGGCTGGGAGTTTGAGTGAATGAATGACATATCCTTTTCATGGAAGTGATGGCCAGACAGATGTCCACTCTCCTCATGGCTGGATGCCCAAATAACATCAGCTGCTCACATGGAATGATGGAGAAAAATATCCCTCTGTTGACATCCAGATCAAGGTGCCCGTGCGTTGAAGGGGATCAGCAATAATGCTGGACAGAGGGGATCTGACCTGTCTAACCCACCTGCAGTCAAGCTTTTACTGAATTAGAGGGCTGTGGTGGTACTTTGATAGATGGCGTTGGGAATGAGGATATTAGTCTCTCGGGGAAGCTGTTGTGTGGAGTTAGAGTGAATAATTAGTCAGGGTGCAGTGGTTCACATTTCTCACAGTTTGGTTTGCATCATGGTTTTGGTTCAGTAAATACTCTGTACACCGCTATTAGGGGTGCACAATTAGATTTGCATTTTGTGAAATGTCACAGCAGATATGAACAGTTCTGTTGTCACCGTCAAAGATCATTAAGACACACTGGTAACTAGTAAACATCACGAGGGTTCATCATACACACCAGAGATACGAATAAGAGCGATACATTTGTTCCAGAAAAAACATAAATAATCCAACGAGTGTGCGTCTCAAATTAGTGATGTAATGAGTATAGACAAAGGCACCTAAGCACCACCGGTATAAAAATAGTAGGCCTACTGATGTGACTAGCATACTAGGGTAGAGTATGAGTAGAAATTTGAATACGTTCATTTTAATTATTTTTTTGTCATTTAATGATTATTTGTAGCATTTTTATTTGATATATTTTCAATTGTAATTTATTCCTTTGATGGCAAAGCTAAATTTTCTGCATCATTACTCCAGTCTTCGGTCATAATGTCATCATAATATGCTGAAAAATTTAATACTGTTATCAATGTTGAAAGCAGTTGTGCTGAATATTTTTGTGGAAACTTTTTTTTTATTTATTTTTTTTATTTTATAAATTGAAAGAACAAGATTTACCGCCAAACTTTTGAACTGTACTGTATGGAAGTTGCAATGAAATGTGAATGTAATTTAAAAAGTATATAAATTTGTACGCTGCCTTAATTTATTTAACAGAATGTTTTAAAAATGTATAGTCATTATATAAAAGTTTTTTTCTTTCTTTCTTTGAGCTGTGATGCATTGTAATGAAGAAGCTGCATAGCACCAAGCATCCTTGTAAAACCGGACATAGACGCATCCAATACTAGCTCTAAAACTTCTGCAGCAATATTCTGTTTAGAGTTTAGTTTTGTTTAGATTACGTGACCCAAATCACTGAAAATAAAGCATTTGGGAGTTGATGATGGGAGATGAGAAAAAACATATTTCCTTGTATATGGTGCAAATTTGTGTGTGTGTGTGTCTCGCCTCGACTACCACTAGTGCCCCCTTATAATTAGCTATTAGCAATTAGTTCCTGAAGATGTCATTTTTGGTCAATGGCATTGAGAATGAATGCTGCTTCTGTATGCATTTGTTTAGCTTAAACTTGAACGGTTTGACTTCATTTGAACATCACAGTAGTTCTCCCATCGTGTGATGCCACCAGGGATGAAAGGTCAATGACTTGCTCTTTCATTTTCTTATTCTAGCACAGCTCCCTCTGTAACCCTCAGCGGCACCCCATAATTACCCACTGAACGCTGAGATACAACCCTGAATAAAACACGAGAACTCTGCGGTATAAGATCGACACAATTTGAGATGAACCTCTCAGATCTAGACACATAATCGGAGAAATCTCCCATTGCATGTTGTCTATTTATTTCCAGGAGTCAATTCAGGGCTGTCAGATTTTAGGTGAGGATTCCTGAGTGATTTTGTTGCTTTACAATGCAGATCCTGTGCTAATAGCTATACCTGCAGCTAATCTTCTTCCAGGAGGAGAAAAACGATCAACTCTCTTGACCTTCTGACGATATTTTATAGATGAGACCACCGAGCAATGTTCCCTTCCTCGAGGCAAGTGCAGATGGAAGCTTTTAGCAGTGCAATGAGTTATACTAAAGACTCACAGATACAGATGCACCATTTTCAAATTGCGTCAGAGGGAAAAATTAGAGATTCTGACATTCTAATGTAATGTGCGCTCCCAGGACCATGGGAGCCAACTGGTTCGTTTTTTTTGTTTTTTTTTAATTACGAAGTTGTTTAGAGGCTAAAAGAGGTCTGTCTTCTCAGTTTCGTAGCACTTTACTTAATGCCTTTATACATAATGCGTTATAGAAGTATTTTAATGCATTAATTATAGCTTGTAATGCACCTTATAATGCATTGTATGGTGTCATGAATAATTGTAACCACAGTTATAATACATTATAATACGTATCTATTCATTGTTACAACTTTAGACACTATAATGCATTAAAACACATGAAAAACACCCATTTTAGATGTAACAAGGAATCTGCAAGCATTATAATGCATTTTAACTTTGGTTACAATTACACTCTAAAAAACACTGGGTTGTTTTTAGCCCAAGGGATATACACTCACCTAAAGGATTATTAGGAACACCATACTAATACTGTGTTTGACCCCCTTTCGCCTTCAGAACTGCCTTAATTCTACGTGGCATTGATTCAACAAGGTGCTAAAAGCATTCTTTAGAAATGTTGGCCCATATTGATAGGATAGCATCTTGCAGTTGATGGAGATTTGTGGGATGCACATCCAGGGCACGAAGCTCCCGTTCCACCACATCCCAAAGATGCTCTATTGGGTTGAGATCTGGTGACTGTGGGGGCCATTTTAGTACAGTGAACTCATTGTCATGTTCAAGAAACCAATTTGAAATGATTCAAGCTTTGTGATATGGTGCATTATCCTGCTGGAAGTAGCCATCAGAGGATGGGTACATGGTGGTCATAAAGGGATGGACATGGTCAGAAACAATGCTCAGGTAGGCTGTGGCATTTAAACAATGCCCAATTGGCACTAAGGGGCCTAAAGTGTGCCAAGAAAACATCCCCCACACCATTACACCACCACCACCAGACTGCACAGTGGTAACAAGGCATGATGGATCCATGTTCTCATTCTGTTTACGCCATGAATGTCTCAACCGAAATCGAGACTCATCAGACTAGGCAACATTTTTCCAGTCTTCAACTGTCCAATTTTGGTGAGCTCGTGCAAATTGTAGCCTCTTTTTCCTATTTGTAGTGGAGATGAGTGGTACCCGGTGGGGTCTTCTGCTGTTGTAGCCCATCTGCCTCAAGGTTGTGTGTGTTGTGGCTTCACAAATGCTTTGCTGCATACCTCGGTTGTAACGAGTGGTTATTTCAGTCAAAGTTGCTCTTCTATCAGCTTGAATCAGTCGGCCCATTCTCCTCTGACCTCTAGCATCAACAAGGCATTTTCACCCACAGGACTGCCGCATACTGGATGTTTTTCCCTTTTCACACCATTCTTTGTAAACTCTAGAAATGGTTGTGCGTGAAAATCCCAGTAACTGAGCAGATTGTGAAATACTCAGACCGGCCCGTCTGGCACCAACAACCATGCCACGCTCAAAATTGCTTAAATCACCTTTCTTTCCCATTCTGACATTCAGTTTGGAGTTCAGGAGATTGTCTTGACCAGGACCACACCCCTAAATGCATTGAAGCAACTGCCATGTGATTGGTTGATTAGATAATTGCATTAATGAGAAATTGAACAGGTGTTCCTAATAATCCTTTAGGTGAGTGTAAACTGATACAGCACTTGAGATCGTAACTATTTTACGTTTTGCTTAATTGGTGGCTAATTTGTACAAAACTCGTACAATCTCACTCGTACGTTTTTGTATGATCTGTTTAAACCCCAGTGAGGGGTGCATTAATGGGAGGGGTTAGGGGTAGTCCTTCATAATGAGTTTATTTTAAAAATCTTACATTTTTGTACAATTCAAATCGTACAATTCATACCAAACCTCATGTTTTCTTGTGAGATGGGTTGATTTGTTTTTACTATACTAGCTTATTTTTTATTTCATACATGAATTAGTGTTTACAAATTAACTTAAATCCTCTAAACTTTTGTAAAATACTCCACACAACCACTGGTCTGCAGTGTTGGGCAGCAGCGAGCTACAAGTAGCGACGCTACTAGCTGAACTACATTTTTCAGTAGCTTGTAAGTAGCTCAGTTAGTTTTAAAACAGTGTAGCTTTTCCAGTAGCTAACTACTTTATCCAGCAAGTAGCGGTGTAGCACGACCAAAAGCTACATTCCGTTTTGGGTTCTGACAAGAACAAGCCTGTAATGAGCGAAGCAGAGCGGTGTGACAGTCAGCTCAATAACCCGCTCTATGCAGGCACACTCCACTCATGAACCACTAACCGGTAAAACGACTTCGCTCAAATCCCGCTCAGACATAAAATGTATCCGTACTGTACCCTACTATACTAGTTGTAGCCAATAAACAATGTATTTTGTTTCATATTTATGTTTCATTATTCGTTATTTTTAAATTTCATCTAGGCTATATTGATTATGAAAAGTGCAAAGATGCGTAGGCAAAGACAGGGTCAGAAATGATTTTGAACACTTCATTAAGTTTTGTTTTGTACAAAGCCTTTCTTTAAAGTGAATTTCGTTGTGTATAAATTGTATCTTAATTTTAATCAATGTTTCATCAGCCAATTGCATGGATTTAATAAATAAGAAGCAAATAGACTATATCAGACAATAATCGTGACATGGAGGCGCCGGAGTGATCATTTGCATTGCACATGAACTGGAACGCATCTCATAAATAAACCAAAACTCTGCAGGCTACTTGCCTCACAGACATTAGAAATATGTGTATAGAAAGCTTGAAATGTCCACTTTCAAACAAAACAATTCGAAACGAAAAGAAATAGTCAAGCAATGTGCACTGTTCATGCAAGCAGCTCATGACTACGTAGAGCATTTCTATTCAAAATGCTGCGAGCTCCATCACTGCATGTGCTGTGAGTTTCTGCATTTTTAGACTAATCCTGACTCCTGAGTATTTATTTAAATTGCATACATTTTGTTCTTGCACTGATGTTAAATTTGTAGCCATTTTGCACTTTGACAGCAAGTTTGAGATATAGGCTATATTTGAGTATTGTGTGTATCGGATAGTTTAAAAAAATCTAATGATTCTGACAGTTTTTGCCATTGAAATGACTGGGGGAAAAGTGTCCCAATCAACCTGAATTCACCCTATACTCTTTGAAATCATAATTACATTGCATTATGTTGCTTGAAACCCCAAATACTATAACATGCTTCATTAACAATTATTCAGTTATTTGTAACAATGTAATTGTAAAAAAAAAAGGAAAAAAGAAAAGTAGTTTTAATGTAGCTAGCTACTTTTTGATAGTAACTTGTAGTGTAGCTAACTACTTTTTCAAAAGGGTAGCTTGAATGTAACTTAACTACTTTAACTTACAAGTAGCTTGTAGCTTGTAAAGCTACAGTTTCAGAGTAGCTTGACCAACACTGCTGGTCTGCATGATAACTTCCTTTATTTTCAATCATATTTTACAGTATAGCATTTTACACCGCATTTTAATATGTAGGTTATACAATGCCTACATTTAAACTTGTTTAACAAACATTAGAAGTAAAAATTAAACATTTAGAAGTAATTCAAGTGTAATCAACCGGTCTCTGTTATCCTGTTTCCAACGTATCGGCACTGGTTCTCTTGCCGGAGATGGACTCGTGGTCAGCGGGGGAACTTTTTACTTCAGACCGCCGCCCTGTGTTTCATAGTCAAAATATGCTGTGACTGACTCCATAACCTACTCATAAACAAACAGTGAACAACTCCGAGGACACATTTAACATCTAAAGTATTTAGATTTAGTCTCTTTATGAATAAAATCACTTTGCCATCACGCAAAAAGACAGATGTGACGCTTGTATAAGTGACATCATTATTATAGAGCACAGTAATGATTTTGCAGATACAATAAAATGTACACAAATCTGTATTTTAACGAAAAAATGTGCCACCAATTCGATGGCGCCGAGAACTGCTATCTCTTCTCATCTCACAGTTTTCATCAAATCTTCATCAAATAATAATATACTAATACTAATCTAGTTTTTGAACTAGCTGCTTTTCATGAATTCACTATCAAAGCTCTATGACCAACCTACTTATTTTTAGTGTGCCCCTTGTTTTCTTTATATATTGCAATTTGGAAGTTATATGTGACATGGACATGTTTTCATGGTTATAATAAACTTGCCCTGAGTGCAGTTCTTATGGAAGGAAGTATTGTTGCAGAAAAATACAAATGTTGTAATGAATCCCCCCCCCCCCCTTCCTCAAGCCATCTGAAGTGAGCGCATTGGGAAGCAGAGTTAATGGAGTGTTTAATGTCTTTAGTTTTGAAAGTCTGTCTGAAATATTTGTAGAACATTGAAAGGGACAACATGAAGCATAATAATTTCTCGAATAAAACATCACATTGACCTGAGAACAAAAACACTATTTCAGGTCCAGCAGCACTGAGGTGAAACATTATGCTGTACTCTCAGGACCAGCGTATTGTAAAACAATTACAAGTTGTTGTACTTGGAAAGTGATTGGTTTCTTCTGTGACCTTGCAGTTTGTGAACGTTATGGTTTCATATCCAACCTGATTGGAGACTTTATAAAGAAGCATTCTTCCTAGATGTCCAGTAGAAATAGTCCAGGGAGAGTATCAGAGAACATGGAGATACATGCCCTCATTATCTCCCTCCATTGTGTCCACCCCATGAAACCCAGGTTGTAGACTCATCCCG
The DNA here is from genome assembly GCA_039654625.1 of Rhinogobio ventralis. Classification (NCBI taxonomy): domain Eukaryota; kingdom Metazoa; phylum Chordata; class Actinopteri; order Cypriniformes; family Gobionidae; genus Rhinogobio; species Rhinogobio ventralis. The sequence goes on along the minus strand of CM077206.1, from coordinate 21,058,115 downwards.
GGATTTATAATGGTCCCAGAACCCATTAGTTATGACAGATGATATCATGAGAGCTTATTTTAAGGTGTGCATTATATCCTCATGTCACTCAGGAATAGTAGCTGAACTAGAGGGTATAAAGTCTCGTCCAGTTTTACTTGGAACAATGCAGACATAGTCAAGAAATAAGCTGCTAAAAATGACCCGACATTCTGATGTGTCTGAAACCTAAAGGTTTTCTTTCTTCAGTGTTTGTCAGCATTTACTGGGAATGTCAAGGGTGCAAGTGTTTGTTTATGGCCTTAAACTTGTTCAGGTCATGTCCCAAGTCACACACACACACACCTCAGAGACTTGACAAGCCAGAGGAGGTGAATCAAGAATACCACTCTGTTGATCCTATCAGCTTGATAGACAGCAAGAACACACTTGCAAACCCCGCACACGGTGCCAAAAAGGGGGCGGGGAGGGTGTTGATGGCATTTCTACGTTCAGCTATCAGTGTCTCATCTTATAAAGCAACCAAATCATGTTCATTCAGCTGACACTCTTTTGATCTTAATGGCTTGATGGACTAGGGAGGCTCAGCCAAAAATGGGCTTTGCTCTCGACAAACGCTCAGCTTGGCTCAGGTCCCACCCCTCACTTCACACCTGTCTCTGAGACTGAATGGCTTCGTTAGAACCGTGTTAAAACTCATTCACACTGGCCATTCATCATCTCGCACCTCTGACGTGCAGAACTCTCCCAGCCTGGATGCGCTAAACGAGTTATTTACCTACGCTTCTCACTATTTATCTTATTTTACCTTTTTTCAAACTAAATTATAGCCTTTCCTTGAATGCTTGCAAAGAGGCGTGAAAATGCGAGCCTAGATCTGGCCGATAACTGGAATGACATGCTCTTTGTGTGTCAGTTAATGTTGGACAGGCAGCAAATATTTCCATCCATATACACGTGTTTGAATGGAACAAACTTTTTTACCATGGTTAGCATAAAATCAAAATGAACTCTATATACGTTTCAAATAATTAATTCATTTAGTAAAATTTATTAATTTATCTGTAATATTCATAAAAATGTAAAGACTTTCTTTGTCTCTTAAATGGAAAGAGGTGAAAAAATGACTTTCCTTTTTAGCTGATGTCATCGAGTCCATGTGGGCTAGGACAATCATGTTTTTGAATGGTTTATTGCTATTATTGTTATGGCAGCAATAATACTATACAATTTTTTTAAATTACTCATTTTAAATCCTACTGTCCATATAAGTTTTGAGGTCATTGTATCTGATCTATTTTAATTTTGCTGCCATTTGGCTATTTTACCTATTAAAAGATAATAAATAAATATAATAATAATAATACATTTGCAATTCATTTGCAATTCAATATGACATATTTTGAAAATGTGCAGTGCACAATGAAAGCTCCTTTGTATTTATATACTTGTTTATCTGTGTAGTCTTTTTGGTGTAAATGAGAGTAATATATGCCTCAGTGGTCTGTCTGTAGTTCTGGTTAGGACGTAGAGAGGGTATGTACTGGAATGTCATGGAGATATATTAAAATAATGAATAACATCCCTAGGCAAAAGGGAGGAAAAGACACAAGAGCAAGCCCTCTAAATGACTTCCATTAATTCCCATTCTACAGACTCTTCTTCGTGCTGTGCAGTCTGTGTGTGCGCAATAGTTTGTATGTTTGGTGCTCAATAATGTTCCTTACACCCTTCATTAAACATCTGCTGAGCTTTAATAGAATTCTTTTTGAATTTGTGGTTGAGGTAAAACAAAACACAAACCATAAATCATTATTCTTTTTCAGTAGAACAGTATGGCTCTGAAAGTCTAAAAGGCTTCTAAAATCTCCATAGTGAAATTGAATTTTAGCGATAACACATAAACCATTCAAGACAGACCTGTGATGAACTCTAAGATTGTTAAATGATGGTATGTGCTTCTATAGAAGTGTAATTTCATCATTTTTTTAAAGGATCTACACCAGCCTGAAGAGAGATCAACCATCAAAGCAATGAGATCAACCATCAGAGAAGTTGCTGTTACCATTAAAATCATGTCAAATTCCACAGAGGTCAGTGTTTGCAGGTTTTGCAGGTTATCAGAGGCGATGATATCTAGTTCCAGTGCTTTAGAAGAGAAAATTCTCAAGAGAAATTACACACTGGAACAAGCTTTTCCCTCTAGCCTTCACATTTACAGCAGGAACCCCATGCTGATGTCTTCTAGTACTTTTCTTCTTACATTGTTTCTGTCCATTGAGAGAGAACTAGTCACTGGTTTGCCAGGTTAGTGACATCAAATATACTGTTTTGTTAGAGGGACTTTGTAACAGGTAAACTATAGCATATATTCATGAGCAGAACTCACCCTACGTGGTACAGCCATTTTGCTCTGCCACATTTATTTGAGTAACTACAATTTGGCTTTACTATAATGTGCTGTTGCAGCAGTAAAAGAGTTAGTAATTTTTAACAGTGTTATGTTTTTTTTTCTCTGTTTTATAAAGCTGTGACTATTGCACTGTGCAAGTCATTGTATAGCTCATTGAATAAAAGTTTTGGGAACAGAAGGCATAGTTTAATGATGCCCAGTAGTGTAATGAATATCTACCATTATTGGGTATTTAGATGATCTGTGTAATTAATGACTTGTGTTTTTAACAACAGAAAAGATATCATATTACAGTTGGTATTGCCATATGACCAGAATGCTTGTATCAGAGTTTCTCTAAAGCTCAAACATTAGATTTCCAAGACTAAGGTCTCCTTTTCCACCTTGCATTAACATGCATTTTCAGTGATTTGATCGGATAACACTCGACCATGTTAGGTGGTCAAGGATGGATTCTTTATTCATTAAATTTACATTTATTAATTTTACAGATGCTTTTATCCAAAGTGACTTACAACTGAGGAATGCAGGAAGCGATCTGTCATGAAGAGGCGAATAATTGCAAAAAGTGCTCAAAATAGGTTTCGGACATTGCTTAGAGTAGCATAAACTAGAATAGGGAGGGAATAGAGGAAAATTAAAGGATTTTTTTTTCTTAAGCCCTATTCGGACGGGATTAGTTTTACAAGGGGAGATGGAGTAAAGTAATTTTATCACAGGACGTCTGTAATTTTCATGGCCAATTTGCACAGGATAAGAAATCTCAGTAAAACTAGCAGAAGTGGGAGAGGTAACTCGATTTACGCACTGCCGTCACCTCCCTGTTGTCATGTGCGTATTAAGGTGCTTAATATAATATAATCTATATATAACCTATATATAATATAATCTAATAATATAATTTATATTTAACCTATATATAACAGTTAGGTCCAGTCAAATATTTTATTCAATAAATTATTTTAATTCTGATTGGATTCTTTTGGTAATAGGCACTTACCTAAAGCTAAAAAGAAGTTTTGTAAGTGCTTTTTTAAATCTGAATGATAAGCAGAAAACACTTGAGGTTTGCCACAGACTTGTACCACTGTCTAGAACGCAAATTAATGCTTTTCAAGCGCCTCCATATTTGAAAAAACGCTGAAAACTACTTTTAAATGACGGAATATTTACGTACATATTTACAGCGGGTCTATTCGGACGGGATTATTATTACCTGAGGTAATTTTTCCAGACCTTTTTACAGAAGGTAAAAGTCGCCGTAATCTTTACTGACATTGCCCGTAATGATTACTTAGATGGCACATTCACACAGGACTAAAATCACTGAGAAACTCTAGTAATAATTACTTTACCCCACCTCTCCATGTTAAACTAATCCCGTCCGAATAGCGTTTTTGTCCTTTCACATTAGATACATGTTGGAATTAAGGCAAATGCTGTCCAGCTTAATATGTTAATACAAGACCATGGTAATACCAGGTGTAAATGAAGCATAACTTTAAAATTCCTCTGAGAATACTGAATGCAGTACATTGTTATGTACTGCAAAAAAGTTGTTAAAAAAGATGGAGAGAGAGAGATTTTCATGTTAATTTCAATTCTGAAAATATTTCAGATATGAAGACTTTCCAAAAAGTTCAGAGCAGGCACTTCCACACAAGATCCATTAACAAAATGCTGCTTTTTGGATCATGTCAGGCCATTCTTCAAAAAAGTACAAAGTAACAACAGCACTTGAGTACTTAATTTTGCTTTCCAGTAATAAAAGACAGTGACTAAAATGCATCCATTTAGAGAGAAGATAAATCTTCTGTAATCTTCTTAAAAGTTTGAGATCTATTTTGTAATGTCATTAGCAGGTTTTGCTCAGAAAGATTGTGCTCAGAAAACTAATGTTATACTGTATGCTGAAAAGGCATAGACTGAACTTGGGGATTTTGTCAGGGTTTGATATGTGACAGCAGGGCTCATTTTGAGACAAAAACTGCATCGTCAGTGTCTTGCCACAGGGTACACGTGTATACAGCATAAAATCATATATTACTCACCTGTTCCTCCCTGATGGTGTATGTTTGAAGAGTTATAGAGGGACACGAGGAGCTAGAATTCTGCAGTGAGTGCAGAACTCGCTGGGCTTAATTGGATTATTAGTGATTCTTATGGGCTATAAACTTCCACAAAGCAGAGCTGAGGTGTTGGGGAAACAGAGAGAAGGAAGTGAGAAAGGAAAGGGTCAGAAGGAAAGAGACAAAGCATTAAGGGATAAAGAAAGAAAGAAAGAAAGAAAGAGGCAAGAAGGCAAGAGAAAGAAGGAGATAAAGCATAGAGAAGAAATGGAGGAAGCAAGAAAGGATGGAAGGAAAACAAAAAAAGGAAGATGAAAATAGGGCAGGATGAAAGGAAGGAAATGGAGAGCAGAATTAAAAGCAGGAAGGAAGGAGAAAAGGGCAGGAAGATGAAAGGAAGTTAACAGGGGAAAGGAAATGAAGGGTAGAAAAGAAAGCTGGAAGAAAAGCAACAGAGAGCAGGAAGGAAAGCATGGAAAGAAGTGGTAAGGACAAAAGGAGGATGAATGAAGGCAGGAAGGAAAACCTGAAAAAAGGAACAAAGGATGGAAATTAAGGGCAGAAAGGAAAGTAGAAAGAAGGGAGAAAAGAAAAAGAGAGAAGGTAAAAAGAACAAGGGAAATGGAGGAAGAACGAGAACTAGAAGTTAGGCATTACAGAACCAAAAAGAAAGCAGGAAAACAAATTAATCTCAGAAAAGAAAGAGGAAAGAAAACAAAAGACAGTGGAAAAAGTGGTAGGTCTATTGTGTGTGTGGTTAAGGAGAGGACTGCACTGCCTCTCAACAGGGATCAGGCCTCTGTGTGCAGGCTGAGCAGGAGGGACGTGACAGAGGAAGGAAAGAGCAGGACTGGAGGTGTGCGCTGCTTGTCTCTTTAACTGTGGCTCAGTAATGAGGCAGCACCGGTGCTCAGCGTTCAACGTCGTGCTGAGAACATGCCGCACTGCGGGCGATTCAGGCTGTGCTGCGGCTCCTCTGCTCGCCGTCCAAGTGTGTGGCACCCTGCGGTCCTGAGACTGCCAACTCTGCTCTCTTCCGCAAAGGACTTTGGGGCTTCTGGCCCTCATTAGAGGATGAGCAAGTGTCCTTTGATACACAGCTGTGCCTTTTGAATCTCACACTACCTACCTTTGACCCTTCTCACGCCTTTGGCAACCAGCCTTCCGGCTTTTAACTCTTTATGACAAGTCTTCTTGCACTTTCTATTTCCTGATCAAAGGACACTTTCGTTTTCATTTTCTCTTTAATGTACCTCCCATTTCCCACCTCACGATAAGTCTGTTCATGCACATTTCCTGCGCTGTTCGGCTACTTGTGCTAAAGCAAAGTAGACGAAATAAGGGTACAAAGGAAAACAAAGGATTCCCAAGGTTGTCTTTCATTGTGGTGATCTTTTCCCCTCCAGGGCATTGTGTTGTATTTTCTCTGTCTGTCTTCCCTCAGTGGTGCAAGTCTCTCTGAGCTGAAAGAGGATATAAAAGCTTCTGACTTATCCCATAGGTAAGCCCTGTCCTGAGGGTCAACCCTGTGGCACCCTTTGAAGCTTGTTGTAATTAAAATAAAATAAAAATGTTTCTTCTATTTAGTCAGCGTGATAGGGGATGTGCAACCTGTTTTGCTTCTATAAAGGAAGCAAGGGATAAGTTGGGTGGGACTTGGGATCATGTGTAGAGAATTGATTGGATTGTTGACGGGGATGTTTTGCACCAAAATGGAGCTCGGTGTTTGGAGGGAAAGGCTTGCTGAAAGATGTTTCAGAGTTGGAGCAAGTTATTATTTTTTTTGGAATAAAGATTATGAAAACCAGCATTCCTTGTTAGTACTTTGGAATAATGTCCACCAATGATTTGTGGACAGCGATATTGGGAACATGCATTAAGGAAGTCAGTAAGGGCCATTTTGACTTCATGTTGACTTCAACTTGGCCTTTGATATCAGTGGATAGAAGATATGGATTGAGGTATCAGTTTCATCTCTGTTTTAGCATTTATACACTGTGGATTCATGTTTAGGCTTTCTTATGTTCATAGTATTTTGGGGATTGTGAAATGTCAAAAATCAGTTTCATCTCTGAATGTTAATACTGGTTTCGCCCCAGCAGTCCTAGTGATCAAAAGAGACACAGAGATTCCCGCAGGTCTTCCTGATTAAAATGCATGCGTGACTGCATGACATTTCAGACCTAAAGAGATGCTCTTTCCCCATCGCCTTCATCTTCCACAGAAGTTTTGCTCATAACTTTATCTAATGGATGCTGGAGCTTGTAATATAGGCTTCAAGTTGCATTACTTATTTCGATATGTTCCTCATACAAAGTGCACAAGTTGAATGGACTACTTTCATGGTTCTTTAGCATACTTTTTTGAAGCCTGAAAGCATTAGTTTATATTCGTTATAATTGCATGGAAAAGAGCAGCCAACTTTGTAAAAAAAAAAATAAAAAAAAAGAAGGACAAGAAAAAAGCTATGCGGGTTTAGAATGACATGAGAGTGAGTAAATAATAATTGAATGTTCAGTTTTGGGATGAACTATTTATTCCTTTAAAGCTACTTACAAGTAGAAGTCAGACTTCACCTTCAAAACAGTTTCAGTCCTTCAGGGAATGCTGTCATACTCCTGAACTCGTTGTAACTTTTTGTTTTCAAGAAGAAAGGCCTATATAGTTCTGTGAGGAATGACGTAGGTGAAGATCTAATCGGGACTCAAAAGTTTCAGTTAAGGTGAGATAATGTTTTGATCTGGCTTTTCAAGAGGTCATGGAATAATTTTGATCTAATCCTGGTTTAGTTTCATGTGTTAGGCATTTGGTCATTATTCTAGAATTAGGAAACCTCATGAGATTTTATAAAATAAAGTCCAATAGATCCTGTAAAATGGCTTGGAAAATCAAGTCCATGATGGTACAAGCTGTCTAAAATGAATTGTCATCATTTACTCACCCTTATGTCATGTGTCATGTTTGAAAGCAGTTTAAGCAGTTTGAAATGCCATTATTCACGGAAAAGCTAAAGAATAGTCTACAAAAACTCTTTAAATCTCATTGGCCAAACACCATTAGTTCTTGTGTATCTCGTAACGAAATGCAATGTGCAAGTCTGAATATTCAGAAGTGTGAATTTGAGTTGAACGCTACTGTGAAGTGAAACATTTTCATTTGAGAATATACCTAACTGCCTTTCCTAGATATTGTGTTATGTGAGAGAGAATGCCTACAGGAAGGTGGAATATTAAATGGATGTTTACAAGAAGCCGATGTACCCAGATCAATACCTGCTTTGTGATTGTAAGGAAAAGAAGATGGGTGTGACGAGAACATGCACCATAGATCAGAGAACTACAGCATTTATCAGATACTTAGAATAGCACCCTTCAACCCAGCAGACTCTTACTGCTTTACCTTCAGGAAAGAAACTCTCACTGTGATGTGAGCTGTAGCTGTAGCCTAATCATATTGAGCATGTGGTGCACCCTGTTATTTCCAGTCCTCTTTCAATAGAAGTAGCAAAACAACAGCATTTTTTATTATTTGTTTTAATTTTAAATTTTAAATTTAACATTTATTTTTCTGCAGGCCACAACTGACAATGACAACTGATGACTGCTTTCTTGTTATGCGTCTCATCGATTTGATGCTAATTTTAATTGCTATGTGAATAACATGTAATATTAAAGTAATGTCTAATCATGCACTCTTTTGGAGTCTCTGTGCTGCTAAGGTGCTTCTCTGTTTCAACGTGACCAGCACTCTAACACTCTGGAGCAATTAACACTTCAAACCAATAACAATGCTAATGTGCTGACCTCTGACCTCCCATTATTGAACTTCAGATATTTACTGGTGTCGCTAGGGCAGCAAATGTAAAAGCTGTTGATGCAGTTTTTTTGTTTAAAAAATCTTTCAAAATGATTTGTTGGAATCAGACAAAAAAAAAATGCCTGAGCTACACCTGTTTGAAGTTGATAGAGTCTTTTTTGAGACTCTCTGCAGAAAGTTGTGGACGTCTGCGCACTGTATGCCTCAGCATGTGCTGACCCCGCTCTGTGATTCTACGTGGCCTACCACTTCGTGGCTGAGTTGCTGTTGTTCCCAAATTGCTTCCACTTTGTTATAATACCACTTACAGTTGACCATGGAATATTTAGTAGTGAGGAAATTTCTAGAAAATTCTGTGTATATTTGTGTATATTGGGATCACGCACTGTCTGAGGCGTCTTTGTGTGCACGCTTCAGATCTGTCCGTCAGCACGAGTAAGATCTTTTTGTTTATCTTTTTTACATTTCATTGGTTCAGACTCAAGCCACTGAGAATTCGCTATGAATATTCATAAAGTTGGAATACTGCATTTAAGGCAATTCCAAACTTGTGCTGAGGGAAGCACCAGTCATCGAGAAGCGAGCAGTGAAAACAGCAATTTTCATGGACAAAGCTTTTAGATGTTTATTTGCTATTTAAATCACTGGGATCGCTAAATGAGGGCTTAATTAACTCATTTTTGTGAAAACCTCAAATTCGACCAAAAATTCAACCATTTTTTACTTGTTTTGCCTGTAGCTCATAATTAGCCTGTGTGCATTCTAACTCATTTTGCCAGCACGGGTCATATGAATGGTTGGAAGGGAGCATGAAGAATCATTTTCACACATTAATTGGCACCTTTGAGTGCAGACCTTAAATTCATTGAAAGTCTTTGGGATGAGTAGACTTTACAGAGTGTTTGACTCTTGCATTGCCAATACAAGATCTTGACCAAAAATGTATGCACATCTTGATGGAAATAACATCTCACAATTTATCTCCATTGGCAATTTAAGAGTCAAGCACTCTGTAAAGTGTACTCAAATATAGTATGTCTGAATTACATTCATACTTCACACATGCATACTACACTCACCTGAAGGATTATTAGGAACACCTGTTCAATTGTTCATTAATACAATTATCTAATCAACCAATCACATGGCAGTTGCTTCAATGCATTTAGGGGTGTGGTCCTCCTGAACTCCAAACTGAATGTCAGAATGGGAAAGAAAGGTGATTTAAGCAATTTTGAGCGTGGCATGGTTGTTGGTGCCAGACGGGCCGGTCTGAGTATTTCACAATCTGCTCAGTTACTGGGATTTTCACGCACAAACATTTCTAGAGTTTACAAAGAATGGTGTGAAAAGGGAAAAACATCCAGTATGCGGCAGTCCTGTGGGCGAAAATGCCTTGTTGATGCTAGAGGTCAGAGGAGAATGGGCCGACTGAATCAAGCTGATAGAAGAGCAATTTTGACTGAAATAACCACTCGTTACAACCGAGGTATGCAGCAAAGCATTTGTGAAGCCACAACACGCACAACCTTGAAGCGGATGGGCTACAACAGCAGAAGACCCCACCGGGTACCACTCATCTCCACTACAAATAGGATAAAGAGGCTACAATTTGCACGAGCTCACCAAAATTGGACAGTTGAAGACAGGAAAAATGTTGCCTGGTCTGATGAGTCTCGATTTCTGTTGAGACATTCAGATGGTAGAGTCAGAATTTGGCGTAAACAGAATGAGAACATGGATCCATCATGCCTTGTTACCACTGTGCAGGCTGGTGGTGGTGGTGTAATGGTGTGGGGGATGTTTTCTTGACACACTTTAGGCCCCTTAGTGCCAATTGGGCATCGTTTAAATGCCACGGCCTACCTGAGCATTGTTTCTGACCATGTCCATCCCTTTATGACCACCATGTACCCATCCTCTGATGGCTACTTCCAGCAGGATAATGCACCATGTCACAAAGCTCGAATAATTTCAAATTGGTTTCTTAAACATGACCATGAGTTCACTGTACTAAAATGGCCCCCACAGTCACCAGATCTCAACCCAATAGAGCATCTTTGGGATGTGGTGGAACGAGAGCTTCGTGCCCTGAATGTGCATCCCACAAATCTCCATCAACTGCAAGATGCTATCCTATCAATATGGGCCAACATTTCTAAAGAATGTTTTCAGCACCTTGTTGAATCAATGCCACGTAGAATTGGGCAGTTCTGAAGGCGAGAGGGGGTCAAACACAGTATTAGTATGGTGTTCCTAATAATCCTTCAGGTGAGTGTATATAGAACATACTTTTTTAGCGGTCGTTAAGTAATTACTTATTCAAAATAAGCACCTACTCAAGAGATTTCGGATGCAGCCATAAACTTATCTTATGCTTTTCCATTCTTATCAATAAAAGGGCATCATTACCAGAGCAGATAATGGACCACATTTGAGCAGAGATTGTCAGTTTTATTTGTGTGTAAGTTTCCAGGAACATTGTAGTAACTGTCAGGACACAGACGAAGGATGAGGATGAGGTAAACTTATAAATGTTTATTTAAACAGAGACACGAACACAGGGTAATGGAAATGCAGGTAATGATGAGAACTAGCACTTCAGACAGTCACTTAGCTGAGTAGTCAGAGTTTGTAGAAGGCAGGGAATTGGAGAACACGAGGAACGAGGAACTGGAGACAAGGAAGGCGTTGGAGGAAGACGGTGGGATCTCAGGTGAGTAGGAGGTAAGGAGTCCAGGTACATGTAACGAGACCAGACACTGAAGTGCAGGGAGAGTGTGCTTATAAAGTGTCTGTGATGATGGGGTGCAGGTGATCAGTACTCCGGGGATTGTGAACGAGTGGGCGGAGTGTGGAGATCTGGTGACGATGCATGCCTGTTGGTGGATGTTGGCTGTGACTCTGTGACAGTACCCCCTCCTCCACGGGCGGCTACTGTGCTGGGAGGTTGAGACAGTAGGTGACCTTGTTGAGCTGCCTCTATATTGTGAATGGACCTATTTACCGGGAACTCAGCTTGCGGCAGGGCAGCTGGAGACGGATGTCCCGAGTAGAGAGCCACACCTTCTGGCCCGGTTGGTACTGAGGAGTGGGGCCCCTTCTGGCGTCAGCCTGCCTCTTGTGTCTCTGGACTGCCTGCTGGAGATGGACATGAGCTGAGTCCCACACCCTCTCGCTCTGTTGGAACCAGTGGTTGACAGCTGGAACCTCAGAGGGCTCACCCGACCAGGGGAAGAGTGGAGGTTGATAGCCCAGGATGCACTGGAATGGGGTTAGCCCAGTGGTGGACTGCCAGAGGGAATTTTGTGCATACTCAGCCCAGGGGAGGCTCCAGCTGTCCTGGTTCCGGTGGCAATAGGCCCTCAGGTATCTCCCAATCTCCTGGATCTTCCGCTCAGTGTGGCCGTTGGTCTGAGGGTGGTATCCAGACGATAGACTGACCGACACTCCTAGGAGCTTAAAGAAGGCTTGCTATACCCGAGAGATGAATTGTGGTCCCTGGTTAGAGACGATATCCTCAGGAATCCCGAAGTGATGGGCTTACAAGCCTTGGAGAATCTATCCACGATGACAAGTACACAGGTGAAGTTGTTGGAAGGTGGTAAGTCGTTCATAATGTCGATGCCCAGATGTGTCCATGGACGACGAAGGATAGGTAGAGGGACCAGTTTGCCTTTGGGGAGCTTCCTAGGAGTGTTGGCAACGGCACAAACTGAGCATCCCTTGATGTAATGGGAGACATCCTGAGCCATGGAGGGCCACCAATATTGTTGCCGCAGGAGCGAGAGGGTACGTACGCTGCCTGGGTGTCCAGAGCCCGGAGATGTGTGAGCTAAGTCCATGAGGGGCTGACGGTGGACCGGTGGAACATAGAGAAGCCCCTCAGGACCTCCCGGCGGAGCAGGTTCAGAGCGGTTGGCTTGGAGGAGGCGTTGGTTGATGGACCAGTGGATGAGACTAACGATCATGGCTGGAGGGAGGACAGGTTCAGGGTTGGAGCTTTCAGGATCTGGTTGATATAGCCGGGATAAGGCGTCTGCCTTGCAATTCTTGGTTCTGGGCTGGTAGGAAACAGTGAAGTTGAATCGAGTAAAGAAGAGGGCCCAACAAGCTTGATGGGGGTTCTGTCTCTGGGCGTCGCGCATGTACTTGAGGTTGCATTAGTCCATTATGACCTCAAACTGGTGATTGGCTCCTTCCAGCCAGTGTCTCCACTCCTCCAAGGTGAGCTTGATGGCAAGCATTTCTCGGTTCCTGATGTCATAGTTCTGGTCCGCCGGGGATAGCTTCTTGGAGAAGAAGGCACATGGATGGAGTCGTGAAGGGTCCCCCTGCCACTGGGATAACACCGCCCGACCCCTGTAGACGAGGCGTCAACTTCGACCACGAAGGGAAGATCTGGGTTAGGATGCACAAGGATCGGGGCGGTCTGGAAGGCCTCTTGGAGCTGATGGAAGGCTTCTAGGGCAGATGGAGTCCAGGACAGAGACTTGGGGAGCGAGGTGAGGGATGCACTGAGCAGACTGTAGTTGTGGATGAAGCGACGATAGAAGTTCGCAAACCCCAGAAAACGCTGGAGCTCTTTCACTGTTGTAGGAATTGTGGACGCATCAGACACAAATGAATCTTCCAGATGATTCGTGCGGGCATAATTCCACACAAAACTCAACTCAACAAATCAACCATTTATGGCCTTAGTTGAAGTGGACGCCAGTCAGTCTGCGTCAAGCCACAAAATCATCAGCTAAGTACTTTACAGCCTGACAAACTTTGAGCCACCCCAAAGATAACAACAGACTTTCTTTGATCACAAAACAAAGAAACAAACCAGATCTTCGTTGTCTCAACGACCTTTAGATGAACTCTGATGAACATGGTTAAATCCACAGAAAAAACTGTTGTCACGTATAAACTGCTTCAAACCACAAAATGATGATTGTCAAACTTACATTCAAACAGCCAACACTTACCTAAAGGATTATTAGGAACACCATACTAATACTGTGTTTGACCCCCTTTCGCCTTCAGAACTGCCTTAATTCTACGTGGCATTGATTCAACAAGGTGCTGAAAGCATTCTTTAGAAATGTTGGCCCATATTGATAGGATAGCATCTTGCAGTTGATGGAGATTTGTGGGATGCACATCCAGGGCACAAAGCTCCCGTTCCACCACATCCCAAAGATGCTCTATTGGGTTGAGATCTGGTGACTGTGGGGGCCATTTTAGTACAGTGAACTCATTGTCATGTTCAAGAAACCAATTTGAAATGATTCGAGCTTTGTGACATGGTGCATTATCCTGCTGGAGGTAGCCATCAGAGGATGGGTACATGGTGGTCATAAAGGGATGGACATGGTCAGAAACAATGCTCAGGTAGGCCGTGGCATTTAAACGATGCCCAATTGGCACTAAGGGGCCTAAAGTGTGCCAAGAAAACATCCCCCACACCATTACACCACCACCACCAGCCTGCACAGTGGTAACAAGGCATGATGGATCCATGTTCTCATTCTGTTTACGCCAAATTCTGACTCTACCATCTGAATGTCTCAACAGAAATCGAGACTCATCAGACCAGGCAACATTTTTCCAGTCTTCAACTGTCCAATTTTGGTGAGCTCGTGCAAATTGTAGCCTCTTTTTCCTATTTGCAGTGGAGATGAGTGGTACCCGGTGGGGTCTTCTGCTGTTGTAGCCCATCCGCCTCAAGGTTGTGCGTGTTGTGGCTTCACAAATGCTTTGCTGCATACCTTGGTTGTAACGTGTGGTTATTTCAGTCAAAGTTGCTCTTCTATCAGCTTGAATCAGACTGCCCATTCTCCTCTGACCTCTAGCATCAACAAGGCATTTTCGCCCACAGGACTGCCGCATACTGGATGTTTTTCCCTTTTCACACCATTCTTTGTAAACTCTAGAAATGGTTGTGCGTGAAAATCCCAGTAACTGAGCAGATTGTGAAATAGTCAGACCGGCCCGTCTGGCACCAACAACCATGCCACGCTCAAAATTGCTTAAATCACCTTTCTTTCTCATTCTGACATTCAGTTTGGAGTTCAGGAGATTGTCTTGACCAGGACCACACCCCTAAATGCATTGAAGCAACTGCCATGTGATTGGTTGATTAGATAATTGCATTAATGAGAAATTGAACAGGTGTTCCTAATATTCCTTTAGGTGAGTGTATATCACTCACAATTAATGTAATTGTTATAACTATTGAATGGTCAATTAAAAGTATGCCTTATCTAGTATGATTGTGAATCTCTGTTCATAATTCTGAAGATGGCTTCAGTGAAATCTGTGTAGAATGTATCGTGTTCTTATAATAAGAAATCATGTCTAAATTTACTCTCTGCTTAAAGCAGGAAAATAAGAGACCACAGATAACCAAATTTATAGTAGGGTGGAGACACAGTCACCTCTGAACCAAAGATGATTCCCAATTGGTCAACCCATCTAGGAGGATGGGCAGACATTTTGAGTTTTAATCTCAGAACACGAACAAAGTTAAAGTTTTCAGTGCAGTTCAAGAAAGAGCGAGTTAAGTCAAGACAAAAGAGCCAACATGACTATTTCACTTAAGCCATCTAGAACTCTCCTGTCACTTTCCTTTCTTTTACTTAAGTTTATTTTCTTTCCGTGAGTCTCATGTTCTAAGTTAAGTTTCGCCGCAAAGTTTCTCTCGCCGAATCTACAACGAGCGCGCTTCAACTCCAAATTACCCACGAGACTTTCCATCCAGCCGCCAACACGCCACGTGATTGTCATCCCAAGACGATCAATGGACACGACAAGGCCGTCAGAGAATCACCGAACCTGGGAAACCCCTGCAGCCAGGACCGAAAAGGGAATCCCCAAAGATTACACGAGACACAAACGCAAGTAACCTCCAGATTCTAAACTAAACTGGTGCATTGATATCAAATTTAATAACCCCGCCTAAGGAACGATAGGAGGGTTAAGTTAATGATTAGTGGTTCATTCATGTCATGTGTTATGAATGCATATTTTGCTAGAAACTTGGGATTTCCTAATTGCTCTCTCTTAAAACTCATTCTTTCCTCACTTCCTTTTTGCAACGCGTGTGAATGTGTGTGTGCATGTTTTTGTGTTAGATATTAGTTTTATGTGTTAGAGTAATCCATAAAGTTTTGTTTGTATTTAAAGATAAGCGTTTTTGTGTTATGTGCTTACAAATTGAATGTCTTAAACTGCTGATCTATGTTACCTGGCTAAAATAGTGTTTCACTATTGTTTGGATATTAATATCCGCTGCAGAGTTGATAGTTACGGCCCTTTCAAATGAACGCTGGATGAGTCATTGGCTCCGCCGTAAAATCAGACTCTTTCTAAATTCCCTATGAATTAATTAATTCATTCATTTGAACTAAATAGACCTGTTTCCCTGATACAGAGTCCCTACACTGTAGTGGGTAAGGGCCAGCTTCTGATGGTTTCCACCTTCCTCTAGTCCATTTGGATGCCATGTTGGTCGATGACATACCCAAGGAACTGCACGGAGGGGATATGGAACTCGCACTTCTCCAGCTTGAGGTACAGGTGGCGTTGACAAAGCTTCTCTAGGACCTGGGAGACGTGTTGGCGGTATTCGGCCAGGTTCCGGGAGAAGATGAGGATATCATCGATGTAGACTATTACGAAGTGATGGAGGTACTCCCAGAACACCTCATTCATATAATTCTGGAACACCGAAGGAGAGTTGGACAGGCCATACGACATGACCAGGTATTCGTAGTGGCCTGATGGTGTAATGAAGGCAGTCTTCCACTCATCCCCTCTGCGAATATGAATGAGGTTGTACGCACTCCGCAGGTCCAGCTTGGAGAAGATACGAGCTCCACGCAGCTGTTCCAGAGCTGCCGGGACCAGAGGAAGGGGATAACTGAATTTTACCGTCTGGGAGTTCTGATGACGATAATCAATGCATGGCCTCAAGCCTTCGTCCTTCTTAGCCACGAAGAAGAAGCTCGAAGCAGCAGGGGATGTTGATGGACGAATGAAACATTGTTTTAGTGCCTCTTGCACATACTCCTCCATGGCCTTCTGTTCCGGGATGGACAGGGGGTAGACCCTACCCTTGCTAGAGTTGCCCCAGGCAGCAGGTCAATGGCGCAGTCCCATGGCCGGTGTGGTGGTAGCTGCATTGCCAGCCGCTTGCTGGAGGAATATCGACGTGGTGACTGGTTTCAGGACTTTCAATGGAAGTGGAGAGGAGAGGAGAGGAAGGATCTCGGAGTCGGGAGAAGAGGGATGGAGATTCTCTGGATTTCTTGATAGGAGACATACAGTTGAGTAAACATTCATCACTCCATTGAAGGATCTCACCCATACTCCATCGGATGTTAGGCTGGTGCTGTGGGAGCCAAGGGCATCCCAGGATGATGTCCATGGTGGAGCCTCCCAGCACCATGAACGTGATGTTCTCTCTGTGCAAGCAGCCTATGCGGCGCGTCAGTGTGGGGGAGTAATGCCGGATGTGACCACAGAGATCCTGTTGGCAGTGTTTTTTCGACAAACATTCAATTTTTGGAGAGTTTGGGGGCTGATGAAGTTCCCTGCGGAGCCGGAATCGATGAGGGCTTCAGCTGAAATGCAAACATGAGAATTAATGAGATGCACCGTAGTTCTGGTGAGAGATGCAATAGGTGCCGGAAAATGGATGGTGCTCACCGCTGGGCGTGGTGGCCGGATGGGACAGACGGCGATGACGTGATCCACTCCCCCACAATACAGACAGAGATGATGTAGAATTCTTCTCTGACGCCCCGCACGAGTCAGGCGATTGAAGTCCACCTGCATGGGTTCAGGTGCTGGAAGGCCGACAGATGGTGTGGCGGGCAAAGGATTGACAGTGAGGTGGTGAAGAGTGCATGCAGAATAGCACTGAGCCACTCGGATAGTTTTCTGGATCAGGCCTTTAAGCCCCATAGTGTCATCGTACACAACAATCAACTGTTTCACATGAGGATTAAGACCTTGTCGAAAGGTTGTTATCAGCACAGACTCATTCCAACCACTAGCGGCCACTAGGGTACGAAATCGGAGGGCATACATACTCAGTCTCTTCATTTTGACAGATATGGTAGAGTTGATCGTGTACAGCGAGGTCCGCTGTGTTTTGCCCGAACACTTCCCGGAAGTGGGCGAAGAAGGCGGTGATGGTAGCGGTTACAGGAGCACTCGCCTTGAGTCCATTCTAACGCTCTTCCCGAGAGCAAGAAGATCACAAACGCCACTCGGGCGTGTTCGGTGGGGAAGAGCTGTGATTAGGCTTTCATGTAGAGCGAACACTGCAATCCTCCGCCGTGCCTGAGAATGTCGCTGGTCGGGCCATGGGACTGACAGAGGCAGCTGGTGAAGAAGCAGCGGGTGCTGGGTGCTGGGTGCTGTAGTGCGGTGCGAACGGCGTGCACGAGCTCAGGAGTGACTGTGGGAGAAGTACTAGTGGAGGGCGGTTGTTGGGAAGATCTCACTGCCGCGACCAGGGTGGCAAATGGATCCGGCGGGCAATCTCCGCCTGTGGAGGCAGGCAGAGGATGAGGTAAACTTATAAATGTTTATTTAAACAGAGACACGAACACAGGGTAATGGAAATGCAGGTAATGATGAGAACTAGCACTTCAGACAGTCACTCTGAGTAGTCAGAGTTTGTAGAAGGCAGGGAATTGGAGAACACGAGGAAAGAGGAACTGGAGACAAGGAAGGCGTTGGAGGAAGACAATAGGATCTCAGGTGAGTAGCAGGTAAGGAGTCCAGGTACGTGTAACAAGACCAGACACTGAAGTGCAGGGAGAGTGTGCTTATAAAGTGTCTGTGATGATGGGGTGCAGGTGCAGGTGATCAGTACTCCGGGGATTGTGAACGAGTGGGCGGAGCGTGGAGATCTAGTGATGATGCATGCCTGTGGGTGGATGTTGGCTGTGACTCTGTGATAGTAACTTCTTCCATAATAAATTACCAACACTTCTTTACAATTTTGCTGTAAATAGGACTTCAGCATAATAACTGGCATGTCTAAAGCGATTCATACTACAACATGAAAAGGAGAGTAATTTAACTGTCACTCATGTAAACCCCCCACCCTCTCTCTGTTAGTTGGTTCAATTAAACATGCTCTGCTAGTGAATGGGGCAGGGGTGTTGAAAAATAGTTTTGATGATTTAATAACAGTTTTAATAGAGTTATCTGTCTGATGGATCTTTTAATTTGGGCTTTAGACAGAGTTATTATCAGGGAGGAAACTGAGAGATCTTTCTCAGAGGTCCCACAAGGGTCCTTAATTGACACAGTGTCTCTCTTCCCCTTCTTTTTTCTTTTACACATTTAATTGCCACCTCTGCCCTTCGTGTCCTTCTCTTCTCTTCTGCTTTTTTCTCTTCTTCTAGTCTTGTTTCTCTTCCTGTCATCTTATTTAATCTGTTTTCTCATCCCATCAATCCCTTTTTTCCTTTTCCTTATTTTTATTCTCGCATCTGCGAGTGCCATGGCGTTGATGGGGACGCCTGGAGTGCAAGACTTAGCAGTCAGAATCGTTTATATGTGAACGCAACATTCTCTCAGGAACATTCCGTTACCGTCTGGGCATCTTCAACTGACCCAGAAAACACATCAAGTCCATTCCACCTAGATTCACTGCCAGGCTTTTGACACACATACATACAGTCACCGACCCCTCTATTAGGTAAACCTGTTCAACTGCTTGTTAACACAAATATCTAATCAGTTGATCACAACTCAATGCATTTAGATATCTAGACATATAGGTCAAGACGATTTGCTGTAGTTCAAACTGAGCATCAGAATGTGGAGGGAAGGTTATTTAAGTGACTTTGAATGTGGTGTGGTTATTGGTGCCAGACAGGCTGGTCTGAGTATCTCAGAAACTGCTGATCTACTGGGATTTTCATGCACAACCATCTCTAGAGTTCTCAGTTCTGTGGACGAAAATGCCTTGTTGGTGCAAGAGTTCAGAGGAGAATGGCCAGACTGCTTAGAGCTTTTGTTGATGGCTACTTCCATCAAGATAATGCGCTGTCACAAAGCTTTTTTGAACATGACAATGAGTTCATAATACTCAAATACCGCAGTCGTTAGATAATAGAGCACCTTTGGGATGTGGTGGAAAGGGAGATTCACATCATGGATATGCTTCTGACAAATCTGCAGCAGCTGTGAGATGCTATCATGTCAATATGGATCAACATATCTGAGAAATGTTTCTAGCACCTTGTTGAATCTATGCCACAAAGAATTAAGGGAGATTTGAAGGCAAAAGGGGGTCCAACTCAGTACTAGCAAGGTGTACCTAATAAAGTGGCCGGTGAGTGTATATACTGGAAAACATAATGTATGCATACAAAACAAACACACTTCCCCAAAAGCATTTAAATGCATCAGTATGTAGGCTATTGATGGCTAGTTGCTTGCTTACAAGCAGAGATGCACACAAATGCTTTTGTGTTGCACAGGTGAACTAACATAGTTTCCTCTTTGCTGACTGGAAGGCTGTGAGATCAGCTTTCCCCCAGATGTTTGTTTTAATGGGCCAGGCTGACCCTGCAGCAGTGAATACAGCTTCTGTTTATGGCTATTGTTTAAGAGAGAGAGAGAGAGAGAGAGAGAGAGAGAGAGAGATGTTGCTCAATAAAGCAGCCACTCTCTCCTCGGAGTCTCCAGAGCTGAAGTTTAAGTCTGTACAGTAAGACAGAAGATGGCAGTGGTGTCTTGCTCTTTCAGATAACCAGACAGACATTTAAGAGACAGCATGCTTTATGATGCTTATGTTTTGATGAATAAACGGCACATTTTACGCATTATAGTACCTGCCACATATATACTACAGTAAATACTGAAACAGACCTGAGCAAGCTAATCAAGGTCTTCAGGATCTCTAGAAAATCACAGGTAGGTGAGTTTGATCAGGGTTGGAGTTAAACTCTGCAGGGCAGTGGCCCTCCAGGACCGAGTTTGAGGAACCCTGCTCTAGAGCAACATTCGTCACAATTCTGAGCTCATGGGAGTCAAAAGATTTTACTTACCTGAAGCTATCAAGACAGTTGAGAAAAATAGTCAGTGGAAGGAAAGTGATGTGTCAGAACTCATAAGTATTACAGTGACAGCTCTCATTCAAGCAAAACATGAGGCCTCGTATCATAAATGTTCCTCGACTTTTTTTTTTATATTGCCTGTGCATACATTTGCTGGCTTCCGCTGCAGATCACACTATAAATAAATGCATGAACACTTACTTTAATGTTCTCTGTGTTTACTTTCGTATGACAGTGTGACTGTGTGACATCTTTATAAAACGGTTAGTTCCAGTCCTTGATTCTGGTAGGTTGATAGCTGTGTTTTATTCAAGAATGTCCACTGCGATATCTTGTCCTTTTAACAGTAAAGGGGTTTTCCTGTGTCCTGACAGTGACAGTACTCATTTATAATTTGCGTCTTGTTCCCGTGTCACACAACAAGTTTTAGTCCTTTCAATATAAAAGTCTTCGTCATTGAGTGACTCGCTCATTAAGACAGTCTTTGCCGCCATTTGATGGTGTAATAATGTAACTTCTGTTGCTGTCGCTGATCTATATAGAGAACATTTATATAGATCAGTGGTTGCTAATGGGGGTTATAAATTCACTGTAAACCACGGCTTCTTGATTTTATCATTATTTTGAGCATGCGGGACAGTTCAGGACTATGATCTGTTTACACTGGAATCTAATATTGGCCACATTTAAAACAACAATGTGAACATCTGGGGCTGTATTCACAAAACATCTTAAGGCTAAAAGGAGATCCTAAAAAGTGGGCGTGTCAGTCGTAATTTTTGGACTCCTAAATTTTTGCTCTTTTAATTAAGAGGATTTCACAAAGCATTTTAGTGCTAAAACTAGCTCCTAAATCTCAGGAAAGTTACGAGTAGTCAAGAGGACTCCTAGGTCACTAAAACCTAATGGCCGTTGCAGACCTTTCTCCCCTTTCTCTCTTCCACTTCAGTTCCTGTCTACTCACTGTCCTATCATAATTAAAAGGAAAAAATGCCAAAAATAATAAATAATATTTTTTTAATTTAATAAATAAATAAAAAAGAAAATAATGTTACCTGTGGCTGGTGTTTCACGAGTTCACACTTACAAATGATCGGATAGAGTAAAAGAGTTAAATAAGCCTATTTGCCATGCTGTCTGATGAGATCGAGGGCTCTGTGCTTAGAATTTAGCCCAAACCCAGAGTACTAACCCATACCCATTTGTCACTTGAATTCTGCCGAACTTTGTTCATAAAACATAATTTGTTGCTTGAATTCTGCAATCTCTCGAGATGCAGACATGTAAGAGGCTGACAATTAACTGAACATATACTTGTTTAATTAGTGAGACTTAGCCTACTTTTTAAAATCTTTATTTGAATATGGCAACATTTTTATTTTAAAATCTTTATTTGAATATGGCAACATGATACCTAATTTTACAGATTAAATCACCGACAGAGACTTCTCCCCTATCAGCCAATCACTGTGGGCATATTTAGTAAGCATGATGACATCATCCATAGTAACAAGGTCAACCCCACCCTTTCTCTTAGCCTAAGACTTCTCTCTATTCCTTAGTAAAAGTTGGTCTTAGCAGCTTTGTGAATAGGTTTTAAGAGAAAACTCTTAGCTAAGAACTTTTACTGCTATTTAGGAGAACTCTTAGTGGTAAGATAAAATGTTTTGTGAATATGCCCCCTGAGCAATAAACTGGAATTGAGCACTAAGGCTTGCAGTGTGAATGTTACCTAAGAGCAATGTCAGGTCCGTAACAGAGCTTGATTTATTGATTTAGATCATGCGGTTATTGTTTTTGATCATTTCCCCATATTTGGACTAGGAAGGAAATGCTTAAAGTGCCCTTACTATGCTATTCGAAAGGTTCCTAATTTTGTCTCTTGTTTACAAGCATCCAAGGTAAAAAAAAAAAAAAACTTTAATTTTCTTATAATATACATTTCAGCATCACCTCTTTTCTCACAGTGTCTGAAACAGTTTGATCAAGTATTCAGTCTCTCTAAACCCCTCCTTTCCAAGAGCCTGTTTTGATTGGTCAGACGGCCCAGGTTTTTGTGATCGGTCTACCGCAGGGGTGTCCAAACCTGCTCCCGGAGAGCCGCCTTCCTGCTGAGTTTGGCTCCAACACACCTGCTTGGAAGTTTCTAGTGATCCTGGAGTGATCCAGGTGTGTTTAATTAGGGCTGAAGCTAAACTCTGCTGGAAGGTGGCCCTCCAGGAATAGGATTGGGCACCCCTTGTTTACAGCTTACGTCTATTACCATACCTGAAATATAGCTCTGGAGGAGTCCTCAGCACTATACAATTGTATTAATTTAAGCCAGAGTCCTCATCCTTTGGAAGTGCATGCAAAGTGGATTTTGTTTGTTCAATGGATGGCTCAACTAAACAAGCAAATAAGAGACTATTAACTACTGTTATTTCTTTTAATTCTTCTAACATCCACAAATATATAAAACTGATCAGAGATCAGGTAAAATGCATAGATACTTTTAAAATTTTGAAACGTTTTGAAACGTAACAAAGCCTCGTTTACTGAAATCAAATGACTTTGGCAGTTTTATCCGAACCACTGATTCGGAAAAAAAAGATTCATAAAGGTTTCGAAGCTCATCGAATTCGCCCATCACTAGACATACTTACTGGGGCAAGTATGATGTTTTAAATTGCTTTAAAGGTAGTCAGCTGAAAAGGTTTTAGAACAGAGCTAATGTGTCCAATAAATGGCATTAGGTTTTAATTCAGTTTGAATAGTTGCTTCAAATAACAATAAATCACACACATATAAAACTATGTAATTGCATGTCAGGCTCAGAGCTTTGGACAGAATATTTCAGACAGGTCACTTAATATCCAAGTACTCAAAAAACATTTTTTAAAAACTGCAAAAGTTCCATAAATATGTAGATGACGGTGGCTGTTTTGTTAATGATAGTTAATGGTCCATGCTAAATTAGCATCATTATGAAAAAGAAGTGCTAATGAAGGAATTTGTTTACATGTATTAATTGATATTCTCTTTGCCTTTCTTGTACTGCAGTAAAATACTAAGTGACTGCATATAGAGGGAGTCACCTTTGTTTGATTCGGTACAAACTGTTTTATTATGCACTGTAGTTTTAGGGCACAGAAAACAAGGGCCATGCCAATACTTTGAGAACACCTGGAATCTTGGAGTACATATTGACATTGTCTAGACAGGCATCAATAGCAGTGTCCTAATGGAGAGAATTAGATTTCCGCCTCATGTTTAATTTATATGTTGGCAGGTGATGGCAAGACGAAAGAACTGGTCAGTGAACACAAAAAAAAATCTAGGCTCATTTGAGCCACTGCAGCAAACTTTGCTATATAATCCATCTTGGTCTGGTATTCTGTCACGTATGGTTGCTGGCAAACAGACGAGGAAGACAAATAATATCCAATACAACGTTTTATTTACAAAGATCGAACAGAATGGTGAACAGGGAGCAACACACACTTAACATAGACAATACCGGAAAATGAACTGGAAACAGGCAGGAATTTAAATACATAGAGGTAAATGTCAAACAGCTGTGATGATTGTAGTTAGTGTCCATGGTGACAGATTGTGGCGGGAAAATAGAACAAAGGAAGACATGTGACTAATGAAAACAAACTGAATGTCAATTAAAACGGAACATAACTGTGACAATCGCGAGAACTCGTCACACCCCTAGGTATATAATAATAGAGCATGTGAATTAAATATTTAATTTTTTATCATCAGCATATTTTCTTTCCCCCATAATTTTCTAAATTTTTAGGATTGTGTATGTATTGGGTGAAAGCAGAATTATTTTATTTTATTTTATTTTTTAGTTTAGTATTTGATCTCAGAATTTTCTTAATTAGTTTGGAGCCTCTTTCGCTGTTTTCCAAACTTTGCTCTGTCTATGAACCAATCTCAATTTTATTGCCATTTCTGAAGCAGCCAGAAGTTCAGACATGCTGTCTGGGTCTGATTGCTTCTCTGCGGTGGCCTATAGCAAAAAATACTCCTCCAGAATCAGCTCTATAAAAACATAGTTATTATGACATGCCTCCAAAAAAATGGTGGAACCATCTACACAGGGGGCAAGAACCTTGTCTAACGCATGAACACATGAATACATCGTGTTGTAGTTGACACGGCATAGATACCTTTTGAGATGAGCATTACTGAAATGTTCCCTACCATTTTTGTTCCTATACTATTCATTTTAACAAAGCTCTTTCTCATCCTCTATGGCAGTGGTTTTCAACTGGTTTGGCCATGGGACCCAAGTTTTCCCATGGCCGTTAAGCAGTAAGACATTTTTTTAGGAATTTGAACTGTAAGCCCGCCCAATCGTTCCAATGGAGGCGTACGATTGGTGGTTGAAGGTTTCTTGCGCGTTCGGTCTTTTCAGCGGGGCAAAGGGATTTAATTCTAATTTATCTTTATCTGACTCCATTTTAATTATGACCTCGAATTTAGGTTAGAATGCCAATTGGTTATTTGGTTATTTATATTTAATAGTTTACACATTTAATTATTCAGTTTAACCCTTTGCTGAAATTATACCCGTTCATAGTTAATAATTCCAGAGTAAGTCAGAATAAATCAGTGTAACAATTTATTATTAGTCAGGTAAATGTATCATGCCAATTACATAATCAATTCAAAGATAATCCATACATCAAATGCTCTGAAGTATAGAATAAGATATGGATACCTGACCTTCTGAGAATTACATAATGCTGAGTGTCTCCTAGTTACGGGCTGACCGATGTAAAGGTTCGAGCCCCGACCTCTTTGCAACATCTCCTTAAATACCAGACCAAGACAGAAACCTCTTTCAAATGGAAACGTGTTAACAATGGGAATTTACATTTAATCACTGTCCCATAGACCTGTATTGACAAAAGACCAAATGGCTAAAGCCACACCCAACGTAATAAGCAAAGTATCTCTAAACTCTTTATTACTTCTTGGTTTACTTCTGTGGGGAGGAGACCTTTGTACCAGTCGCACTGAGACATTTCAAATGATATCAAACCTGTATAATTCTGTATAGTATTTGTTCACTTTAGACCATATAGATTTTGGGTGAATTCTGGAGGGGAGATGGGGGTAGATGCAGGTGAAAGGAGAGACATGTAAATTTAGATGATTCACTCAGTGTGACGTTGTCTCGGATGGGGATGCTAAATGCATGAGTCGATTCAGATGCTAATGTCCTTTATTTTCTCAGAGACATTCTGGCATATGCAACCTTTTTCCAGTCTTACAGAACCTAGCAAATTTATTTCTTAAAAAAGAAGTCAACAGCTTACATGCACATCTTTCAAAATAAAAGTCTCGCATCAGAAAAACATTTAGAATGAAGTTTTGTTGACTACACGTTCCGCAACTCCCTCAAAATGGGAGGTAAAGTGGGACCCACTGGTTGAGAAACACTGCCTCCTGGTGGTTCCATCACAATGAGGTACAAAATGTCTACTGTTGAACAAGTTTCTAACCTTCTTCTGATCTGCAGAGACTAACATAACCCTAATCCACTGTACTTTACTGTACCCAATGTACTTTAGCTAACATGTGAAATCTGGCATTGCGATACTGTGGACATTGTTTCTGTTTGATAAATTGATTGTGATGTTGCTCATTTGTAAATCACTTTGGGTAAAAACATCTGCCAAATGATTAAATGTAATGTAAATGTTGCTCACAACAGGGGTGCATCTAATATAGAGGAAGCATCTTTAATTCTAGAACAGGAAGTTGCATTTCATCACTGTATAATGAATTTCTGATATACATCCATTAAAGTACAGCTGCACTTTCAGTTTATCAAACCTAAAATTAGCATTAAAAAAATAATAATATTAGGATGGAATAGAACCCAGTGTGCACAAACTGTCACCACTTTTTAAAACATGATGATGCTTGAGTTTAAAGGCTGTATAAAACACACAGCCAATTGTTTTATGATAAGTTATATTTACATATAAATAGTTTCAGCGGTACCACACTTGAGAATTAAATTTCCTACTGTGCTTCTCTCAATAGCGCTGTTTTTTAGATTGTAAATATTGTCATTGCACTTGTGACCTAAAGTCAAGTGTGACCTAAAAGACGCCTTCCCAGAAGGCATCACAGCAGTTTTATACAGATTGAGTGAAGTGTTGCATAAAACAATAATTTCTGAGGTTTGACTTTAGTCTTCCCACAGAGTAAAGGTAAAATGACAGAGCCATAATGATGATGCATGCCAGCATGGAAGCCTTCAGATATGCCCCAGAGATATTTCATTCAAGATCACCCTGTGGTACATCATATGATTGTGAACAGGGTTGGGAAGGTTACTTTTAAAATGTATTTCTCTACAGATTACAAAATACATGCTTTAAAATGTAATTTGTAATGTATTTCATTGGATTACACAAGTTTTGCAACTTAATCTAAACACTTTAGAATACTTAGGAATACTAATATGTAACACAAAGGGACTACCAAACACAAGACTTGGTTTTCCATTGCATATTATTTTAAACAACATCATTTTTTCCCCCCACAATATTTCTTGAAGCAAATAATGCAAACAATAAAAAACAACAAAAAATTAAAAAAATATTGATGCTCAAGAAGGAAACACGATGCATTAAATCTGGGGTGTGTAGACTTTTTGAATTGCATGAACAAGGTAAATTGTACTTATTTTGTCTTCTGGGAAACATGTAGTTATTAGCTTCTAAAGTGGGTGAGGCTGATGAGTGCTGGACCTGAGGCTTATCCACACCGCAGGGCAATACAGGAGAAGGTGAAGGGCAGCACGAAGACAGCTGAGGCAGGGCTGGAGGACTGGCGGTATTCAATGTTGGAGATGGGAGAGGGATCACACATAACAGTTCACAGATTATAAAGGATGAATCAGTCTCTATGCTGGTTAAATCCAGCGATGCTGGAAACTCATACAAATCAGGGTGGGGCAGGGTGGGAGGCAGTACTACAGTGTCCCAGTCAATAAGCCAGTCCTCACCAGTGTCCAACTCCACCAAAATTCCCTCCTGTCATCACAGGCTCCGTACCAGCGGCGGGCGGAAGCTCTCCGTCTGCGTGGGGCTCAGGCATTGTCGTCTCCATGGTGCAGGTTGTTGGTGGGCTGTGCTCTGGGTCTAGCTGTGTTCCAGATCGGGACTCGACGCTCTCCAGACACCGAATGACAGCCTCTCTTCAGTTTAGTCCAGTAGTGTCTGGGGGGTCGAGAGGACGATGGAATGTTGCCCCGATCTGGAACAGGGTCTTTAAGGTCTCATCGTCCAGGGAACTGGTGATGGCTAGACAGATAAAGTTCTCAACAAAATAGGAAAGGTTGTGGCTCTCCTGAGCCAGGACGATTATTCGAACCCTATCGTCCATTTCGGGGGGTCCGATCATCTGTCACAGGTGTGTGCAGGCAGGAAGGCGAAGACAGGTAAATACAATTCTCAAACGTAGTTTAATATAACATATATTCAAAGTAGGCAGACAGGCAAAAGCACAACACAACTAACATAACGGTGACCGATGGATTATTATTTCTCTTTATTGTCTATTTAGGGTATTTTAGTCAATTTAAATAACATGGGTTATCTTAATATGTGATTAATGACATTTTATTATAATATTACACCACCGAAATATGTATTTATTTCCTTCTAATTCTCACTGTCATTGCAGGCTGATTTAGCCTATATTCACCAAAAAGTGATTAGTGTAGCCAGCATAAAACAGGACAAAAACATAGTTGATGACTAAAAAGAATAATTTCATGACTCTATACATTACTTTGTGAAGACAGTGGCATAATACAGTGACATATTACTTTTTTTGGCTGTATCAAAACAGTAATCATCTGCATGGGTAAATTTTACCCACTGGTGGTTTTAGGTATACAGTGGCGGTTCTAGTGTTAAACTTACATATAAAGTCAGAATTGTGAGATAAAAAGTCGCAATTACCTAAAAATTGCTGTCCCACTTTATATTAGGTGGCCTTAACTACTATGTACTTACATCAAAAAATGTACTTATTGTGTTCATATTGTATTCCAAAACACGTTTGCTGATATTGAGGTGGGATACGGGTAAAGTTAGGGAAATGTGTGGTGGTATCGGTAGGTTTAAGGGTAGGGTTAGGTGTAAAGGATGGGTCAACAGTGTAATTATAAATGTAATTACAGAAAGTAATTACAGATGTAATTACATGCAGGTATTTTTTTTATGTAAAATATAAATGTAAAAGTACAATGTAAAAACATGGCTGTACACAATAAGTGCATTATATCAAATTATTAATTCATATGTTAGTACATAGTAATTAAGGCCACCTAATATAAAGTGGGTCCAAATTACTTAACATGAAACATGAAAACAGTAGTGGATCATCCAGGTAATGCCAGACAGTTAAGATTCAAGAGTATGTAAATTTTTTTAATTTGCCAATTTGAATAAACTCAGTAATTTTGTCTTGTGTAGTATATGTAAACATCAATTATGTGAAATAGCTTATTCAGGACAGTACTAAATAAAAGTAACATGCAATCTTTTTTTTTATTATTCAAAGTAATCACTTTGGTAATGTAAAATACTTATTGGATGTAATTGTAATGAAATACAGTTACTCAAATTTTCTATTTTAAATACGTAATTAGGTTACATGTATTTCGTTACTCCCCAACGCTGATTGTTAATGCCATGAACAGTAACCATAGTTGCACATATTTCAGTTTGGTCCTGCAGCATTTTTTCTGTGCATCCTTCAAATTACTGTAACAGGACAGTGTTGTAATATGTCCTGCAAATACAGCCCTGCAGACAGATCACAGAGATAATGAGAGACACACGAATGAGGGACGTGACCAACAGTGCAGTAACATGTCCATGTTCCACAGAGGGTTAATTGGCAGACAAGTTTTTTTGAACACGCATGTTTGCAGTGGCCAGTGCTCTGGGTTATCAGTGACCTTTGTAAACCTCAGTGTCCAATTATAATTGATGTGGGGAGATTTTCAAGACTTTGAATTTGAAGTCTGTTTGATTAGAAAAAGTAACGGTTAATTATATATATATATATATATATATATATATATATATATATATATATATATATATATATATATCTACGAAAACCCATCACATGGTGAAATTTTACCTTTTACAGCTTTTGAAACCGTATAAAAGCTGGGGTAAAGTCCTTTTCAAATATATGAAACAAAAGTTATGGTTATCTGAATTCGGCTGATTGCTATGGTTTTTAGGAACGGAATTTTGAGAAAAGCAGGTTTAAATAACTGTCACCCTCTTTTTTCGCATCGACATGAAAATGCACTGTCCAAACTTAAATGGCTGTAATTCAAGAATGCTTTGGAATATAGAAGTAAGGTTGGTCTTGTTTTAAAGAAGATACTTGGCAGATTATTGTAGAAGTCAAATAAATTATGAAAGTAAAATAGAAAATAGAATAGAAAAGTAAAATTGAATAGAAATAAAATAGAAAAGTAAAATATATATTTTATAATAATATGTATTTTACAAAACATGTTTTACTCTAAAACTACAAGACAATCAAAGCCAGAAATATGAACAAGTTGTGTTTTAAGTTTTAGGTTGATATATCAAAAAATGAGCTTTCAATAAGATTTTGTTTTGGGCGCATCCAAGCTCCATTACTGACCTTATATGGGCACCTCCATTTCCATATGGTTTGAGTGATCTGAACCACATATTTCTAGAATTTTCATACATTTTAAGAAGTAGACATCCTATTCAGAAGTAGTATAGGCAGTGGGCAGTATTTGATTTGAATTCAACCTCTAATAAATATAAAAAGATGTGCATTATAGCTTACTGCTGCATCACAAATGGCAAATCTATACGTTTTCCTGATATATTTAAACATTTCTAGAACTTTTAATCTCGAAAAATTTACTGGATGTTATATTTTGAACTCTTGGCATGAAAACAAATTGGTTGTCTACCAATCTTTATTTTTTTTTTCTGTGTTCATCGCTATTTTAAAATAAAGGTCTGAACTGAATATGAAAATATGAATTTATAAGCTGCATCACTACACAAGGGGACTAGCTAACGTTACCCTGAAGAGGACAGCAATTTAGTAAGTAGTGAAATGAGTTTTCCATTGTTTATCATGGGCAGTCTCTCAACTTAATCACCCGTTGTATGTTTAGATCACACTAGTGTACAAGAATAGCCAGCACAGCGCACCTGCAGCATAGCTAAACTTACTCGTCTTCGGTAACTTCTCCATCATCCAATCCTTCATCTCTGGATGTGAAATAATCCATTATATTATCGTTTAGGGCACTGACATCACCAGGATTAAGCAGATTGAGGCGAGCGAGATCATTTAAGCGATCAGCTACGTTACTTCAGGCTGTGTTGTTCTGCTCCGCCATCTCACTATACGGTCAACGTTTTATTAAAAAAATAAATAGGACTGGCGGGAAATGTGCTTTGATACACCTTTATTCTACATGTAATGGTGTTTATTTTGATGGGTGAACTGTCTTTGTGGTGTTAAGAGAGCGAAAACTATGGCCGTTTTTTTTTTGCACCTCCGCCGGGCGTGTTCTAATATTAGAGAAAGAGGCAGTCTTTTCATCTTGCTATTATCGCTATTTTTCTACACTAAACAAGTGAATTTTGCCAAGATATTTTTAGAAATGATAGACAAGATGTTATAGAATAATAATTTAATGAAAACCCAATTTTGACAAAAAATGGACATTCAACCTATTCTTCGACCTCACTGAAAACGTTCAATCGCGACACCCGACGAGTTTTCCCAGATCGCATCACATATATATATATATAATTTTTTTTTTTTACTATAACTTTATACAAGAGCTTGAATAAACCTCACAACTCCAGTGGATCCTCAAACTGTTGGCAAAATTTAATATAGTAGCTCCACCTACCTCAATGGACTACTTGCACTGATCTTCATGATGCACTTCCGTTTTGAAATAGTACATCTCACTTATTTCCAGTTATGTATATTTACTGTAGTCATCAAGTTGACTAAACACCACCTAAAATGAGTGTCCGCAAGAAGATTAAAAAATCTGGACATTTTCAGAGACAGGAGAAGAGAAATTCTGATGATTACTGTGTACAGAATTTTCAGAACTCAACGGAACGGGAAGTTTTAATCCAACATAAGCCGATCTGTGAAAGTAGTGGCTGTTAAACATACGTGATTATTTCAGCACATGGTGTCAGTTCTCGTCTAAACTAATGACCACGATGCTGAAGTGTGTTAGATCTGATGAATACGAACCAGGTTGACTAGGGTGAGCCCTGGTCAGTCAGAGGTGTCAAAAATGACCGCAATGGATCACTGGAAGTATGAACAGCTCATGGAGGATGCACCATTCTGGGGAGGTAATAAAGTGAAATACACCCTGGAGAAAATTCCTCCTGAAAAATAAACCAAAGTCCAAAAAGCCAAAAACATGGTCAGAGCTCCATGCTCTCTGACCTCCTTGGCTAGCCCAGGTCGGTTGCGAGCGAACACGGTCAAAAATGGACTGTTGGGGTGATGTCGAGGAGGTTGATGATGGTGAATGACACCCTCCTATACAGACTGTCGTGAAGCCCACTCAGAGCCACTCTGTGTGGGCATAGAATCCAGTTTCCACTGCAGTGGAAGTCTGGGATTCCTCCAAAGCTCCAGGGTGTTGAAGGCAATCACCCAAACTGATCAGAGGCCACTCTGGTCGGTCAGAGAAGTTGGATTGTTCCCTCTAAAAGGTGGAAAGCTCCAAGGTGTCCATGGCAGTCCCCCAGGTCAATTAGGATGAGCCCTGGCTGGTCAGAGGGGTCAAAAATCGCAGCAATGGAGCTCTGGAGGATGGGAAGCTCCAGGGTGTCCATTGCAGTCCCCAAAGCCAACCAGGGTAAGCCCTGGCCAGTCCAAGGGGTCAAAAATCACCGCAGTGGAGCTCTGGAGGGTCAAAAGCTCCAGGGTGTCTATGGCAGTTCCCAAAGCTGACAAGGCTGAGCCCTGGCCGGTCAAAAAAAGTCAGATCCGTCCGCCCTCTGGAGGTTAGTTTGCGAGCAAACACGGTCCAAAAACCCTCAGGGTGTTGTCAAGGTGGGTGTTGAAGGTGGATGACACCCTCCTATACAGACCGTTGTGAGGCATAGAATTCAAATTCCACCACACTGGAATTCCTCCAGAGCTCCTGTTTAATCATTATTCTGTCATTTTTCATTGTCAATCATTTTACTGTATGCAATTTACATATTTATGCCCAAAATGCTTAATTAATATTCAAAGTAGTTGACTGTCATTCTCCTCTACACTGTACTATTAATTAAACATTGTTACATTTATTTAGGCACGTACCATGCATTCATTCATTCAACTATTTAAAAGACTGGAATAAAAGCACCAGTGCACAAGCAATCCTTTTTATTAGTCAAATTCATTTAAAAATGTACTATTTTGTATAATTTTTTATTGTATAATCTATTTTGTTTCAGAGAACATGATTCGTTGTTTTAATCAATTGGCAGCCATAAAACGTAGTGATAATAGGCATTCTCATGTATGTAGGTGCGTTGAACGCTGTTACCGGAAACTCTAGAGATGTAATAAGTAGAACGCAGAAGTAGTTGTGCAAGTCCATTGTGAATGAGTGACACCAGTCATGCTGATGACGTTCCCCATAGCGTTTTTTTATTTAATTTCCTGAATAGTAGCGGTTCTATAACCATTAATGGCATTCATTTTCACTTAAATGTAATTATTTAACGGTTGGTGACATATCCTCAGAAAAACTCCTGAGATCCAACAGCTAATGCCAGTGCATTGCCATTGTGACTTACCTATGATGACTTGACAACTGAGCGTGTGTATTTCACTCACGTTGGATGGGTCAACTTCACATTTGCATAGGCCGTACTATTTGAATTTATGATTGGTTGACTGACAAATTAAAATATTAAACAGATAAAATAAAGTTATTAATTTAAAGTTATTAGATTAATGGTAATTTCAAATAAGCGTTTCTGTTCAGAGCAATTAAACTTGATATCGTTTTTAGGGATGTTCCGATCAGCATTTTTTGCATCCGATACTGATCCCGATATCTGGGAATCAGTATCGGTCGATACCGATCACCAATCCGATACTAAAATAAAAAAAGTGTTGAATTACCTAATAAACAGTATGCCTCACTGTGTGGAAGAGACTAGGATCATTCTTTTGTGAAAGGCATCAGGCAGGCTTGACTTAAACATTACTTTCTTAACTTTGTAAAATAAAATTACAAACAGACACAAATGTAATTTTAACAGTTTTAAATTTCAGTAACGCTCAATTATAACCTCCTGGGAAAACTAGGTTGCTGCTGGTAGAGGTGTTAGTGAGGCCAGCAGGGGGTGCTCACCCTGTGGTCTGTGTGGGTTTTAACACCCCAGTATAGTGATGGGGACACTATACTGTAACAAGCACCATCCTTCGGATGAGACATTAAACCTAGGTCCTGACTCTCTGTGGTCATTAAAAATCCCAGGATGTCCTTCGATAATGAGTAAGGGTGTAACCCCGGCATTGTGGCCAAATTTGCCCATTGGCCCCTGTCCATCATGGCCTCCTAATCATCCCCATATATATATATATATGATTGGCTTCATCACTCTGTTTCCTCTCCACCAGTCAGCTGGTGTGTGGTGGGTGTTCTGACGCAATATGGCTGCCGTCGCATCATCCAGGTGGATGCTGCACATTGGTGGTGGTTTAGGAGATTCCCCCTTCCATGTAAAGCGCTTTGAGTGCCTAGAAAAGCGCTATATAAATGTAACAAATTATTATTTTTATTATTATTCTACTCCAATGTTGTGTGTGATCTAACAGACACCCGGGAGAAAGTAACATGAATTAGAAACCGCAATAAACTTCAGCAAGATAAAGTCTTTTTATGCAAAACCATATACCTTTTATCTACAGATCAAGTATAATAATGGGAACATTGAATCATCTTGGAGAGAGTTTTATCGTGTTGACTGTCGTAACCGAACGCGACACGCAGTTTAAGACTGAATGCAGAATGACTGACAGACACAGCGGAGGGAAGCATTCACGTGAATTTATTGACTTAAATATTCATCTGTACCTCACATTAAACTATGGAAAAGCTTCAGAAAACTTGGAATATAGTGCATGAAAACTTCATGGTATTTTTTAATGTTTTTGTGCCTTTTGTGGGGCTTAACAATAACACAGAATATTATACGCACAATATCGGATTTTGGATCGGTCTCCTCTGACCGATATCCGATCCGGCAAAAATGGCAGTATCGGAGCCGATACCCGATCTGAGTATCGGATCGGAGAATCCCTAATCGTTTTCATTTTTGTTTATGTTTTTGTTAAAATTTCATTCTTTTCCAGTTTTTGTTTTCATTCCTTGAACCAGTTCAGAGCCCTGAAAAATATAATATAATAATTATATAAAATAATATATTTTTCTTAGTCTTCACATTTGGTTTCTCATAAATATTTTGTTTGCTATTATGATAATTCATATTCATTTATTTTAAGTCCCTGTAAAGGCAATTCTGAGATTTGCTTCTAAACACATTATAAATGTTAGAAATGTATTGCTGAAAATTGTAAAGTTAGACTGTTAAACAGTTTTTCACCATTGCTGTGTTCAGGATTTTTTAGGCGGGGCTAAAACGGTGGCTTGATGACACACTGGAGCCACTGAGCATATGGCCCCTCCCCCAACACTATCATAACTGTTGATGATGCACAGGAGCCACTGAGCCTGGCTCCTCCCCTAACACGATCATAACTAGAGCACATAACTAGACGTGCTCGATCGCGAGTTACTGTCAGTACCGTTAGTTACTACAGCCTGCAACTTAAAAAACAAAACAAAAACGAGGATATCAAG
This sequence comes from Rhinogobio ventralis, assembly GCA_039654625.1. Lineage (NCBI taxonomy): Eukaryota > Metazoa > Chordata > Actinopteri > Cypriniformes > Gobionidae > Rhinogobio > Rhinogobio ventralis. The sequence goes on along the minus strand of CM077206.1, from coordinate 21,022,811 downwards.
AAGAGCTGGATTAATTTTGTGAACAGCTACCTTGATAGAGAGCTGAGGATCACCACCAATATCTGCCTCTGCAGTGACTTTACACTGGGTAGTTTTACAAACTTTCATCGGAGACAACTGGGATTCACTGATAATCTGCTGCAGAATGGTGCCCGGGCCTTCATCCTCCCATCCCGCCGACATCTGGGGCCTCATTTATAAAACTTTCCGTAGATTTCATCCAAAAAGTGTACGTACGCACAAAAGCTAGATTTTGCGTACGCACACAAAAATTCAGATTTATAAAACCATGTGTACGCCATAAATCACAGCCAGCAGAAGATTGTGCATACGTGCGTCTCCACCCTGTCTACTCCCTGAAATCACCATATATGGAGCTTACAATGCATAATTTTACTATGCATAACCTCATCTGCATATCATTTCTATGCATATTCCCATGCACGTGACACCATGTTTAACACTGTCAAAGGTACAAGACATTGAAAAATATTAGATACGGACTATAAATGCCATTTGTGCCTTACATTGCTGAAAATAATCCAATATCTTTTTTATGTTTTAGAATAAATATATCAAAATATCCATAAAAACTGAATTTTTTTGAATAAAGTTTCATTCATTTCCCAAATGGCCAAATGGTATTTTAATTCAAAATATTTAGTTCATTTTAAACAATTCAAATCAAATTCATACAGTTTTGCTGGTAATGTGAACATATAAGATGTTTAGGCTATTTTAATGGAAACAGACAGGCCTACTTATTTATGGCAGTGTAAATACAATTGTCTGACTCAGCGCGTCACTGACAAAGTATTTTAAAAAGGAAACGTGCAAATCTTAACTTTTTCTTCAAGTTGTATACTTCAAATACAGTGGTATTTTTCATAATTTTGTGAAGATGTCTTTACACTCCATGTCTGTGCAGCTGTGGTTGTACAGTAAGCTATTATCATTGGACCTATTCAAACCGTATAATGGACCGTTCGACCACTGAATCCTGCAGTGTCTGTAATATCGAAGTAAATGTGCATCACTGATCATCGTTCTCGCTAAAACATATTTTGTCATAACATGAGTTTAGTTTAAAAAGGAATTATTGGAATTAGCCTATATTTAATCCTTGCTGTCATTAAAACAGCGTGTCACAGGGAAAAAATATCAAAAGTAGCACATCCACATCTAAATTCATATCATTTTGCATATCGCCAAATGTAAATGTGTATATCAAAATGAAAACAGAGTTTAAATTTGTTCTTACTTCATTACTTTCCTCACTCTAGTAAAATAGTTTGTACACATGGGCCAGAGTTTGCTTGCAGGTGCACAAATTTTCCCGACAAGTTTGTTTTTATAAATCAAAACTTATGCGTCGGAAGTGGCGTACGCCTCTTTCAGGGCCTGTTTTGTGTGTATGCAACGGTTATAAATGAGGCCCCTGGTGCCGTCGTGAGCTGTACGTGAGTGTTGTCTTGTGTGCCTACGGCAGTTTTCCCGCGAGTGGGCGTGGTTTCGTTGCAGACAGCGGACACGCCCCCAGCGTTTGAGAGCAGAGAATGCTGCTTATTTTATTTTATTATATATTTTATTTACTTGGCAGATTTTTTTATTATTCAAATTTGGCTGGGTGGTTAATAAAACTCAGAACACGTCTAATTTTGACTTTATAGGGGCTTTAATGTCCGTTAGATAAATGTGTTAACGAGATGCTTATTTTCTTTTCCACTTTGAGCTCTGCCTGTTATTGAAGTATTTACATAAGTCAGAAGTAACGGTAAAGTCATTTCCGTAGAACCAATGACAAGGAATGCCCAGAGGCTTCAGAAAGCTTCCATTAATATTTCATATTGTTAATTACCCAGTAAATTACTTGTGATGCAATTGCAAAAAGCATTAAGACATATTGAGTGAGCCATTATAGCAGATGTATAAGTTATGAATATCATTGGACTTCATTTAGGAACCATGTCTGCATTGATTGGGTAATAAAATGTATCTTTCTCTTTCTCGCTCTCTCTCTGTGTAGCGTTCATTTAGGACAATTGCAATTAATTGCTTTAACGGTTGAACGAAAGGGTTTCACATGTTTACAACGAGGTTCCACTGTGTGTTGTGTCTTTTCTGATGTCTATCACAGTTCAGTGTTCAGTTGCATGCTGGGATACTCGGGCGTTTGTGACATTTGGGTAAATGCATTAAAAATAGAACGCCGGTGCTGAGCAGTAACTAATATGTTTATTAGCCCCTGACTGTGGTCTGAATCGTCATCAGTATTCAGTTTTCATGGCTGATTATGCCTAAATGATTTAGAGACACCAATGCCACAATTTTAGACAGATAAGCCTGTCTAAATCAACCACTGTTGATGGTGATGATCAGTATATATTGTTTATTTACATAAATTTAAAAAATAATAATTTACAAGTGGTGCAAAACTGGTCACAGTGATGAAGTGGCTGCTAGGCATTCTACTGTTTTTTTAGGCATTTCTAGGTGGCTGATTACTGACCCAATCAAAAGAGCCAGCTTCCAAATTCTGGTCTCTAAATATGGCTTGGGTCTCCACTGAAATAATCAAATTTCATTCTTTTCAGTGCAAGCACACCTCTTTTTGGGTTAATTTATTTTAATTGTAGATTGCACCTTGTTCTCAATGCTATTTTTCACTCCAGAATACTTTATTTGCCTAATTGCTTTAGTGAGTATGGTGCTGATAATAAACGTAACCATGGCTGCAACTCTCTGTTGCTTTCGAGAACCCAAATATGGCAGTAAGCATGGCCTCATATCTCTCTTTGCTTTTGCCTCTGTTCAGTTAAAGGTCAGTCTTATTAGCTGCCTTGACTTTTTGCTCTTTTTTTCAGCCAGCAAGCACACACAATCACAACTGATTCCGATGAGGTTTTAGTGTATTTATCTTTGGATCACAATCAAAGTATAGAAGCATGAAGGGGATGAATTGTATGGAAGCTTGTTTTCGCCAAAGAATAAAACTTTTTATCTCACAATTCTGATTTTCCTTACAGTTGTGAGATGTAAACGTGTATTGTCGAGTTATAAACTCAGAATTGTGAGATATTAACTCACAATTATAAGTTACAAAGTCGGAATTCCTGGATATAAACTCACAATTGCAAGCAAAAAAAACCCCAGATTTGTGAGTTTATCTCTTGCAATTCTGACTTTTTTTCTCTGAACTACTAGCACTAGGTACTAGTGCAAATTTTCTGAAATTATTAAAGCAGTCACTCACATATCATTAAACATGTAAAATCATTATGCATGATATGAAGAGCACGTTCTAGCAAGTTCACATATTGTGTACTGCTTTGCTTAGTAACTGAAAAATGTGTTAACTTGTTTGGGTAACACTTTATAATAACTTTTATTAACAAATCATTAACAAACATTATATAATGCTTAACAGATCATTAGTTAATATATATTTACATAGCTAGAAATATGAGATAATGTGCTTGTTAATGTTTACTAATGAATTTATTAAACATTACATGTTGATTGAACAGATCATTATTTAATTTCATTTAAAATGCTTACAAATATCATTAAACTTCAGTTCATATATTACCTAATACAGTTTTTAGATTTACAAAAATACAAATGCAAAAAGGTGTTTGGTAGCTATGAGTTATCTAGATGTTCAACAGAAAATTGAACAATATAAGAATGACTAGTATATCTGACTTTATATCTGTAGCCTAACGTTGATATCCACAGAAGACAAAGATGATGAAGTACTAACAAGAGAGCCAACATGCGAAACTGAGTGTCGAAACACAAACCATACTGGAGAACGAAACAGAACACAGGCAGGAACTAAATACACAGAGATGATTAACTAAAAGACAAACAGCTGTGGTGAATGTAGTTAGTGTCCATGATGACTGATGAATGGCAGCAAACTAGAACAAAGGAACACATGTGACGAGTGAAAACCAAAAAAAACGGAACATGACTGTGACATAACGCCCCCTCCCGGTAGGCACGTCCATGTGCCGTGAAGTGAAGCAGAGGAGGATAAGAAGGTGGCGAAGGGCTTGGAGAAGGGGGCTGGCAAAGGGATTGCACAAACCGCCAGGAGGTGGCTTAGGAGGTGGATGGACAGCCGGGAGGAGGTCCAACCGAAACAGTCCAGGGAGGAGACAAAGGTGGGGGGATCCATGGGATGGTGATGAGAGGATGAAGACGAGACCCCAGTGCCGACAGCCCATGGTGGAGTCAATGGAGGGAGGAGCCAAGATGTAGATGGCTAGACTGTCAACATCTGGGGGCCGACCAATGGAGACGGTGGATCCACAGGCGCAGACGGAGGGTTGATGGAACTGAGCTATGTGGTGGTGGCGATGAAACAAGACTTGACAGAATGACAGTAATCATAACACAGTCCACACAGGTTAAAGGTGGGGTAAGTGAAATAAATAAAAAAATGCATTAGAAAAGTGTCTCAGGCCGAGTACCAAAACAAACTTGTAGCCAATCAGCAGTAAGGGGCATGTCTACTAATGATGGGGAGAAGTCATTATTCAGAAGACTTGACACAGGACGGACATTAGCCGAGCGACAGAAAAAGAGAAATGAAAGAGAGAGATGGCAGATAAAAAACTAAAGTGGAAAATGTCTGTGGAACAAAAGAAGGCTTACGATCAGGCAAGAAGTATCAGCTTCCCATCCCTGCAGAGAACTCAAGAAGCAGGAAGGCCGAGGTTGCTTTATTTCTTTTCGATAGGCGAGTAACATTGGTTTTGTTTTGTTTCACAGAACAAATTATATGCTGGCTTTTGCTTGAATATGCTTGTGTGTCATGTTCACTTGTTTGTCCATTTGCGATCGTATTGTCGTTCACTTCAGCGATGATAAAGACCCATTCATTTCCACACCTGATAAGCCTGGAGCGTCTAAACCTCCTCACTGTCTGTTTCAAGCATCAGCTCACAAAATGTGTCCGAAAAGTAAGATAATATACTTCTAATATATGTTTGTTTCCTTTAATTCCTCTTTTCTTGGTCGATATAACCCTCTAATCTTGTCATACTGGTAATATGTTCGTTAGTTGGACTGTCGTGCTCGTGCTATCAAGTTGTTCATGAGAACTGTTTGTGTTTTGGGGATGGAAGGGATGGCTTTTTCATTGAACATTCAACCTGAATTACCATAGTAACACACAGATTCTGCCATAGTTGTTGCCTGGGTTACGTATGTGTGGGGCGGAGCTATCAAAATAGGGGCGTGTTTGTTTTAGTGATTTGAAATATAAACATCGGTTACCAGAAAGCACTGACGCCACCTTTAATGCAAAGTATAAATCCCAGTCCATAATGTTGTCCTTACACAGTGGTAATTCCTAACAGACTGACAAGTCTCTTTGGACAATAAAGAAGATTCAGATACCGGGTGGGATAGGGTGGGAGCTGACAAGTCCCCATCGAAGTCTATCAGCCAGTCCTCCGTCTTCGTTCCCTTGGCTGTTGGTGTTGCAGGCTCACACCCCTGGACAGATCCACTATGGGGTTTCTCTTCCGAAGCGATGGTGAGTCCTGTCCTCTCTTCCTCTGGCTCTGACTCACTCGTAGCGGCAGGTTGTTTCAGGATATAGTATACTAAGTGTTGAGGCAATTAAAATATGTTTTGCACCCAAATTACAATTATGTGGCGTAGTTATGTCTGTCGCAAGCATTTGGCTATACTTAACTAACCACAATTGACACAAACATTGTTACAGCTAAAAGTCCCATAAATTGCCCATAAAGTTACTAAATGATTAATAGTAAACATTTACAAATAATGAATAGTTTCAAATTTAGATTGGGCACTGCAAAACATGAACAAATATTTAATAGATGATTTGTAAATAGGGTGAATTCAGGTCATTTGGGACACCTTTTGCCATTAAGTCGACTGGGAAATTACTAATAAAATTGTTTTTTTCCCACAACATTTGTAAATGTAAAAAAAAAAAAAAGATTTATTAATGAAAGTTATTATAAAGTGCTACCCCTGTTTGGTTTAAAATTAGTTTCTCTGAATCATAGTTGTAGATTGGGGACATGTCTGGGAGATGGAGAGAAGATGTGGTATAATTAAAGACATTTGGGGAAAAACAAAAACAAAAAACCTTCTGATCATAGAGCAGAGGCTGATCAAGGGGATGAAGTTTGCTTCAAAGAAAAATAGCTCCCTCCTCTTCCTCCTAACTGGAGACCAAAGCAGCCCTCCCTTGACTGTTTGCTCAAATCCGCCCCAAACCAATTCCATTCTACCTCTCCGTTTCTGAGCCTCAGAGCCCCGCTGATGAAAGACTAACATGAGCAGATGCATATTGAGTTAGAGGACCAGCAGTGATGAGCTTTCATCAATGTAGAGCCATGGACAAGAGCTGGTGATAGTGGAAGACAGAGAAGAGAAAAAATGGGAGAGATTAGACAAAGGATAGAGATCATTTTTATTTTTTATTTTAATGGAGTCATGATATGGATCGTTTTATTATTTTAATTTCTTGAGATTTACTTATAATGTTAATAAAGTTTTTTTTCACAATATATGAATGTGGGGAGCGAAGGCTGGTCCGTGTGATCCGATCAAACAGATGAGCTGCTGTAGCTCAAATTGCTCAAGAAGTTAATGCTGGTTCTGATAGAAAGGTGTCAGAATGCACAGTGCATCGCAGTTTGTTGCATATGGTGCTGCATAGCCACAGACCAGTCAGGGTGCCCATGCTGACCCCTGTCCACCGCCGAAAGCGCCAACAGTGGGTACGTGAGCATCAGAACTGGAGCACAGAGCAATGGAAGAAGGTGGCCTGGTCTGATGAATCAAGTTTTCTTTTACCTCACGTGGATGGCCTGGTGCGTGTGCGTCGCTTACCTGGGAAAACACATGGCACCAGGATGCACTATGGGAAGACGGAAAGCCGGTGGAGGCAGTGTGATGCTTTGGGCAATGTTCTGCTAGGAAACCTTGGGTCCTGCTATCCATGTGGATGTTACTTTGACACATACCACCTACCTAAGCATTGTTGCAGACCATGTACACCCTTTCATGGAAATGGTATCCCCTGGTGGCTGTGGCCTCTTTCAGCAGGATAATGCCACAAAGCAAAAATGGTTCAGGAATGGTTTGAGGAGCACAACAATGAGTTTGAGGTGTTGACTTGGCCTCCAAATTCCCCAGATCTCAATCCAATCGGCATCTGTGGGATGTGCTGAACAAACAATTCCGATCCATGGAGGCCCCACCTCGCAACTTACAGGACTTAAAGGATCTGCTGCTAACATCTTAGTGCTAGATACCACAGCACACCTTCAGGGGTCTAGTGGAGTCCATTCCTCGATGGGTCAGGGCTGTTTTGAGAAACCAATTTAAAAGGATTCGAGCTTTGTGACATGATGCATTATCCTGCTGGAAGTAGCCATCAGAGGATGGGTACATGGTGGTCATAAAGGGATGGACATGGTCAGAAACAATGCTCAGGAAGGCCGTGGCATTTAAACGATGCCCAATTGGCACTAAGGGGCCTAAAGTGTGCCAAGAAAACATCCCCCACACCATTACACCACCACCACCAGCCTGCACAGTGGTAACAAGGCATGATGGATCCATGTTCTCATTCTGTTTACGCCAAATTCTGACTCTACCATCTGAATGTCTCAACAGAAATCGAGACTCATCAGACCAGGCAACATTTTTCCAGTCTTCAAGTGTCCAAATTTGGTGAGCTCGTGCAAATTGTAGCCTCTTTTTCCTATTTGTAGTGGAGATGAGTGGTACCCGGTGGGGTCTTCTGCTGTTGTAGCCCATCCGCCTCAAGGTTGTGCGTGTTGTGGCTTCACAAATGCTTTGCTGCATACCTCGGTTGTAACGAGTGGTTATTTCAGTCAAAGTTGCTCTTCTATCAGCTTGAATCAGTCGGCCCATTCTCCTCTGACCTCTAGCATCAACAAGGCATTTTCGCCCACAGGACTGCCGCATACTGGATGTTTTTCCCTTTTCACACCATTCTTTGTAAACTCTAGAAATGGTTGTGCGTGAAAATCCCAGTAACTGAGCAGATTGTGAAATACTCAGACCGGCCCGTCTGGCACCAACATGCCACGCTCAAAATTGCTTAAATCACCTTTCTTTCCCATTCTGACATTCAGTTTGGAGTTCAGGAGATTGTCTTGACCAGGACCACACCCCTAAATGCATTGAAGCAACTGCCATGTGATTGGTTGGTTAGATAATTGCATTAATGAGAAATTGAACAGGTGTTCCTAATAATCCTTTAGGTGAGTGTATATATATATATATATACAGGGAGTGCAGAATTATTAGGCAAGTTGTATTTTTGAGGATTAATTTTATTATTGAACAACAACCATGTTCTCAATGAACACAAAAAACTCATTAATATCAAAGCTGAATATTTTTGTATCAATATTTTAAGTAGTTTTTAGTTTTAGCTATTTTAGGGGGATATCTGTGTGTGCAGGTGACTATTACTGTGCATAATTATTAGGCAACTTAACAAAAAACAAATTTATACCCATTTCAATTATTTATTTTTACCAGTGAAACCAATATAACATCTCAACATTCACAAATATACATTTCTGACATTCAAAAACCAAACAAAAACAAATCAGTGACCAATATAGCCACCTTTCTTTGCAAGGACACTCAAAAGCCTGCCATCCATGGATTCTGTCAGTGTTTTGATCTGTTCACCATCAACATTGCGTGCAGCAGCAACCACAGCCTCCCAGACACTGTTCAGAGAGGTGTACTGTTTTCCCTCCTTGTAAATCGCACATTTGATGATGGACCACAGGTTCTCAATGGGGTTCAGATCAGGTGAACAAGGAGGCCATATCATTCGATTTTCTTCTTTTATACCCTTTCTTGCCAGCCACGCTGTGGAGTACTTGGACGCGTGTGATGGAGCATTGTCCTGCATGAAAATCATGTTTTTCTTGAAGGATGCAGACTTCTTCCTGTACCACTGCCTGAAGAAGGTGTCTTCCAGAAACTGGCAGTAGGACTGGGAGTTGAGCTTGACTCCATCCTCAACCCGAAAAGGCCCCACAAGCTCATCTTTGATGATACCAGCCCAAACCAGTACTCCACCTCCACCTTGCTGGCGTCTGAGTCGGACTGGAGCTCTCTGCCCTTTACCAATCCAGCCACGGGCCCATCCATCTGGCCCATCAAGACTCACTCTCATTTCATCAGTCCATAAAACCTTAGAAAAATCAGTCTTAAGATATTTCTTGGCCCAGTCTTGACGTTTCAGCTTGTGTGTCTTGTTCAGTGGTGGTCGACTTTCTGCCTTTCTTACCTTGGCCATGTCTCTGAGTATTGCACACCTTGTGCTTTTGGGCACTCCAGTGATGTTGCAGCTCTGAAATATGGCCAAACTGGTGGCAAGTGGCATCTTGGCAGCTGCACGCTTGACTTTTCTCAGTTCACGGGCAGTTATTTTGCGCCTTGGTTTTTCCACACGCTTCTTGCGACCCTGTTGACTATTTTGAATGAAACGCTTGATTGTTCGATGATCACGCTTCAGAAGCTTGGCTATTTTAAGACTGCTGCATCCCTCTGCAATATATCTCACTATTTTTGACTTTTCTGAGCCTGTCAAGTCCTTCTTTTGACCCATTTTGCCAAAGGAAAGGAAGTTGCCTAATAATTATGCACACCTGATATAGGGTGTTGATGTCATTAGACCACACCCCTTCTCATTACAGAGATGCACATCACCTAATATGCTTAATTGGTAGTAGGCTTTCCAGCCTATACAGCTTGGAGTAAGACAACATGCATAACGAGGATGATGTGGTCAAAATACTCATTTGCCTAATAATTCTGCACTCCCTGTATTCTAAAAAAACACTGGGTTAAAAACAACCCTAATTGGATTAATTTTAACACATGTTGGGTTCATTTTACCCAGCAAATTGGGTCGTTTATTTAAACCAGCATACTGGGTTGATTCATTTAAGTCATCAGGTGTTTCCATCACGTGAAAAGACTGAAGCGACACTTGTGTAGGTGACTGACATTGCGCCCCTGTATGTTACTTTGCATAAAATTAAATGGCATACAGAACAATTATGAATTTATAGATAAAATAAAATGTACACAAACCTGTATTTTACAGCTGAAAATGATGATTATGATGATTATTGATTGGCTAACAAGGAAACAGTATCAACACCCACTCACTAGTGAGTGTGTGTTTTGAAAACATTATCCATATAAAACGTTATTTACAGACAAAGCATTATGAAATAATTTACGGTTTGTGATACAGCGGCTGTCAGATCCAAAACAGTTGGCTGCTTCATCGGTCAACAAAAGTTTTTTTTTTTGCAAACTCTCTATTACAATGTGTCACACTGACAAAACAAAATGCTCAGAACGAACCCTTTCACGGGCACGTTCACGTAGGGTCCTTTACTTTCCTGCATATTCCGTATAGCCAAAAGCAAACTAACGGGCTCAATATTCATGTAATTTCAATCATTTTTTAATTCATTTTTGCAGTTTATTGAAAATAAACAAAATTGAAAATAAACTGCAGTAGAACACACACAGTACAGTAAAACTACCACGTCTTCATCACAAACACGTTTGAAACTCCGTAGGAAAAAAGCATGTCCAATATCAACATAACTAAAATGTATTCTCGATAGGCCCAAGCACTAAATACTGTTGCAGATTACAATACTCAAACTATAAAGTTATAACAAAGCTGTGTAAAAACAATTTCTCACGTCTGTTCAATTAAGATGTGAACTTAAGTCATACAACATCGACAAACAACAGCACCTAGAATAGCTACAACCTGTCCACAATCAAAATAACACAAAAAAGATCTGATTTTCAAAACGAAACAAAATTTTTGTTGCCATTACCTGCGGGCTGATGGACGGGTTCTCTTCCACGTTAATGCAAATTAATTTAGCTTAAACATTGCTGCTTTGTTTCTAACATTTTCTAACACACAACTGCAAATTATAACTGAATGGGTAAACACACACAAACTCACAGGTGCAAAATGCCTTAGACAACACCTAATTGCCTAACACAGATCAAACTCATCAAGAATTATACAAAAACACATTTTATTTATTTTAGTTTTAGGATCTAAAATGTTATAATAATGTTTGTACAATAACTGGGGGGCCTAGTCATCATAGTGGGCCCGTCTGTTGACTACGCCCCTGGTATCCAGTGTAGACAGCTTCAGTAATTATAATGGGTTCTATTTGCTTTTGACGCAACGTGACGCTCACATCCAGTGTAGGCAAATGTCAAATGTTGATCTTGGAACATCATTCCTGTTCAAAAATTTCATGCTAACCATATTCCTATACCCATAAACCTACCCATAAGTTATCCCTAAAATCAGAGGGTAATGATAGGTGAATAATACTGATGTAGAAGCCTGGTTGTAAGCCTAAACTTGATAAACTTTAAACTTGTCCCTCAAATCTGATTGTTTGATTGGGATTTTGTTCCAGGATCAACAAAGATTTTGATCCAGGAACATGTTGCACTTGTTGAAATCAGGTTCTGCAGTGACTGAATGACATGGGGCGGTGTCTATGGTGCGATGATTGGTTGATGTGTTGCTCTGGAGGCAGTCATGAAAAGCCATTTTAAGCCATGCAACTTGCAGTATGATTTAAAGGGGTCATGAATTGAGAAATCAACTTTTCATTCAGCCTTTGATATATAAAAGTTCATCGTGATATGAGAATATCCTGTAAGTTTCGGAGCTGAAAACTTCCTTGTTAGTCAAAGAAAAGCTTTTACTGACCAGACCCAGCAAACGCTCGATCTCAGAATATGCCAACCCTTGATGTCATCGTGTGGTTAAACGCCGCCTCAACATAACAATAAGTACGCCTGATTCTGTAGCCCCGCCCACCGACTCGTGGAGCTAAACGGATCGCGCTACCAAGCAATAAACATGCCAAAGATAGCAAGATATTGCACTGTGCCTGGTTGTGGAAGAACACAGTCGCTGCATAAGCCTCCATCGGATTGTAATATGTGGTTGAACTTTATTTTTTATGAAGTTCCAGCTCACGTACGTAAGACATTGCACGTTTGTTCGCTTAATTTCACAGCGGAATCGTTTGTAAACAAGATACAGGTCGAGACAGGATCTGACAGGAATGGTGCAACACACTTATGTGAGTAAAACATGTTTTTTATATGTGATAGTACTGCATTGTTACAGATCGTTTGATATCTACTGATTATGTGTACGTGTCTAATCAGTCACAGAAGGGTCCAACTATGAAGGATGTAGCTTGTCAAACAGACACACTCGGGATCAGACTCCGGGTCGAACATGTATAGGCGAATCATTCTGGTTGCCATTTTTCCACATTGATGTTTTCCCCACGTGTACTGACGGGGGAGTCGAAACTAATTATAATATGCAAAGCTGTTATCCAATCATAGCAGTGGGCGTTTACTTCCAAGTCTTCAGTGCGGCACACCCATAAAAACCGGGCGTTCCAGGAGAGAGGCTCAAAACCAGGGTAGAAAATAGCCTATTACTTATTCATTATGATGTTTTTGAATGTAAAAAACACGCAAACCTAATAAGACAACAGTATATATATATTAAAAAAAAGCCAGTTCAGTTATTTAATAGTACAAGGACATCTTATATGTCAAAAGATTTCTCATGTCATGATCCCTTTAATCATGTTCATTAAAGGTGTTTTTATTATCAGTGATAAAAAAGAAAGAAAGTTTAAAACAAATAAATTATAGAACTTTTAAAAAAGTGCACAGTGTATACACAGTATTTTTCGGGAATATAAGTTGCATTTTTCATCATCTGAAATGTGCTGTGACTTATATTCCAAATCGATTTATATAATGCAGTTAACGTCATGCATGCAAAACATGCACAATGTGCACATATTTAGATTCCTGCCAAATGAGAGCGATACGTGGGCCCAGGCTTATTTGCATAGCGCATTTCCCACACTTTTTACTACTGTTTTGACCTGCTGTTTATAATACATGTTGTTAATAATGAATGCAACTATAATTTATGTTTGTTTTATACTTTATATATATATATTTATTATTTTCCTGTTCTGAATACTGCTAAATTTAAAGGATTTGTTGTAGAGTGAGGAAAAGTAAAATACATGTTTCATACTGGTGCAACTTATATTGTAAAAATACTGTACTATATTCGCTATTTCCATATCGACTGATATTATTGTTGATGTTATTGTTGTTGAAATTGTTATTATATTATTGATGTTATTGTTATCAGTATTGTTGATGTTGCATATTTATTTGTGCGTGCTCATATCCCCTATTTTTACATTTAGATTACTTTGGCTGTCATCTAATCTTTGCCAACAAGTTAATCTCAATTATGTTAAATTCATAACATGCTTATTCTAATAATTTAGAATTTTAAAATCAGCCATTTATCAGTTATTGGCCATAACATGAAAATAATTAATTGAATTAATATTTTAATATTGATAACCCTAATGTATTCCTACATGTGGTGAAGACTCAAGTCATATCAATAGCATAATAATTTACATGTACATTTATTCATTTAGCAGAAGATTTTATCCAAAGTGTCTTACAGATGAGAAACATAACAGGCAATACAAGCTGTTTTGTAGCAGGTTTGTGGGGGCCACCATGAGATCACATGACCATCTGAATACTATACTACATCGTTGTAATGGATTGCAATCATTACTTTTGCGTTCTAGTGAAATGACACACCGGAAAGGATCCTTTAAAGGTATATGTTAAATATGATTAGAATGGAAGATAAATTGAAGAAAGCCTGTTGAGGTTAAAATCATTGTTAAATACTTGACTCTTAATCTCCAATGCTAATTTTGTATGTTTTCAGGTTAAATGAATGACCGCAAGGCATTCGACTTGTGAGCGTTGATATCTGTGATGCTCAAAGCGGTGCTGGTGTGGAGGATGCGTGAGAAGTGATTTGTCTTTGGGTTGAAATCTTCCAGCTGACTAATGAGCCATTCCTCCTCCTACTTCTTCAGGTAATCATGCTAAGAGCTCAGGGAAACTGCAGGGAGTCAATAGACATTTTCCGCCTGCTATATCTAGTCTTAAAAGCAGGATGGGGAGATCCCTCCCCCACAACTAATCTTTTCACTTCCTTCCTCCTGCAAAGTCTTGAAAGTGCAGTGACAGGCACAAAGACAGTCAGAAAGAACACCTAGCACTTGCTTTTCAGACTTCAATACATCATGTTTCACAAAGACATGCAGAGACACTGATGCGGGTGGAATTAGTGCTTCAAGCGGGTATAAATACCTTGACGTTAGCTTAAAGGATCGGGATGGTGCACTCTATCTCGGTGCCTCACGTTTCCTTTCGAACGCAATGATATCTAGTCTTTTCAGGCTTGACTGCAAGGCTAATGGTGTGGAGATATTTTTCTCTCGGAATTGGATCTTATTGTGGACTGAAGCGCTCACTCAAAATCTTATCTCGGCTAAAGAGCTGATTCATGTGTTTTGCTGACTGTGCGGCTCAGGGCCGTACTGTCCATCAAGTAAACCGTTCAGCCTATGCAAAAGACTGAACTAAACCAGTTAACAAGTGCAAAGAGACCGCATGATGAGATTGCATTCGTTTCAGATGAGATCCGATTGGAAAAGAAAGAAGGAAAGAAAGAAAGAAAGAAAGAAAGAAAGAAAGAAAGAAAGAAAGAACATGAAGTCTGGGAAAGGAGAGATGCTTCACAGTCAAGGTTGAAAAAATCAAATGGGTTTTCTAATTTGACTTTTTCAAAGTTACTTTGTAAAAGTTACTATCTATCTATCTATCTATCTATCTACAAAACAGTGGTAAAATGTCATACATATATTTAGTTTTGTTTATTTATTTAACTTTTTGTGGAAATATTCATTTATATTATCATAGTGCTATGGGTAAGTTTAAAAATTTCTTTCAAAATTAATTATTAATTATATATAATATATAGAAATACAGTGAAAAAAAAGTAATGCAAAATCTGAAAAAAGGAGAAATACATTTGGCAGACTATATTGCATAACTTGGACTTATTTTTTTAAGTGAACAACATGTTCTTCTTAGGTTCTGACAAATTCTATAATAAAGCTATAAAACAGCTAATGCCTTGATAACTTTGATGCGTTGATAACTTTTATAATATCTCTTCATTATATATTCGTAACAAACAAGCTGTTAGTCAACATTAACCCTAGCACCATTCTAAATTGACTGTTTCTTTAAAGGGGTCATTGCCCATTTTCCACAAGTTGGTATGATTCTTTAGGGTCTTCATATAAAGTCTGTAACATGCTTTGGTTAAAACTCAATGTTTGTGTAAAACCTTTTTACCTCCTCAAAAACAGCTCTGTTCAAAGCACCCCGTTTGGGTGCATGTCTCTTTAAATGATAATGAGCTACTGCTCACCCCAACCCTCTCTTCCGTGGGGCGTGAAGTGCTGCCTTGGCGGACAGTGTACAACTGGCTGAGGGCGGAAATATGCTAATATGGGACAGTCCATCAGCGGTCGTGGGCAGAGCATGAGCAATATGACATCATATTGCTCAGAAAACTAAAACAGCTTAATTATTGAGAGTGTTTAGGCTTTTTGAGGATTAAAAAAAAAGTGGTTGTGTCAACACACTGCAAAGACACATTTATATGCAAACACTATATAAAAGTGAATTTTGCATCTGATGATCCCTTTAAAAATGTTATTGGAATTGTTTAAGAATCAGTTACAATCACAACGCGTACAATCACACCGGTGTGATCAGTCTTGGCTGGTCCCTGGAGCATACGATCACAATGGTGTGATTAGAATGTTCAGCGCATCACGTGATCAACTGCTAAATTCAAATGTGCTTTCGCACGTTGGCTGGCGCTGTGCCAGAGAAAGACGCGGTCAGCGCTTGTCATATATCACAACTTTTCAGTGTTGTGATGTTTATTTTAGGTTTCAGACATTTAAATACGCATAAGTACTAACAAAACAATACATTTAGAGTTTGTAAAATACACACTGATGTCCATAGAAGAAGCAATAACAATCCATTCCATTATAATTAGACGACACGTTTTATTCATAGCAGATACACATTGTGTAAGTAATTTTAAAGTTTAATCTATTCTTCTCCCAGTTCACCGGCCACTTACTTTCATGTATTTCGAGATAAGTGGATGAATTCATGTGTTGTAAATCTAATAGATCTCTGAACTGCGGCACAAACTAACATGGCGGCGCCCATCGCGCATATAGCTCAACTAACGCGATCGTTATAAAGGTGTTTAAACCATAGATATGTATACATAGATGCCTAATTAGCGACTGTTTCTATGGGCCGCTATACGTTAGCCGTCCGCCATTTTCGAACGGTCAAATCCGGTTGTGAACGCGCATTGTGATTTGTGAACATTCAAAAGTTGCCTGTGCATCTGCAACTGTAGTTATACGCATGCATGTATGAATGCATATCTATATCTGCAATAGACTTTTATAGGATTTAGTTTATCATAAATGGTGGATAATTCTGCATGCTAAAAATATTGGTTAAAAATCTTTACATTATATTAACATCATTAATATTATTGATCATCAGAAAACCCTACAGACACATTGCTCAGCTTTTAATGAAAGCAGTGAACTCATTATAAACAAGTTCATCAACCATCAACCAATCAGCTATCTAAATGAATAAATTATAAAAATAGTAATAAATTAATGCATTTAATAAACATTAATATAGCCTATTTATTAATTTCAAACCATGTTTAGTCACCATAAACTAGGTATTATTTGAAAGCTTAAACTCTCAAAAAGCATCCTGTTTTGCAATAGTTTTATAAAGAAAACTTTATAAAATTATGAACATCACATAAACCATTTTTAAGAACAGGGAAATTATAAATTAGGAGTAAAAAATTTAATCACAGAGGAAGATTAATTATTTAGACATATGTTTGAGATCATACAGGAGCTAACATGTGTTTCTGCCATGCGGGACACCTTATTTGAGGGCTCTCCTGAACCAAAGGTGTCGGGCAGAACTCATTCTAAATCTGTGTGCTGTTTCTTACTTAACATGTGTGGAAAACTACTGAGAAGGATTGTTTACACATTAGGGGGTATAAGAGATTGTGGCTTCTGTTATGTCTTCAGTTAGCACTCTACAGACATTCAGGATGGCTGTATGACTGTGACTCTTTTCTTGCAAGAAAATAAATCTTTATAAAGGCAATTGGCTAAGGTTTGTCTCTTATTCAGTGGTGCAACTGAGAGTTAATTTTTTTGGCATGACAATTTTGTGTCAGAAGTTAGGATTCCTTGGATGTGCCTTCTGGACCCCGAGAGCGGACGGTGACTGATCATCCTGGACGTTAGAGTCACAGCCCTACCCCGACAGATTGAGGGAGAGGGGCCGACCGCTCAGGGGGTACGGGAGTCCGACCACTGGAATTAGAGAAAACGAACCCGAGGTGGCAACAGGACGCTTCTGGTAAGAGACAAACTTAAAATTCGGGGAAGAATTTTGGTTAAATTAAAATTGGAAGTTAAGAGAATAAACCATGGGGGGGGGGGTCTGATTCTGTGGTAGGCAGCGTGATTGGCCTTTAAAAATAAATATAAGAAAAATATATATAAAATAAAAGAATAAAAAAAATAATAAAAAGAGGCTGCAATCACGTGGGCTAGGCAACGTGAAGTGCTTACTGGGGTAGAAAAAGCAGCCACGGGGGCCATCTTTAAATGCAGCGGGGTTGGTTTTTTACTAGGTAGAAAAAGAAACTGCAATCACGTGGGCTGGGCAGCGTGAAGTGCTTACTGGGGTAGAAAAAGCAGCCACGCGGGCCATTAAATTGGGACGCTATTGCAAGTGTCTAACCTTCTGGTCTTGGGTGAAGAAATCAGATCTGAACGGAGACGTCCGACAGATTATAGCGCGCGCGCGAAAAAGCCACAGAGACAGACTACCAACATGGGGAAATCTCAAAGCAAGCTAGCTGAATATGATACACCGGTATTTTGTCAAATGAGAAAATTATATGGCCAAAAATGCATGCAAGGTATAGTTAATTAAATATGATGGGTTCCCAAAAGAGGGAATGCTGAGTGTCACCAGACTTAAAATGGTGAAAGAATAATTTTAGAAGGGCTGTTGTGGGAAACGTGTGTGAGAAATGCGAACAAACATTGAAATGTTGGGTGAAAGAGTCAGATAACAGGGAAAGGAAAATGTAGTATTATCACGCAGAAGCAACAGCTGTGTTTAAATATCGCCGCTTCCATCTCTGCTGGTATAACTTTAGGTGAGTATGAACTTTGACTAAATTATTGCTAACAATTTGAGTGACATGGTCAGTAACTTGATCAGTCGGGATAAAGATTTTGAGACGAACGAGAGCAAACGCTGTGAGCAGCTCTGCTCTGAAGCCCTCACTTCAAATTAATTTGTAGGACTTATTAAGGAAATGGGCAGCAATATTTTCATTTTGATTGGAAAGTTGAACAACAATTTGACTGGCTACAAACAATGAAGAGACTTACACTCTGTCTAAGAAACTAATGAGATAATAATAAGGTCAATAAACTGGAGTCTTTAATTCTTTTTGAAGGAAAGATCTATGACAAAGTTAATATAAATTATGAGGTTAAAATTAAAGACAATGGTGATACAAATGTGAGTGGTAAAGATATACAAATAGTTACGTAGAGGGTTTTAAATGACAAATTTATGAGAAAATTCCTCTAACTCTGAAAGTTCATTGTAAGATAATTGGTGTTAAAATGTTGAAAACCCTAGAAGATGATGTTTTGGTTTCAAAAGATAAGCTCGGGCTTAGCTAAAATAAAACAATCCGCTTATCTGAATCCGGCCCCACCATGTCATTTCTGGTGCGGTGGCCTAACTTGCTGTGTAAAAGACTCAATCTGAGTGGAAATTTATAGTTTCTAAATTCATTGTATGGGCAAAAGACAAATTTAAAATTATGTTTATTTGAAAACGAATGTTTATGAAAATGCAGTACAGGTCCTGAGTGCCTCAGAGTCTCTCTCTCATTCAAAACCAGCTCAAAGCTGATATCTGAGCCTGTGTCATAGGTGAAAAGATATCTGTAGTAAAGCACAGGGCATCAGTGAAAATAATAGACAGTAATTTGTTAAAAGAAAGAATTGCCATTAAGAGGGCAATGATAAATATTTCAGGTAAAACAAAATGTGATGTCTTTAAATACAGACTTTAAATGAACTGAAATTGACTAATTTATTCTATGACCAGTAACATCTTTGTCTGATCTTAGCCTCCACCATGTATAGAACCGATGGGTTATAGAGATAGACAAACATTAAATTGAATTGACAGCTGTAATTAACCTGTCTCCATGTTCTACCAATAGTAAGCAGACCAAATGGCTCTGGTGACTCTTGAATGCACTTTCCCCAAAGCTCCAGAAAACATCTGATCCTGTTAAAGGAAATGGTCAAAGATCTCGAGCGGTTACCAGTGTGCATGAGGTGATTTCTTAAAGACGGGTAAGACTTTCTTTGACCAGATAGAGGGCAACCTAAGACAGAGGGTCATCGCCGCCACTGGGCACCTCCAAAAGGGGGGTGTTTTTACGTGATGTGTGTATGTGTGTGAAGCAGATGTCTGTGAGGCCAGCAGCATCATCAGGGGGGAGCTGTGACAGATACAGCAGTCTGCCCCAGAAATGTTCCTCCATACCACTCACCCAGGAACCACATTTAGTGAATAGCTTGTCAGGGAACACCCTGAGGAAAAGAGTGGGAAAGGGCTTTCAAGAGCCAGCTGAGACCATGTGGGGATTGTCATTAGCTTTTGTGGAGACCAGAACAAAATGTATTAATTGGTATCAGTAAAACTGTGTGATCAGGAACTAATGTTATGGTGAGTTTTTTACTCCTGCAGGTCATTAGATATGACATGAGACATGGTGGCGCCTAAAGATGAGGACAGCTTTTGAAGTTTAAAGAGAAGGTCTGGATAACAAAAGGTATTTAAACTAAAGCTCTAATTTGAAAAGTTAAACATTTAAATTTTCTAAACGTTGTCAAGGAATTTAATATTACAGTTGTCTGAGTAAAGTCTTAGGAGGCTGTGAAAAGATTATTTGGTTTGGAGAGAGAGGGAGAGACTGCATGAGTGGAAGCAGGGATTGTACTGTGTCTGCTATCGCCCTGTTAAAGCTGAAACAAAACAAAGAACCAAAACAAACCAGATGACTTGTGTGAAGACAAATGAATAATGAACAGACATGATTTGAAATTGGTTAAGAGACCATGTAAAAGCTAGGCTTTAATAATTTTTAGAGTTTAAACTAAAAGGAAAATTTGGTGACTGAACTTTATGTTTTGTATGTGTTGATTAGTGAAACCGTTCTGTCCTGATTGAGTGTATGGGGTCATTCACCTCTGGAATGAGTGTTTATCATTACAGATAGGTTAAGTGAAACGACAAACTTTAAAGAAGCTTATACTCCTGAAGGAATCTGGTGAAAAGATGATCCAGAACATGGGACGAGCTTTAAGTGGATTGGGTATCCAGCTCTGTCTGTCACTGGTAATTATGACTACTTTTGTCATTTATGATATGATATTTCATATTATATTTGAATTACTCTCTGGAGCAGTAGAGATAAGACTGCCGTCCATCATGGGGTTAACACCCTTGTCTAAATTCAACAGAGAGTCTGAGGTAAATTTTATAGACTGGACGGCAAAGACAAAGTGACAAATTAACTAATGTCACAACCAAAAATATCCAGAGACTCCCTAATATTTATGAAAGGCCAGAGGGCAAACAAAGAGATAACTTCTAAAAAGAAAAGTTTTATTTTATTTTATGTTTCCTCCTTTAAATGGAAGCATTACATTTGATTTATATAGAGAACTACAATTAATGTTGAAGAAGCAAGTGGCTATAAGGCTTTCTGTGTGACTGGGATTGAGAAATAATATTTTGGTGTCTGCAAAGCAGTAGAGATAAGACTGAAACAATAATGATTATATGGTGCATCTGCAGACTGACTATTTGATAGAGGAATAATGTGACAAGTAAGTTAAATGAGAGAAATAGCCCCAAAGATTAATATTGTGAAAATAAAACTTCTGACAGAATTTATAAACACATGAAGCAAATTAAGTGATTTTGATAAAGAATTGGGTATGATTAAGCATAATGTCATGAGATAAAGATGAGTGAACGAGCTGATTGAAGTTAAATATGATGTGGGCTATGATGATTGAAAATGGGTCGGTTGGAAATAGTAAGTTTAACAAAAGGGTTCTTGAGTAAGTCTATGTTTTAGTGGAAATAATGATTGAGATGGATGATTCTAAAGTGTGTATTTGGTCTCTGAGGACTGACTGAGGGTCTGGCCTAGGGATGTGTGATGTGTCGCTAAACACTTAATAGCGACAAGTTGTCGGGTGTTTTGGATTTTGGAGCTATCACACACCCCTAATATGACAGGAGTGCAGTGACAGTGCTTGCTCACTTAGCCCGGCTTCCAGATATGAAATATGGATTTGTCTTTCATTTTATAGGATATTTTCAGTATGTTTTGTGAAACTTTCTGGTTAGGACTGGAGCTTGTAGCCCCGACAGAAGCATGCAAGCTGATGGAGGGTAAAAGTGTAACGATTTACACAGACTCGCGGTATGCGTTCGGGGTTGCACATGATTTTGGGGCGCTGTGGAAACACAGAACATTTTTTAAATCTGATGGACGTCCAATTTTGAATGCTTCTCTTGTGTCTAATCTGCTAGACGCAATTCTCTTGCCTGGCCAGGTTGCTATCTGTAAATGCGCAGTGTATACTAACAACAAAGATTTTATTTCAACAGGAAACGTGAGAGCAGACGCTGCTGCGAAGGCCGCGGCAGCACAGGAGACAAAAGAACCAGAATGTCTTTTAGTATCTGAAATAAACAAGAATGCTTTGTCTTCTTTACAGATTATGCAGTCTTTCGCCACAGGGCCAGAGAAACAACGATGGGAACAGTGTGGCATGCACTGTTCAAAATGGCGTGTGGACAAGTGGTGATGGCAAGCCTTGGTTACCCCGACAATTTTTTTGTTAATTATGCTAAATGGCTGCATGGGCGATCATGCAGCCAAAGGGGGAATGGTGAATGAAAGATTCGTTTACAGCATTTGCTAAAAATTTTCGCATCTTGATGTGTATTGATGTACATGAGAACGAGAAAAGGCCTAGAGCAAATCTGAGCCCGTTTGAGATAGTTTTTTTTGGAAGAACACCATTCATGGGAATGGAAAGGGGTAACCAACAGCTTCCGTCCACAGAATGTTGAATTACTGCAAAGAAATGTCTTCTCTGTTATCTAAGGTCTGTGTGTAGGTAAAGGCAGGGGAAACCAGCTGAGATCCCTTTATACTACATCAAGCCAAGCGATTTCGTGGTGATACAGGACCACAGAAGGAAGAGCTGGAAGGCGCAAAGGTGGCTAGGATTTTTTCTGTTGCAGGCAACTCATATGGCCGTGAAGGTAGCTGAGAGGGCGACGTGGGTTCACGCAAGCCACGACAGGAGAATCTCACCAGCGACCGAGGAGGAGGAGGAACAGAGAGGAAAGGAGCCAGAGGCACATGTCAGCGTATGCCGAAATACTGTTTAAACAACAGATGCAGTTATCAGTTCACACAAGGTCACCAACCCTTCAGAGTGGTGAGATCATCAGGCAACAGTCACTGTGAAAAGACGAGAATGAAACCACAGAGAACTGTACAGTGACAATCAGCGGGATGACAACAAACTTTATGAGAAAGGCCGTAAGAGAACCTGAGAAAGCTGACGAATAATGGTTTGGGTGGTTAACAAATCCGAAAGGATGAGGATATTGGTTATGTTTCACCGTGTTGCCAATCCTTGAAATAGTATTGCTGAGATTGATGTGTCTGCAATGTATTTTCCAGTGTATTTCCAGCTCAGTACAGAGACTGGTGAAATCCAGGATGTCACACCAGATGGTTAAAATGTCTATTTACAATGATGGTGATGAATCTCCAGGTGCATTTGATGATGATACAACCAGCGGTGATAGTGAAATGCATTAAGACTTTCCTACTTTTAAATTTGGGAATGATAAGCCTTTAGAAAGGCCCCAAGAGATTGAAAAACTGTTTTTGCTTGCTAAGTTTAAGGGACTTTACCCACAAAAACAGCCTAAGCGTTTTCTTTATACTTTCACAAATTTAAGAGAGTGATCATTTATACGAAAATCAGAAATGAAGGGTGTGTGATGAGTGACTTAAATTTGCTTATTTTATTATTATTATTCTATTTTTTACCATTTATTATTTTTATTATTTGTATTCTTTTAATTACTCATTATTACTTCAATTTTTTTTTACTATTATTATTATTACTATTATTTATGTATACACATTTTAAAAAATTTTCTTGTAAGATTATCAAATGAATGATAAAAGGGGGAATTGTGGTGGAAAAATGTAATAACAGAGGAAGATTAATTATTTAGACATATGTTTGAGATCATACAGGAGCTAACGTGTTTCTGCCATGCGGGACACCTTATTTGAGGGCTCTCCTATACCAAAGGTGTCGGGCAGAACTAATTCTAAATCTGTGTGCTGTTTCTTACTTTTACCATGTGTGGAAAACTACTGAGAAGGATTGTTTACACATTAGGGGGTATAAGAGATTGTGGCTTCTGTTATGTCTTCAGTTAGCACTCTACAGACATTCAGGATGGCTGTATGACTGTGACTCTTTTCTTGCAAGAAAATAAATCTTTATAAAGGCAATTGGCTAAGGTTTGTCTCTTATTTAGTGGTGCAACTGAGAGTTAATTTTTTTGCCATGACACCTGTTATTAACTAACAAATGTTACGTGTTTTAGTGTAGATGCAAACATTATAATAGCTAAACTAACACAATAGGCCTACATGAACAACGCGTTAGCTAACACGACATTAAAAGGTAGCCTTAAAAACCTGTAATATTGAGTTAAAACATATAGGCTATAAAAACACAAACCAACACATTCTCACATGTGAAAGGTTATCCCATGTCTTCTGGAATTTAAATCACGTCGGGTTTTACAGAGGCTGTGTAGTTTTTTTTTTAATGCCAGTGATGACAGCATCTGAAGTGTTGACGTGTGTTGACCGTTCTAAACGCGGCGCGTCAACGTGCCTGGAGCGGTCGAATGAGGCATCTACGTATACATATCTATGGTTTAAACAACAAAACACATCCAGTAGCACATATTTGACAATCGGAATATCAGATATTTTATGCTATAGTTACCAAATTTGTGAATATTTTTAATAAAAAGGGAAAATGAAATAAAAGCAGATCATCCGTCATTCAGCTCTATATTGTGACTGCGGTGTCACGAGACAAGCAATGACGCGTCACAATGGAAACAATAATGTGACACGTTCTAAATAACGGTCGCCTTGAAAAACTCACGCTGGGGGGGTCAGCCAGAATATTTTAAATTTACGTGTGAAAGGGTTAAAAGAAAGTCTGCAATACAAGCATCTTCGCTTTAGATTTAGCACTTACCAATCCAACTGTAAAGCAAGAAACTAAAGAAATTGCAAACTGCTGAAGCCTTCTGCTCTTCTTGACTTTCTTTTCACGTAGCCACTGCAGTAAGTGATTTTTTGAAATTATAAAACATTGTATGCACACACAGACGGCCATAAAGTAAATTCATTTTTTTATATTTTTTTCCTCTCAGGATCATAATCATACTTTCTGTCTCCACAAATCTTAATTCTCTCAGCTCTCCTTCAAGAATCCTCATCTCACACTGTGTCGTGGTCCGGTAGAAACTTGTTGGTATGTGATCTGGGTTTCTTGATCCATGAGGGAAATGAGAGAAGTTTGTCAATGCGTTCATTTTGAAGGCAACACCGTTTCACCTTCAAATGCCGTTGCACATAAACAGAAAACTTAAAGATCATGTAAGAAAGTTTTATTTTAATTTCTGATGAAGTGATATCTTTTATGAGCCTCTGAGGTGCATATATTATCTAGTCAACTCGTCCCAGGATGTGATGCTCACTGATGTTATATCATCTTTAATGCAGGACTGTGTAGTTTGTCTTGATGTGGTACCAGTTGAAATCTTCTAACTAATCTGGAAGTGTATGGATTTGGGGTTACAGAAGGTCATGTGCATTGAATGCATGTGTCACAAATTTATTTGAATGAACAAGACCTATATATTTGATTTAATCATAACATGATATACTTTATGTATCTAAAATTAACATTAAGGGCCCTATTTTAACAATCTGAGCGCATGGTCTAAAGTGCATTTTGCTAGTTTAACGATGGAAAAAATGGTAGGTGTGCCAGGCGCATGGTCCAAAAGGGTTGTACCTAGTCTCTTAATGAGTCATGGGTGTGTTTTGGGCGTAACGTGCAATAAACCAATCAGACTCTCATCTCCCATTCCCTTTAAAGCAATGGCGGATTCGCTATTTACATGGTGGAATTTGTTGGTGGAAAGACTGAACACTTCTCCAGAGAGGAATCCTTTTATTTGTAATATTTGGCATGTTTGTGTGCTGCTGCGCATCCCTGTGTGTGTAATAAGCAGAGTGTACATGCGTTGTGCACCCGCCTATAGTTGCATATTACTAACACGCCCTTTAAATAACACAAAAAACATGACTTTAGACCAGGTTTTTGTTGGTCAATGGCGCAGTCATTTTCAGTTGCCTCAAAATAGCAACGCGCCAACAATGCACCTGAAAACACCTCATTTTTTAGACCAGCATGCTCATGGGCGAACAGATGGGTGCATGTGCATTTGCTATTTAAACAATGTGGCACTGGACATGAAAATGATAACTGCGTCAGGATGAAACTAGCAAAAAACATTTGCGTCGCTTGCGCCGGGTGTATGATAGGGCCCTAAATAATAAAATGTTCCCTTTTATACCTTTTGTTTCAATACTACATTGAGAAACAAAAGTTGGAGACAAGACCTTTTATGAGGTTTTGTGAGTGAAAAAATAGCAAATAGCAATATCACTACCATTCAAAACTTTGGGGTCAGTAAGATTTCTCTCTTTTTTTAAAGAAACAAATTCTTCTTATCACATGTATGTTCTGTTTTGCTTGAGTACCTGTGTTTTGATTTGACCTATTTTTTTTGTTATCAGTTTCCCCGCCAATTGTTCGTTGTTCTGTTAATTGCCATCCCTGTATGTGTATTTAAGCCCTTGGTTTCTTCAGTCCTTTGTCTTGCAATGATGTTGATATACTGTGAGCTAGACTCTTACTCTGTTTATTAAAACTCCTTTTGCTTTAATTTCTTCTCGTCTTTTTGGATTATATACACAGCAAGTGTGACACTTGTATTCAGCATGGATGCATTAAATTGATCAATAGTGACAGTAAAGACTTGTTACCCAAGGTGGTCCCACTTTATATTGTGGCCCTAATACCTAATACCTTGCATAGATGTGTATGTAGTATGTAAACACAGTGTAAGTACACATTTTTGCATAGTATGTACAGTATGTGTAAGTACAAATGTGTAACAGGACATTGTAACACTTTTTCACTTCAGTGTATTCACAAGTTTTTCCACTTAATCCACACCCGTTTTTACCAGTTTGGAATACACTGAAAATAAAGTGGGACCCAAAAGGGTCCAATTTAAAATCTTTTGAACTTTCAATTAATCAAAGAATCCTGAAAAAAAATTTTGGTTAATCACATAAAATGTTAAGCAACACAACTGTTTTCAACATTGAAAAATGTCTGTTGACCATTACAGTACAAATGCATTCAAGTATAAACAGTCAAAAAATGTGCAAAGAGGCAAGATTGAGGATGTGGTGTAATTGCAAATTACCATGGTAACAGTTAAGGGAATGCAAGTATAGCAGGGTGTCAACAGTTCAAACAATAACATGGGGGTCAGGATGGAGGGCTTGAGTTCAGCGTCTGAGTTCAGAGTCCAGTAGATTGACAGCTGAAGGGAAGAAACGGAAGAAATCGAGTCCGTTGCTGCAATAGTGAATAATCCTGTAGTGTCTCCACACTGGTGAACAGAAATGTACATTGGTGACTTTTTTATTGTTTGCTAGTATAGTTCACTGAACGTTTTTAACATTATGAATGATGTGTTTGAGCAACATTTTCTTGCATGCATTGCATTTTCTTAACTGATGACCACATTTTTTTTTGCAGTTACATTTTATGCATTTAGACACTTTTTTCCAAAATGACTTACACTTCATTAATGCATTCATGGTACAGTAGGCCTATATTTTTTAACAAGTCATTTTCTGGGAATCAAAACCATGATCTTGGCATTGCTAGTGCCATGTTCTACTGTTTGAGATACAGGAATGCATTTTTAGAAGGATTTTCTCTTTCTGACTCATGATATTCAGCAGCCACGTTTGCACTGTAGTGGTTTACTTTTAAACAATTATGAGTGTTTTAAAAAATTAAAACAATAGCATTTGCATTAATGAGATTCATCACCCTTGTGTCTAATTTTTGGCTCATTATGTTAAACTAGGAATGAGGAATTCTACAGAACACTCCTATTCAGAGAACTCCAAACTGAATAATGCCCATTTTAATGAGGGGAATAACTTGCAACGCTATTGTAAATGCTTCTGGGTATTGGCACAATGCCTCCTCTCTGACTAATGACATCTACAGGGGTTTAACTCTTCAGGTATCTGATGCAGGTATTGTATTGTATATGAATGACTTCAGTTTGTGTGGAGTTTTTTACTGTGTAGCGTATCTTAAATGTATTGCTGACTCCATTTTATATGCACTGCCTATATATGTTTGCATCAAAAATGGTATGCTATGAACAGACTGCAAGAACAGTTCACCCAAAAATGAAAAACTTTTGTTTTACTCACCTTTATGTTGTTCAAAACCAGTATGACTTTCTTTATTCCACACAACACAAAAGTAGAATTTTGACACATCTTTCTGTACAAAGACAGCTGTAGTCAAGTCTGTCAACCTCCAAACAGGACAAAACGCACCATAAAAGTAATCCATTAGACTTTTGCACCATAGTTCAAGTCTTCTGAAGTCATATAACTTGATAGTGAATTAGTAAAGGAAAGATTCCATGCTGGAAAATCCAGTTTAAGCTAGTAGCTGTGTTTTCTAGATTGTCCATTATCTGATTTATAGCTGTTAGACTATCTTGGATGAGAAACAACACCAGCTACAAGCTGCCCAAACTGCATGATGTTATTTTGTATTTTTGTCTTGTTTTCCAGTACAAATATCTAAAAATGCTTAAATCAGATACAAGCAAAATGACATAATAGTTTACTCAATCTGTAGATTTTTTTTTCTTGCTTTCAGCAAAGGCGTATGAATTTTTTTTTTTTTTTATAAAACAAGACTTAAAATCTTATGTCATTTAAATCACTTGCTCCATATACCCAAGCCATTATTGGACTCGCTAATTAACATTAACACTATAAATTACTATAAATTGCCTTGTTTGAGGTGTACTTAAAGCTTACATGATAAAATGTTAGTTATATGTATATAACTCTCCCTCATTTATTTATTTGCCAAACTACGGTAACTTTCAATCTTCAAATCTGCCACTCACTGAGAGTTCCGGGTAAGCAGATCCATAGCAGCTTTGGCGCCTACGCTCTGTTGTTATGTATCGTCATCACTGTCCCGCGCTCTCATTGGTTTGCTGGTGTATGGGGGATTTCATGCCAAGGAAAGCTGTCTGCGAATCATTTGCCCAAGCTGAAAAATGGGCTGTTACTGCCAGATCTTGATCAACAAAAATCACATTGTATTTGATACAAAACTAAATAGACAAAATTAAGTGAAAAAAGGCATAACTGAAACTATTTTCATAGTATTTTGTTTTCTCCACATAGATAATATATTTTTAACGAAAACTAAACTGACCTACTGTAACTGAGGCTGTTAATCGATAGTCTATGCACTATTGCACTATATGCTATATGCAAAGAGTAATTATAATTTTATTATTCTTACGTTTATTCTAATTATATTTTACATATATATATTTTTTATTTTATTTTATTTGTCGTCTCTGGTTTAGATTAAAGGTGAAGTTAGTAGTTTCTGTGACATTAGTGCCACCTAGCGGAATTACAAAAACACAACATATTTTGTCCCTTCCACGCGTTGCGCCTGACTCAACTCAAACACAACTCAACAGGTTTTACGGGTGCTTGTGAAGGCATCAACAGGTGAATGTAGGCTACTTTCAATAAAAGGTCAAACATATTAGGAAAACTTTAGCTGTCATGAGAGTAAGCAACTAAGCAGCTCACACTCTGTATACAGCGAACATGAAACCCATCTAACGTATCTGCAGCAGGTGCAATTTTGACATAACATGCCCAGCATGCCAGTTAAAAAAGTCACCGGCTGGATAAAGCAAACCAGTGTCTCGTTAGTAATGTTTTGGTGGATGAGGATTGCAATCAAAGACGATTGCCGTACAGGAATCATACAATAAGCATGTGTGAGTCCGTTATAGTGGTAAAAGAGCTTTTTTCCCTAAAAGAGTACACGTGTGACACTGCGTCTTTTTCAAGATGTCATTCCACCCGTGCGTTTCTGGATGCGGTCGTTCCCTGTCACCAGCTGACGGTCACAATCGTTGTCTTACGTGTCTGGGCATTCAGCACGCTGAGGCAGCAGAATAGAGCTACTTCGGCGAGTAGCCAGGGTGACCTGAGGATCACGGTTTCTGTGGCCCCTTATTCCCTCTGAAGCGCCGCAGCCGGTTGAGTTACCGAAAGAGCGCGCTGGCCCCTCTCATGGGCGTCCAGTGGTGACTTTCAGGGGCTCCAGCAGATGACAGCATGTTGATTGCTGCATCGGAGGGGGAGCTTCAGTCATCTGGGGATGAAGACTCGGCTGCATTGACTCCCTCTGGGAGAGTGGCGTTGCCCGAGATGGACCCAGAGTTGACGGCTATGCTCACCTCGCTGCCCCACTGCGGGTACGTCTGTGGTGCCGTTGGTCCCGCTTGCTCGGCTAGCGCTCCACAGCCCGTCTCGCTGGCTCATCCATACTATCAGACTCGGCTATGCGACTAAGTTCACCCAGCGGCCTCCCAAATTCAGGGGCACTTCACCTCCATTTTGAAGGGTGCTCCTGTTTTACGGGCGGCGATCGCAGTCCCACTGGTGAAGGACGCGATAGAGCCAGTCCCTCCAGCCGATATGAAGACTGGCTTCTATAGCCCATACTTCATTGTACCCAAGAAAGGCGGTGGATTCTCCCCCGACACAGACCGTTCCTGTGTTTTGCGTTTGAGGGGCGGGCATATCAGTACAAAGTCCTACCCTTCGGGCTGTCCCTGTCGCCCCGTTTCTTTATAAAGGTCACAGAGGCGGCCATTGCTCCCATGAGAGAACATGGTGTTCGCATTCTCAACTACCTCGACGACTAGCTGATTCTAGCCCAGTCGAGAGAGCAGTTGTGTGAACACAGGGACATGTTGCTCAGTCACCTCAGCCAGTTGGGACTTCGGGTCAACTGGGAAAAGAGCGAACTCTACCCTGTGCAGAGGATCTCTTTTCTCAGTATGGAGTTGGACTCGGTCAATCTGTCCAGTCGGTGTTGAACTGCTTGAATTCGTTCAAACGC
This sequence comes from Rhinogobio ventralis, assembly GCA_039654625.1. Taxonomy (NCBI): domain Eukaryota; kingdom Metazoa; phylum Chordata; class Actinopteri; order Cypriniformes; family Gobionidae; genus Rhinogobio; species Rhinogobio ventralis. Next base: position 20,992,092 of record CM077206.1, on the reverse strand, counting down.
GGAACAGCGGTCCCACTGAAAAATTTTATATGGCATCCGCAGCCGCAGTAACGCCACTCGGATTGCTTCATATGAGGTCGCTTCAGATTCGGGTCTGTGGACGGGGCCTCAACTGCAATGGCACATCAACTGCCTCGAGTTGTTAGCAGTACGTCAGTAACACCACCTCCTTGGCCCATTCCTCTGAGGAAGGACCTTCTGACTCAGAGACGGGGCACCCTATGGCACCTGCGTCCAGACCTCTGGAAACTCCATGTCTGGTCCCTGGATGGGACGATCTGGTTCTATGTGATCTGCCACAAACTGTGGTGGACACCATCACTGCGGCTAGAGCCCCCTCTACGATTCGCCTCTTTGCTTTTAGGTGGAACCTGTTCATCGAGTGGTGCTCTTCTCGAAGAGAAGACCCCCGAAGATGTTCGATCAGTTCTGTGCTTTCCTTCCTGCAAGATGGGTTGAAGCGAAGGCTGTCTCACTCCACCCTCAAAATGTATGTTGCCGCTATCGCCGCACATCATGATGTAGTTGATGGTAAGTCTTTGGGGTGGTAAGTCCTGTGTTCGGGTTCCATCGGGTTCCATCAGGTTCCTCAGGTTCGTCTGCGCTCTGCAGGTATACGTGGATAGAACGCAAAGCTTCCGGACTGCAGAATAGGTCTTCACCTGTTACAGAGGCCAGAAGAAGGAAAAAGGCTGTCTCCAAGCACAGGATGGCCCACTGGATAGTGGATGCCATTGCCTTGGTGTACCATACCCAAGGCATGCCTTGCCCGCTCGGGTTGAGAGCCCACTCCACTAGGAGTGTTGCCTCTTCCTGGGCATTGGCGCATGGTGCCTCGCTGACAGATATATGTAGAGCTGCAGGCTGGGCAACACATAGTGATCCCAATCCCAACATAGTGATCCCAATTCGTCGGTGACATTCAACGTACGTTGAACGTGACCGACTGAAAGGGAATGTCTCAGTTACGTATGTAACCCTCGTTCCCTGAAGGAGGGAACAGAGACGTACGTCCCGTTGCCATGGTTGCTGTACCATTACTGCATGGCCGAGTCACTAGTTTGGCTCCTCAGTGAAAAAAAAAAGTGTGCTGCATCCTCTTTCTTATTTATACCCGCGCTGTGGGGCGGAGCGTAAGATGCAAATCTCACACGCCAATGGCCATTGGCCCGTTCTGTATACACTCGAAGCTGATAGGGGCTCCCAGAAGTGATTCCAATACATATGTAACTGAGACGTTTTGTGAGATTCACCCTTCAATGATGTCCCCTGATGTAACTTTGCACGATAGCAAATGATAACAAAATTAATGTGCATGATAGCTAAATTTCAAGTGTGTGATTACAAATTTTAATCTATTGACAGCCCATATATTTATATATATATATATAAAACAATGACAAAGAACACAACAAAATGACTACAACTTAAAGTAAAATTAAAATGAAAACTGAAAATATTAAATTAAGAGCTTATTCAAAATATTAATAAATGCTATAATTGTATATAGAAAATACTAAAATAACACTAAATACCTTAAAGCTGTTTTTTTAGCACATGGTGACTGGTCATGATCAGCTTGAAATGCTCAGATACTATTTTAAACTAGGTTATTCATTGTTGGTGAACTATTCATTTCAGTTAGGAACATACAAAGTGAAACTGACTAGTCTATTATAGAAGAAACAGTTACTGAAAAGTTGTTTCTTGAAGAGCATAATGGTTAACAAAGAATTATAAGTCTGTGTTTCATTTTTTACAACGGATGTAGCATTTTGATGTCATTGGCCACAACTCCAGAGAAAAAGAGTTTACATACAACAAGCATCTGCCATGCTCTAATGAGTGAGTGTGTTCATGAATAAGTCATATCGATTAAAGAGGCGGAAAGATGGAGAAGGACACCATGCATTTCATAAAACAGACCTGCTACTTTGGGAATAAACAGCGGAGCTAAACCGCCGGTCCGACTGTCCACAGCGGAGTTCCAAACTGGTTATGGTGGCAAATTAGCAAAGCAAATTGGACGTCTTGAATACCACGAGTATTGTTAGGAATAAATTGTGATGTTTACTTGTTATTTAACATGACCAGATTCCCCGTGACAGCTCTCTTTGGAACACATATCCAAATTAGCCAGCTGAATTATATTAAGAATTGTATAATATAACAGGTCATTATCACAAAATAAACCTTGACAGGGCGATCAGGACCCTGAAGGCGAAGGGGTCTTGTGACGTCCTAAAGGAGTTTATTTTACGATAATGACCTGCTAACTGTATATTATCCAGTCTATTATATGACAACTTGTCAAATATGTGAATAAATTGACATAAAATTATTTTATTATGTGAAAAACAAGTTGAAAACTCACATAAAATATATTTTAAAGTATAAATATTAAATTAAATATTGAATGCCCTGATTGATCATTCAGATATATTTCCTGAAACCGTTCCTCCCTCTTCTCTCTCAACTATCTTCCAATAAAAGTAAGGAGAAGAAAGTCTGCTTTGTCCTGAGTATGCTGTCAGGCATCAGAACTTTAATTTTCATTCTGAAATTAAATAAAAGAAAAGAATGAACAGTATGCAGAGGACAGAAAGAAGGAGCCCTAACTGTGTTTTATTGTTAGACTCATTTATCATAATTATAAAATCGGATTGCATGGTGAGATTGCTTATTTTAAGATAAGTGTTGATATTTCTTGAGCCCTCGGGTTGGTTTGTTTCGTTGGGCGTCACAGGGTGTTGCTGATCACATGCTGCAATTTTGGGAACTCTAATGACAAATCTGATTAGAAAACGAGCCCCATGGAGCTAATTTAGTGGATCTTCCTTTAGTAAATAAATTGGCCTTACTCTTCAAAAGAAAAAAAAAAAAGGTTCAGTGGGATTCTATATAGAACATATTTTTGATTAAATCCAAGAGCTTTCTGACCCCACATAGACTGCAATGTAATCACCACTTTCAAGGCCTAGAAATGTAGTAAAGACATCGTTAAAATGTGTTCAACCTTAATTTTATGAAGCAACGAGAATACTTTTTGTGCACAAAAAATAAAACAAACAAACAAAAATTACAACTTTATTCAACAATTTCTTCTCGTTTGAATCTCGGACGCTGTTCACGTGAGCACCAAGACACAAGCGTGTGATGCTGACGCAGGCCAATGCTAAGCCGCCATTCTGACAGAACCCGGAAGTGCTGTACTGTGTTTACAATGTGAACATTATTATTTACATTAATGACACTTGTTTAAAAAACTGATACAAATTCTGTAAATATCAGATTACAGCTGGGGTAAGTTTCTTTCCCAAATTATACCTTGGTTATCTTATACCAGTTGTGATATGTTTAGTCTATAAGCAAATGTTTTCATTTTTTCTACTAATATTATATTGGATGATGCATAACCGTCATTTTGTACATATTAAACATATATACATACTACCATTCAAAAGTTTTGGAATCATGAACATTTTTGAAGACGCAATTTTGCAAAAAAAATAGGTTTTTGAAGTCTCTTATGCTCAAGGCTGCATTTATTTGATCAAAAATACAGTAAAAATAGTAATATTGTCATTGTTATTATAATTTATAGTAATTGTTTTCTACTGTAATATATTTTAAAATGTATTTTATTCCTGTGATAGCAAAGCTGAATTTTCAGCATCATTACTCCAGTCTTCAGTGTCACATGATCCTTCAGAAATCATTCTAATATCTGTTACCATGCTAAATTATTCATAAAGTTGAGAGTCATGAGTCACGTGGTCCACATTCTCTTAATCATTCTGTTCTTTTATATTGACTCATTCCTGTGGTTGTTGTCAGGGTGTAATTTAACACTTGTAGAAACATAGACCCTGAAGATAAAGTCATCAAGGATCACGATAAATGTATCATTTGTATTGGCCATGATGATATAACCATGTCTTTGCAAGATCCTGAATTACGAGTCAATCAGTACTGCTGGTTCTGTGCTCTCTATTATATTCACTAATAACAAACAACCTTGTGAAGTTAATGAGATGTTAATAAGAAGGAGGAATACGCAAGATTGTCTTTTGCTTGTATGTCACTGTGTGCTGCCGTGATTCAGAATCTCTAGATGCCTGAACATATTATACATTTGTGCCTTTGTTGTACAGACATATGCATTTATCTACTCTTTTAAATACTGTGAATCAGTCCTGACCGCTGCCACATGGATATATTAACCTCCGTATAAACAGCAGTGGTGGACATTAGCAAAGATGGATAGAGAGAACGATGGATGGATGGATGGATGGATGGATGCAGGGTTCCCACGCTTCTTGAAAGTACTTGAAAGTCCTTGAATTTCAGACACATGGATTCAAGGACTGGAAAGTACTTGAAAACAAACATAGGTCCTTGAAAGTGCTTGAATTAAGCATGAAATACATTTTGTTAGAGTAACATGGTGCTATTACAAAAATTGGCCTTTATGCGCTGCCAAAGCCAGAACAAAACAGCGCTACTGATTGGGGAGGAAGCGGAAAAAAAATAAAAAATGCTGCGTGAGCGGATGGATCATGATCACATGCAGCCAGCTCTGCATAATGAGCACATAACGTGGAGCTTTTTAACTTGCTTGGTGCCAGGGAAGTGCAAATTCAGTGATGCTTGGCTCAGTACTGAGCTACATAAAAATTGGTTTATCGAGTTCCAAGGAATAACGCTTAATAAAGTAGTGTTTATAAGCGCAGCACTCATTTGTTTACAGAGGTTACTGGGGAAACCAATATATTTCTGCTGTTCCATAAGCGCCATCTACTGTCAAAGAGTGAAATTTCCAGTGCATCAGTTGGTTTGTTTAGACTAATGCATATTAACCCATATTTTTAGCTTACACACAGAGTTGTAAATGTTAACTGGTGGATCGATGAGAAGCTAATGTGCTTTTAAAAAATGTAGAAAAATAAGGTATCTAAAATATTAAGTATAATCATATTTTAAATTAATACGTATACTTACTTATAATTTAGATTCTTGCCTTTTCTTAAAAAATGGCTTAGAGGCTGAAGTGAAGGTTTTTATAAATATTTAAAACTTGTTTTTGTCAACTTATCTGAACTGTTGTTTGTCGTTTTTTTTTTTTTGTTTTTTTTTTACACTGATCTCATCCTGTGCAGGTCTTAAATCGTTAAAATTGATTTAAAAAGGTACCATGTACAGGCGATTAATAAATAATTTTGCATATTATTAATGCCTAGCAATTAACTTATCCATATATTTTCATTTAATTGAAAAAGTAATGATTCGTAAAAAAGAAAACTAAAACCAGTAACAATAAAAGTTAAAACCCTCTCTTGTACACTCTACCAGCCTCTTTCCTCGTTGGATTTTAAAAGTCACATGCCCCTAAAATTTTATTTTTAGTTGTCAGTATATGCCTTAGTGTTACTGCAGTGATAAATACAGGTACAGTAGGTCTTTGATACTGTCCAGATTGGCAGTAACAAACCCACCTTTATCGTATTTATTGGGCTTGATATATAAAATAAAAGGTGCTTTAAAAAGTCTTTGAAAGTCCTTGAATCTGGTGTTCATGAAAGAGTGGGAACCCTGTGGATGGATGGATGGATGAATGGATAGATGGATGGATGGAAAGAATGGGATAGATGGATGGATTGAGAGAATCATAGATGGATGGATGGATGGATGGATGGATGAAGAGAACGATAGATGGATGGATAGATGGATGATTACCATCTTTTTTACTTTGTCACTGTACTTAAGTATATTTTAAGTATGTACTTTATTGGAGTATTTTTATTTTGGGAAACTTTTAATTTGCACTCAATGATTTGTTTGTAATATGGACCAATTGTATGGTCAGAGCGAGTCTGACTCAAAATGAGCCAAGAATGGGAGATCCTCAGAGCACGAGTGTGTGTGCAACTGATGCCGCAAAAACGTAAGTTGCTAATGCTGAATTTTAGGATTTATTATTGTAAATGAAAATCATATTTAGGTCACGACTTCACTTTTTCCACATTTTGTTATGTTACAGCCTTATTCCGAAATGGATTCAATTCATATTTTTTTCCTCAATTCTACAAACAATACCCCACAATGACAACATGAAAGAAGTTTGTTTGAAATCTTTGCAAATTTATTACAAATAAAAAAAGTTTCTCCCATTCTTCTTTTCAGGACCTCTCAAGCTCCATCAGGTTGGATGGGGAACATCTGTGCACAACCATTTTCAGATCTCTCCAGAGATATTCAATCAGGCTCAAGTCTGGGCCACTGGCTGGGCCACTCAAGGACATTCACAGAGTTGTCGCGTAGACACTTCTTTGTTATCTTGACTGTGTGCTTAGGGTTGTTGTCCTGTTGGAAGATGAACCTTCGCCCCAGTCTGAGGTCCAAAGTGCTCTAGAGCAGGTTTTCATCAAGGATGTCTCTGCACATTGCTGCATTCATCTTTCCCTCAATCCTGACTAGTCTCCCAGTTCCTGCAGCTGAAAAACATCCCCACAGCATGGTATGGTAGGGATGGTATTGGCCAGGTGATGAGCGGTGCCTGGTTTCCTTCAGACATGATGCTTGCCATTCAGGCCAAATAGTTAAATCTTTGTTTCATCAGACCAGATAATTTTGTTTCTCATGGTCTGAGAGTCCTTCAGGTGCCTTTTGGCAAACTCCAGGCAGGCTGTCATGTGCCATCTGTCCGCTCTACTATACAGGCCTGATTGGTGGAGTGCTGCAGAGATGGTTGTTCTTCTGGAAGGTTCTCCTCTCTCCACAGAGAAACACTGGTGCTCTGTCAGAGTGACCATTGGGTTCTTGGTCACCTCCCTGACTAAGGCCCTTCTCCCCCGATTGCTCAGTTTGGCCAGGCAGCCAGCTCTACGAAGAGACCTGGTGGTTCCAAACTTCTTCCATTTACAGATGATGGAGGCCACTGTGCTCATTGGCACCTTCATTGCTGTAGAAATACTTCTGTACCCTTCCTCAGATCTGTGCCTCGATACAATCCTGTCTCGGCGGTCTACAGACAATTCCTTGGACTTCATGGCTTGGTTTGTGCTCTGACATGCACTGTTAACTGTGGGACCTTATATAGACAGGTGTGTGCCTTTCCAAATCATGTCCAATCAATGGAATTTATTACAGGTGGACTCTAATCAAGTTGTAGAAACATCTCAAGGATGATCAGTGGAAACAGGGTCCACCTGAACTCAATTTTGAGTGTCATGATAAAGGCTGTGAATACTTATGTACATGTGATTTGTTCACTTTTTATTTTTTTTAAATTTGGAAAGATTTCAAACAAACTTCTTTCACATTGTCATTATGGGGTATTGTTTGTAGAATTGAGGAAAAAAATAATGAATTTAATACATTTTGGAATAAGGCTGTAATATAACAAAATGTGGAAAAAGTAAAGCGCTGTGAATACTTTCCGGATGCACTATACATTGAGTGTCTGCATAATCTTCCTTGTTGACTAGTGCTGGCTACTTGACAGTCAAGTACTTTTGTACTTTCACTCAAATAAAATTGAAAAAGTTAACTTACCAAGGCGAATTACTTTTGAAAGTAACTTTCCCCAACACTGATTGTTGGACCAACTTTACCTTTTTATTTGTTTTTTTTTTGGAAGTTGTAAGGCCCGCCCAATCGTCCCAATGACGGCTTACGATTGCCGGGTGACGGTTTCTTGCGCGTTCAGTCTTTTCAGCGGGGCAAAGTAATTTAATTCCAATTTACCTTTATCTGACCTCGAATTTAGGTTAGAATGCCAATTGGTTATTAGGTCATTTGTATAACAATTTAACTACACATTTGATTAATCTGTTTAACTCTTTACTCTTATTGAAATCATTAATCCGGTTCTCAGAGTCGCACAGGGTCCTCGCACCGGCCATTGTGCGTACCAATGCGTACCCATTAAAAAGTACCCATGTAGCCCCCTACAGTCGCCTATATAACTAACTTAGTTAAAGTTGAATCAGTAACCAGAGGTTATGGCCAGTACCATAAAATAATGCCCTATTATCTCAATAGTATTTTATCTTGCCCCCTATAATGCGACTGCATTACAACTTAGTTAAAGTCGAGCAGTTTAGTCAGAAATCTAGAATCTCGCCAGATGTGCCCCATGCTCCATACAATCCGAGATTTAGTATGTACTCAACCCTGTATAGGGTTGTATAGGGTTGCATAGCATGCATAGCATTACGGGCTGATCGGGTTACAGAATCCCCCTTGACCCTTCTGCGACATCCCTTAAATACCAGACCAAGACAGAAAACTCTTTCAAATGTAAACATGAGTTCACAATGGGAATTGGCATTAATCAAGTCCTATAGAACTGTATTGACGACATGAGGTAAAGACCAATTGGCCGAGGATACTCCCATCATAATAGGCAAAATATCTCTAAACTCTTAAAACCGTTGTTACCTTTTGTTTTACTTCTGTGAGAATGAGACCTTTGTACCATTTGCACTGATTTGGTATCATTTGCACAAATGATACCAAACATGTATAATACTGTATAGTACTTGTTCACATTAACCCATTTAGATTTTGGGTGAATTGTATTGGATGGATGGGGAAAGAGGCAGTGAAGGGAAAGGGAATTCTTGATTGATTAACTCAGTGTGATGTCATCTCGGATGGGGACGCCAAATGCACAAGAGTGAGTTCAGATGTTAATTTCCTTTGTTTTCTCAAAGAGTCGCCATCTCCTACAGTTCTTACAGTTTCTCCAGTCAAAGTATTTACAAAGTAATGTAATACTTAATGTAGCTTTAATATTGGATATGGAGGTCATTTCTTGGATTATGTGCATCAAAGAATCCCTCAACCTTTACATGAGATGAGTGGCTTTAATTAATTATTAGATGAGTGGATTAATTGTGGACAAAAAGCCCCTACAAAAAACAAGTCGAAAGCTGTTCTGAGCTGGGATTTGGATGGAGCAAAATTTAAGCAAACAACCAGCATTTGACCAGCATGTCTGTGAGTAGAATGGAGTTAATTTGAAACATCAGGCCCATCACCGCCTTTGTGTTTCATGATGGATTTGAGTATGGAGGTTGCAAAAGATGATGAATTACCCGAAGGGGTTTCTTAAGAGTCATTGTACAAATAGATTGGGTCACGAAGAGCAAAACTTGGTGTGCTCACATGGAAAAAGAATGAGGTCACGCTCGTGAAGATGTGGAAGTTGTTCAAAGTCATGTGGAAGTGTTTAAATTGTGTTTCCAAAAATGCAGGTCTCTTTACAAAGATCATTACATTACCTGTATCTGAAAGGGAAGGGGATCATAAAGATTGGTAAGAACCTAAGCTGATATAATTCAGAAATGTTTTGAAGGAAATTAAGAAATGGTTCAAACATGCAGCAACTTCTGATTCTGAGGAAGTTACAACTGGAGCACTAGAAGCAAGCATGCATCCTCATGACAGCATTTCAAACACATCAAGTAAATGTTCACATGCATCTTCTGTATGTGTCCAAGTGGAGGCTGAGCGTGCAGCTCTAATGGCTAAAGCTGCTACATTAGAAAAAAAAATATGATTTGGAAATACAACAAGCTCACCACATCTTTTTCATCAAAAACTCAAAGCCCAAATGGCTGCAAATGCTAACTCAAAGTATTGAATGAATATGAGGAAACACAATGCGAATCAAAAGTCACAGTTCAGTTCAGTCCAGTTCAGTTCATAAAAAATTGCAATGGATGAAATGACCATGCATGATGATGGAGAACAAAATTTTGAGTCCTTTGAAGCCTTCAGTCCTAGCAGTCATTATGTGCTTGTACACCCTGCAGACCAAAATTCTGGATGAGAAACACCCCTGTCGGGTAGCCAAAAGTATGTTGCTACCAATGATGGTAATAATTTATGTTTTGACGATATGATGCACAGACAAACTGATATCACTGAACTACTTATCAAGACGCATCATTTCTCATTTGCTACATTCTAGAGAAATACCAGTGTTTTATGTCCTCTTCATTTGAACATTCCATTGAAGGAAAGACTGATAACAGTACACTGATGGACAGCCAAGAGAGTTGGTACGCAGTTGTATTCATAGGAACCCAGTTTAGGGTTTGCAAGGAGGTTACTACAACATTTTTTGGGGATGCAATTAAGATCAGTAATGCATTGATAGAAAAGGCCTTAAATTGGTCAGTCATTAGAGCTGAAGAAAGCTTTGCATGCATATTCTCTGTTCCTTCAAGGATATTTCAACACAATGCAGAACATTGGTCCTATGGTGGAACTAAAAACAACCTTCAGTATGAAATCCATTATATACAAATTACCTTTCAAACTGCATGACAGACGGAGGTCAGTTGCTTGTGAAATTCAGGACAAAACCAAGCAAGAACCAAATTCCTGGATATAGTGCAGTTCATAGAAAAACAAGCACAGAGAGCTATAGATCCATTGTTTGGTGACATTCTGGACACATACATAAAGGGAGCTGGAAAAGTGATAATTAAGGATTCAACACAAATTAAACTGCAAGGAAGAGGAAGTAGTTTTGCTACAACAGTGACAAACATTGGGGAGTCTTGTGATGCAACGGAAGAAAGGAATGGAAGCAAGAGTGCCTTTGAAAATCATTGTTTGTTTTGTAATGGTGAGCATACAATGCAAGTATGTGAGAAAATGAAAGCAGCACCTAATAAAGAAAGGGTGATGTTTTTCAAGACCAAATTACTTTGTTTTGGATGCCTTGCTAAGGGACATATGAGTGTGAAATGTCATAGATGCAGGACTTGTGAAATCTGCCAGCAAAAACACCCAACTGTTCTGTACCATACTGAGAAAAGAATACCAGACAAAAAAAAAACACAGAAAAGGAAAATCACAATGAAGTTACACTTAGCGCTTTAGTGTCTTTAGGAAATCACAGGTCTACTGAGGCTGGTAACATAGAATGTTCACTGGCTATTGTTCCTGTTCAGCTAAAGATGTCAAAAGCGAACAAGACCATTTTGACCTATGCGTTTCTTGACACTGGTAGCTCTGTGACTTTCTGCACAAGATTTCTGGTATGGAAGTGGCCCCAATTGATGGGAATACATTTCTGGAGCTTCCGGATGTGTATACACAGAAATCTATTCCAGTCACTGGGGGAAATATTGTTTCTCAAGATGACTTAAAGGAATGGCCATATTTAAAGGAGGTCAAACTAACTCATATTGATGCAGAAATTGAACTTCTCATCAGTGTAAATACCCATAAAGCATTATAACCTTGGAAGATTAACAGCATTGGGAATGGCCATTGGGAATGGCCCTTATGCTGTAAAGACAATCCTTGGATGGGTAGTAAATGGAACTCTGAATGGTAACAATGGAAACAAAGCTAAGAATGGATAACCTCTTGTGTGTGCTAATAGAGTTTCTATCGCCAGTCTAGAAGAGTTGTTTGAGAAACAGTTCAACCAGGATTTTGAGCAACGTCCAGATAAAACTTAGATGTCTGTGGAAGATCGAAAGTTTATGAGTATAATGTAACCTTCAGTTTTCTGAGAGATGGTCATTACTACTTCAAGCTGCCATTTAGATAAACTACCTCTGAGATAAACATGCCAAATAGCAGGGCCTTGACTGAGCAGAGAGCACTACATTGAAAAAGTTCAGAAGGAAACCTAGATTCTTTGAAGAGTATTCATGAATGAAGTGATTCAAGGAGGATATGCAGAAGCTGTACCTGATGAACTGCTGGAACATAATGATGGAAAGTTGTGGTATATCCAACACCATGGTGTGTACTACCCAAGGAAACAGACTATAAGAGTTGTGTTTGACTGTGCTGCTTCTTTTCGTGGAACTTCACTAAACCAATAACTATTTAAAGTCTGTGCCAAATACAGAGCAAGCCATTGCCTTGTGCACTGATTTTAAAGATATTTGTTCCAAAGGTGGGTTTAAACTTACCAAGTGGACCATAAATAGCAGACCAGTCCTCAGACTCATTCCTGAAAAACATAAGGTTAAGGATATAAAACAACTAGACATGGACAAGGAACACTTAGCTGTGGAAAGAGCACTGGGTGTTCAGTGGAATGTGGAACAGGACAGATTTGCCTGTAAAACGTGTCTAAAGGCATAACCTGCTACAAGACGTGGTATCTTCTCAATCATTTGCTACATATATGATACATTGGGTGTTCTATCACCAGTAATCCTCACAGCCAAGGTATTCCCTTTAGAAACCTGTGTCAGCGCAAAGGTGGATGGGATGAAAAATTGCTGAAGCCTTCACAGTTCAGTGGTAGAACTGGTTGGAAGAACTTCCTCATTTATATACCTTTCAAATAACTTGTCTGATTCCAGATGGATTTGGGGAGGCCACTACCTGCCAATTACACCATTTTTGTGGAACAGCATCATATTTGAGACTAACAAATCCAAATGTGGCAATGTACATGCGTCCTTTCAAATGGGCAAGGCAAGGGTGGTTCCATAGCCTGGATGCCAGCCAAAATTAACCCCGCCCACAACATTTAAGGTCGGGAAGTTCGGTCTGGACTAGATCCGTTGTGAATTAACTATGCCCGAACAGGAGCTGTTCGGACCAATCAAATTGTCAGGGCGGACTTTATACGATGATGGACAGATGATAAACCGTAACGTAATCATCCACGTCACCAAAGAGCGCTTGGGTTGAATTTGTTTACTAAACGGAGAACTTGCTCGTATATGCATTCACCTTTACTATTTCTCTCAAAAATGATGATCGTATTGGCAAGTACTCCGTGTATCCTTAAATTCTTTTTACAACACCGGCAAAGATCGTTTACCCTTATCTTCACCCTAGATCTTCTTCTACTTCTTCCAGCGTGCGTGCAGTTGAGTTCTGTTGACAACTATGATGTGTCGTTCATGAACAATTCGTTCTTTTTGAACTAATCTTAAATATGACTTGGGAACAACGGGTTGTCTCTGAGAGCGATTTGTTCATTTTGCGTTGACCCCGCATGTGCTACATCATCGGTTCTGTACAGGATCTTCTGCATTCAGCCTACGGGGCTGTGAGTTGGTGAACAAATGACTTGAACTCGAAGACTCAATAGGTGAACTAATCAATTCTGTTTTCGGGACTGCATGCATTGCATATGGGGCTGTCACGGCCCAGATCAGACACTGATGACAAAACTAACGACTCGAACCCGAAAACAGGAGAGGTGAACTAATCTTTCCAGGGAACAGACGTGATTAAATGTGAAGTGACAAAAGAAAGAACGACTCGGATTCGGAGGTGAGGTGAACTAACAGACTGCATAGCCTGAAGACCCAGCTAAGCAATTAATGAATAATTGGCTGCATTAACTTATATATTTTTTTATTCTAAATATGATCAACGTTTGCATAAATACTAGATGACATTTTAATGATATTCTGCTGAAATGAACAAAATGACTTGAAAAAAGATTGGTTCATTTTGCTGAACGAGATTCAAAAATTCGAGTCCATAAAATGATCCAAACTTCCCACTACTACAATGCGTCACTCAACATATGTCACTTACTCCGTTGCTCTGATTGGTTGTAGATCTATCCAATTGAGTGCAGAGGCATTTTCTTTCCTGGTTCGGTTGAAACACGCCCCAATAATCATAGCCCAATGGAGCAGTATCAGACTCATATTCTGACTAGAATTGAGTATGACGACGTCAGGCTAGTGGTTCCATTAAAGCACACAACAATTCTGAGACTTAAACTTGTTGCAGCTGTTTTGGCAGCACGGATGGATCAATTCCTAAAGTTAGAACTACAAATGGAACTAGCAAGTTCTGTGTTATGGTCAGACAGTATGACAGTTTTAAAATACCTAACAAACTCTAACAAGCGTTTTCAAAACTATTTTGCTAGTCTTTGCTTTTAACAGCTTGACATAACATACACAATGGCAGTACGTCATTTCTAGACTTAATGCTGCTGATGATGCATCTTGTGGGTTAAAACATACTGTATTTCTTGCATCTAACAGATTAATTGGCGGACCAACATTTCTTCAGATGCCAGAGTCTGAATGGCCAAAGCCAGTTTTACCTGGTTCAATAGCTGCTTATGATCCTGAGGTAAAGAAGCACATCAATACAATAGTGTGTTGCACTACCATCAAAGCTGAAAGCCCAGTGGATAAATTGTTGTCCTATTATTCATCATGGTCAAAAAAAAAATGCTGTGGCATAGATTCTTAAAATAAGGTCTACTTTAAAATGTAAAAGCCTGGAAAGAAAGACTCCTACAAGGAAGCAAAAGTTGAAACCATAACATCTTTTTGTTGAGGGTATGATTCAAGCAGATCCAGCTATTCTGTGTTATATTCAAAGTCAATATTATTCTGAAGAATTTTCAGTATATATATATATATATATATATATATATATATATAAGTGCAATATAAAAGCTAGATCCTTAAATGCTCAATGGACTCATAAGTTGGTGGTAGACTTTGTCGAAGTGCACCACCTACTGAAGAGAAACATCTTGTCATCCTTCCAAAAAGAAGTCATGTAACAATACTTGTTATATGGCACCAACATGCGCAAGTTGGACACAAAGGAAGGAACCATACACTCTCAAACTTTGACTCCGAATTTTGTTTTATACAATCGTGTGATATGGCAACATTACAGGTTCTGTCTAGCTGAAAACAGCCGCAAGCATGTAAATACATGACGAGGTAAACTGGAAACACACAACACACACTCTAGCACAACCACAATTTACCTTGCAGCTACTAATAGTGGAGAAATAGGGTTTTGGAAGAAATGTATTTATTAAAAATGTTGCTATTATTACTTACATTAAATATTGCGGAATATAAATCACTTTTATAGAGGCTGTTTTCGTGTTTTCTACATGTGTTTACAATATTTTTTTTTATTACAAATACAATAGTTTATTATTATTTATTTTAGAAACCATATACTCATGGTAATGTGGAGCATGGCTTTACCTGTGACTACCATGATCTTACAGTTAAATGAAACTAGCCTACAGTTAAACTCATTTAAAATGTCATTAGGGTAATTAAAGGATAAATCAACAAAACAGCTTTAAAGTCTGGATCCCATGAATTAAGGAAAAAGTTTTTTTCTCTTTAAATGTTTTATTAACTTTTTAATAGATCTAATGAAATTTAATTAAATGTTATTTCAATGAGAACCTCATGAAAGATAGATATCAGTGTCTTACATAAATTGTTGTTAACTCTTGAAAAATATTATTGTTTTTAAAGGGGTAGTTCAACCCAAAAATTTGATCGTTTACTCACCCTAATGTCATTCCAAACCGGAATGAATTTCTTTCTGTGTAACATAAAAGAAAATCATTTGAGTCTGTTTTTTTGTCCATACAATATTCAATGGTAGCATAACCAAAATGGTTTGGTTGCCAACATTCTTCAAAAGATCTTTTTTCGTGTTTCATGGAAGAGAGAACGTCATACAGGTTTGGAATGACGTGAGGGTGAGTAAATGATGACAGCATTTAAAAGCAGTAAATTTACTTTACTGCATCCTAGCTCAAAATCAGTGCTTTACTGTCAAGTGCATTTCTGTGTGACAAAAGTGCAATATTAAGTTTGTTATCTGCATTTGCAGTAAATTCAATAATATCCATCATTATTTGTCCCTGTCCTACACTGTAAAAAAAAAAGTCTTTAAAAAAAACGGATAATATACTGGCAGAAAATTACCAGTACATTTTCCGTTATGGTTACGGACATTTCCTTCAACTCTAAAACGGAAAATTCTGTAGATTTACAGTACATTTACTGTACTTTCACGTACAATCCGTATGCAGAAATGTCTATAAAATTATAGCATATACTTGGTAGCAAATAAATCAAGTACAATATATACTCATTGAAAATGGTTTATTTTTATGTTATGTATACATTCTTAAATGTATTCAAATGGTAAAGTATATATTTTTTCATTTTATTTCATTTTCAAATGCAATACAATACAAAAAGAAAGCAGCAAACAAACAGAATACAAAGACAGGGTTGCTGCTTGTATCATTAACAATTGCTAGAGACGTATAGTCAATAGTAGAGTGAAATGTTCCAGTGATCAAAGAAGTCAAGACAGTACAGACAGAAGGCTGTTCTAATTTTACATCATCTTACCTGAGTGTGAATATTTTAATATTAACATGAGCAAAGTGGAATAAAGAAAGTGATCAGCATGATTGTTATTCAAAATGGTAAGCAGGCGCTGCTTTGTTTATGGTTTGTGTATCTGCAGCCTTTCTGAATGATGGCTTCCCTTTCTGAATGACGAATATAGATGAATATCTATTAAGCAATAGACAGCTGTCTCCTTACACACAGGCGCAGAATGCGTTTGCAGAGTGTACAAGCGCAGCTTTTTTGGTAGGCTTTCATCAGCGCTAGTTCTTTGCCGTCAAAAATAATTACTTTTTTAAAATCTCTTCTCGTCTGTGTCAGTCTCCTACGCTGTTGACGTTGGTCAGCTCCTGCGTCAGCATCACGCATGCATCGTGGTGCTCACGTGAACAGCATCGGCCAATGGTAAGCCGGCATGCTGGCGTAGCTCTGACATAACTTGGAAGCGATGGACTGTATTTACTACGTCAACAACATTCATTTTATGTACTCTAAATGTTAAAATGGATACGTACATAAATCATAAATATATTACACCATTTCATTGTCTGTTGTGCGCTTGCAAAGAGAGCCAGCCCACAAGTTCTTCTGATTGGCTGTGGTTATTGATTGACTATCGCATCACGTGGTCACATCGCGTTTGGTGTGGACAGAAAAAGAGCTTGTTGCTAGAATCTTATTGCATTTGGTTAGGACATGGTGTTACTTTTATGATGTCTATATGTAACGAGTGTATGTTGTTACACTAGATTATTGAAATAAGAAGTAATTAACTGTATTAATTTTGGGATCTTTTATTTTGAACTTTGTGTTGGAAGAAAAGTACGATCTATAGTCATGTGATCATAAGCATAATATGCTTATAATTTATTAAGTATTTATATTTGGATATCTGTATTTCTGGTTTTTGTTTTACTGACTTATTTTGTTAAACTGTAAAAAGTTAAGAAAGCACTATACGTAAGTGAGGTCATGCGCAAGTGTGAGGGGAAGCTGATGTAATTTCTGTGCGTGTGCTCTCTTTCGCTGGATGTCATGGAGAGAGGTATGTTTTTACCAGCTCCTCGAAAAAGTGCTTGAATTGTGTTAAGTAATTGCTGTTTAGGGATTCTCTGTGTAAAATGTTTGTTTAATAACTTTTCTTTAATCAGAGGTTGTTAATCTGAAGTGTGAACATTTTAAGAGTACATTTTAATCGATTTATGAAGTTTAGCAATGGCCGCTGTTGCATGTGCAAATATGCTGATTGCGGTTTGTTATAGAACTATGCATTCTATGAAGTTAGTTTCATTCGTGTTACCGGAGCATGAGTTATGAGTAACATTTGTAAATGTGTGTTGTAATTGTTTATCTTTTATGATCCATGCGATGTTTAAATGCATTTTTTTAAATATGGATTTACATTGAGACATTTATGTGATGATTGACAGGCACAGCTAGACCAGAGATGTTGATGGATTGTGTCTGATGGTGTCTGTTTTGTTTTGACAAAACCGACTTCAAAGTAACTAAAAGAAAAAGACTGTTTCAACTGCATCATCTTGTGGGCTCTTTTTTTTATTATTACCCATAAAAATAAACACAACGCAGAAGAAAACCCACCACATATACTACTTTTCTGGACCTTGAAAGTGGTAGTTGCGTACGCTGTTAAAGAGAGGGAGAGAAAGCTCTCAGATTTCATTAAAAAGATCTTCATTCGTGTTCCAAAATTCTTACAGGTTTGGAACATCATAAGGGTGAGTAATTAATGACAGAATTTTCATTTTTGGGTGAACTAATTGGGTAAAAAAAAAAAAAAAATGTCCTTTTCTGTATGTTCAGTTAAAGGATTAGTTCACCCAAAAATGAAAATTAGCCCATGATTTACTCACCCTCAAGCCATCCTAGGTGTATATGACATTTCAGACGGATACAATCAGAGCTATATAAAAAAATATCCTGGCTCTTCCAAGCTTTATAATGGCAGTGAATGGCAGTCCAAAATTTAAAGCCCAAAAAAGCACATCCATCCATTATATGAGTAATCCACACGGCTCTGGAGGTTAATAAAGGCCTTCTGAAGTGAAACGATGAGTTTGTGTAAGAAAAATATCCATATTTAACACGTTACAAAGTAAAATATCTACACAATCTTACACAAACACCTCGATTCGCTTCAGAAGGCCTTTATTAACCCCCCGGAGCCGTGTGGATTACTTTTATGATGGATGGATGCACTTTTTTGGTCTTCAAATTTTGGGCTGCCATTCACTGCCATTATAAAGCTTGGAAGAGCCAGGGCATTTTTTAATATAACTCTGATTGTATTCGTCTGAAAGAAGAATGTTATGGGATAATTTTCATTTTTGGGTGAACTAACCCTTTAAAGTTCCATTATGCGATTTGATAAAAGCTAAAATTTTACATGGATTTTCAAAGTTGTTCATACAGGAACTTCAGCAGTCTTGAAGGAATGTGTAGCCATTTGGTTTCCTTCATCAGAGCCTTGACGACCCTCATTCATGATTTCTGCACAGGAAAGTTATTTAAAGAAACATATTGTTTTTAGTTACACAAGAAATTAAATGAATGAAACTGAACTACAGAGTAAAATGCAGACCAATCTGAGGTGGAAAACCATATCAATCATACAGTATTTTAAGTTGATTAAATTATCAACTGATCCCCAATACTTTCCAATTCAAACATTGTATATAACTGTTTCCAATGGACTCCATTTGCATGACATGTTAGCTTGTCACTTCAGCTACATCTTAATTGGTTTCATTAGTTTCAACTAAATAAACAGCAACACAACAAAATGATCTATACACAATTTTAATAAAAAATGTGTTGCTTACTCCAGGATAAGTGCCATCTTCTTCGGGTATTTTGTAGCTCACTGCCACAATGGGGGAGGAGATGTGGTCACTAATAACTTCTTTAATGACAGCAATCTTGAATGCCCTCACCTTAAACAAATAAGATATTACAAAATGAAAAACATTACATAATCACTTCAGAAAACCGCTCCAAACATAGATGCTTAAATCTTCCCTACACAATTTGTTTTTCTACTGTCCATATAACATTAAGCATAAAAATCTTTGAAGGGGTATTCAGCAACGATCTTTTTCTATCAACATGTTGACATTTAACACTCATAATGATTAATAAAAACTGATAATAAAACAAAATACAAACCCATAATGAGAATGCAGGGGAAGCACAGTACAGCAGCAGTTAAGTCCTGTCAACAGAAAAGAAAACAGAAACACTATGAATTAAGCTAATGAGGGATCTGGTAAAGAATGACTACAGGCAGAAGTATACATGTCTGTGTGTTTAAAACAAGACAATAAAAAGTCTAAACATACCTCATCTGACAGAAAAGCTGATGGTGTTTTCCTTTCGCAATGCTAGAAATCCGTTGTACTGGATCTTCACGTACAGTATCTTCACTTCACGTTGTATCTCCAACCCTTTCAAGTCTGAAAATGGCCTTTCCTTTTCTTGACAATTCCTCTGGTAGCTTTGGTATGAAGGCATTAAACTGCTCTAAACACAATATAGGCCTAACGTTACGGCACTTTGCCACAACTGGTTAACATTACTGCACCTGGATGCTTGAAACGATACGCTCAGCACGAAAAAAGCGATTTATTTCGTGCTGAGCGTATCGTTTCAAGCATCCAGGTGCCTACCATTTCTTTAATTTAAAATTCGGTAAAGACCTGTAAAACACAAATACGGAAAATTCCTTCAGATTATTACGGTACATTGTACTTGTTACATGTCGAGTCTGTTTTGCTTTTCATTTAGCTTATACCTTTGTTCAGTTTTCCCGCCATCGTCATTAGTCCATTCCATCACCTGTTAATTAGTAATGTCTATCACCTGTCTTGTCAATTACCTCGTTTGCCCCTGTGTATTTAGTTCTCAGTTCTCCCTCAGTGTTTGTTGCTTCTTGTCTACGTATACTGGTGTTTATCAGTGTTCCCTGTGAGTTTGTTCATTAAAAGTTCCTGTTCCGAGTTCTCCTTCGTGAGTTTCATCAACACCAAGTTTGTAACAGAAGAACCGACCAAAACTGTTTTTTTTTTGGTGCTTTGAGTTATTTTCCCGTTTCCCATGGCCCTTCCCGCTGTTCGCCTTCTCTGCCTGGAGCATGGAGACTGTCTGCTAGAGATCCATACACGGGAATTCCTGGGAGTTGCCTGTGCCCGCCGCAGACCGTGGAGACCGGCCTGCCACGATCGACGAGCCCAAACCCAGGCAGAGGTTGAGAGGAGTCATCGCCCCGGAGCCCGGACCACAGCGAGGGTCTGACCAAGTACGTGAGCCGACAACATCATGCGTCGTGGAGCTTGAGGGCTGGGAAAGGAGCCCCGCCCACCACCCCGTCGCGGTGGATGCAACGAGGACCTCTGGCGGCTACATGGAGGAACTGAAAGACATTGATGTGGACAATTTAATTGACTTTTTTGGAGATGTAGTACCCAGTTCCCCTGTCTCTCCAGCATCCCAAGTATCTCCAGAGTCTCCTTGTCAAGAATTCCCGCCCAGCCTCCCTCTCCCACCTCCTCAGTCAGCCAGTTCCTTAACCCCACCATCACTAATGTCCTTCAGCCTAGCTGCTCTGCCCACATGCTGTGTGGGTCTGCCTCGGTTCCTCAGTCCATCAGCTTCAGCCAGTGCAGAGGATTCCCTGTCGTCGCCGCCAGTCTCTGCACCCTGCACTCCACCGCGGCCAGTCGACACATCGGCTACGCCCTGGCTTCTTCCTCCCTCGGCTCCACCGGAAACCTCCGGCCATAAGGCTTCTCCTGGCTCCCTCATCTCTCCGGCTCTGCCTTGGTCAGTCATGGACCTGCCTGCACCTTCGGATTCATCTGGCTCCTCCTTCCCCTCTGCTCCGCCTTCATCCTCGGTCCCACCGGCTCAGCCTCTTTCCTGTGGTCATCCGGCTCCACCTTGGACGCTCGTCGCCGCGGCTTCTCCTTGGTCTCCTGGGCCTCCGGTCTCGTGCGGGCACATCGACCCAGCTGCTCCTCCAGTGTCTCCATCTGTGGCTGCTTCGTCGTCTGTCGTCCCAAGGGTGGTTTCCTCCGTATGTACCACGCGAGGACGCGCCTACTCGGAGGGGGCGTAATGTTACATGTCGAGTCTGTTTTGCTTCTCATTTAGCTTATTCCTTTGTTCAGTTTTCCCGCCATTGTCATCAGTCCATTCCATCACCTGTTAATTAGTAATGTCTATCACCTGTGTCTTGTCAATTACCTCATTTGCCCCTGTGTATTTAATTCTCAGTTCTCCCTCAGTGTTTGTCGGTTCTCGTCTACGTATACTGGTGTTTTTGAGTTCCCTGTGAGTTTGTTCATTAAAAGTTCCAGTTCTGAGTTCTCCTTTTGCCTTCGTGAGTTTCATCTACACCAAGTTTGTAACAGTACTGTTTTTTTTTTTTACAGTGTAGTTTTATTTATTTACTCCAATTTAAGGCCCTAACCCCAGCAAAAACATTCACGGGGAACTCATGTGCCAGATGGGCTGGGTTTGCCAGGACCAAATTTTAGCCCCAGTCCAGCCCTGGCTTTGTGTGAAGTAAAAGTTGTTCCATTCTGAACGACTGCCCTCTGACACCAGTATCGGATGACCCAAATTATCTGGAGACTCTCACGCCTAATCATTTGTTGCTTATGAAGTGCAAGCCACATTTTCCTCATGGACTGTTCAAAAGTGATGATCAATATTCATGAAGAAAATGGAGACACGTCCAATATTTTGCTGACATCTTCTGGAGATGGTGGAATCAAGAATATCTGCCACTTCTACAAGAGTGGCAAAAATGGAACAGAAAGAAGCAAAATCTGGAGAAAGCTGGAGATCTTGTCCTTTTATAATTTATATAAATGCTTCCTGAAATTAATGGATGATGGGATGAATTCTTTCAACCACCTGTGACAAAAAAGGTTTTGTACGACAAGCTCAGGCTCGAATTGAAAAATGCCATTTTAAAAAGACCCATTACTAAGCTTTTCTTCATTTTTGAATCAGATCCCTAAAAGGCACTCTATAAAGTTTGTGCTCCAGTGGTGATCAGGTTTTGGAACTTATGACTCTCACACTTTTACTGATTCAATACACTGACACATCACACAAACATGCAAACATATATTTTTGAACTGAACACAACAGAACTCTTGTTTACGCTTATGGAACTGTGGACTATATTCTTATTGTATTTAAAAAAAAAATCTCAATGTTGGCTCCATTTATACAAAGTAATTGCTAAGTCGCAATTAGGGACTGGAATGTTGGAGCCATTTAAGTTTGAATGTTTGAATTGTATTTAATGTTAAACTTAATTGTTAAACTATGATTTAATATATTTTTTTATTAATTTAATGAGATGACTTTTATTTTGTAAGGTGACTCTGCATAAGGGCTGATTGGTTTTTTAGTTATGAGAAAGAACGTCTTGGTTACGTATGTAACTCTCATTCCGTGTAGAAGGGAACGGAGACAAATGTGTTAGGTGTCACCCAGCCTGCAGGTCTACAGATGTCTGTCAGCGAGGAGCCATACGCAAGCATCCAGGAGGAAGCAACACTCCTGGTAGAGTGTGCCTTCACTCCTAGGGGGCATGGCAGGCATTGACCCTGATAAGCCAAGACTATAGCGTCCACTATGTAACAGACAAAGAGCTGGTCTGAGGTCCTGAAGCACTGCATTCTGTCTACGTAAGTGCGGGGAGCATGTACTGGACAGAGCAGTGCCAAGGCTGGGTCTGCCTCCTCCTGGGGCAATGCTTGCAGGTTCACCACCTGATCCCTGAAAGGAGTGGTGGGAACCTTGGGCACATATCCAGGCCGGAGTCTCAAGATATTGTGAGAATTAGCCGGCCCAAATTCCAGGCACACTTCGTCAACTGAAAATGCCTGCAGGTCCCCGAACCTCTTTACCGAAGCCAAAGGCGTGAGGAGCACCGCCTTCAAAGAGAGGTATTTATGCTCCACCAACTGCATGGCTCGAAGGGAGCTCTGTGTAGTGCGGATAAGACCACAGAGAGGTCCCAAGATGGAATCTGTTGAGGGCAAGGAGGTTTTAGCCTCCTAGCCCCTCGCAGGAACCTGACGACCAGGTCATGCTGTCCTACCGTTTTTGAATCCAACAGGTCATGGTGAGCTGAGATCGCAGCCACATAGACATTGAGGGTGATAGGAGACAGCCTTCGTTCCAACACTTCGACGAAGGAGAGCACCGACACGATCTGGGATCTTCTCGCCGAGAAGAACACCAGGTGATGAAGAGGTTCCATTTCAGAGCATAGGCATGTCTCATGGACAAGGCTCTAGCTGAAGTGATGGTAGCCACCACCTGAGGTGGTAGGGTACTCAAACCTTCCGCATCTTGTCCAGAACCCACACGTGCATGTTCCAAAGGTCGGGACGTGGGTGCTAAAGTGTGCCCTGTCTCTGAGAAAGGAGGTCATTCCTCAGAGGGATTGACCAGGGAGGGGTTGTCACGAGGAGCACCAGTTCGGAGAACCAGGTCCGGTTGGGCCAATACGGCGCAACCTGAAGGTCCTCGTCCTCCTTGATCTTGCACAGAACCTGTGCGAGTAGGCTCACTGTGGGAAACGCGTACTTGCGTTGGCCCCGTGGCCAGCTGTGCGCTAATGCATCAGGGAGTAAAACCAGCGGCAGTGGGAAGTGTCTGCCTCGATCGCACCTTCCGCCAGTAGGGTGGCGACCTCCACACACATGACAGGGGCATTACCTTCCACCATGGTGAAGCGGACCCCCCGAAACCAGGGAGGAGACCATGCAAACTGAATCGCATAGCCGAGCCTGATCGTTCGAGCGAGCCAGCAGGCCAAGCCAGGCCAGGCTCAAAACTACAGGCGTACCCACACGTCATGGTGTGGGGGCGTGGTAAAGTTCCACGTACTGACAGAGGAGGCCAGGGAAGGATGAGTGAAGAACTCCTCTGACAGGGGTCTGGTGACAAAGGGGGATGAAAATTGGCGAGGCATAGCATCGCACATTTTTATCCGCGACCTCTTGGAGCTCGGAGGTAGGATAGTCAGTTCTTTCTTTAACACATTGGGTACAGCTGGCAAAAGTCCTCGACCTTGCCGCCAAAGAGCCCAGCCTGGGATATGGGGGAGTTGAGAAAACAAGTTCTCTTAGCCTCCCGCATATCAGCCTGGTTGAGCCACAAGTGTCGTTCCTGGACCACACATGTGGACATCACCTGACCGCAATGCAAATTCCGCAGACCCATGGTATTTTCATACCATTGGCTCGTTTCCTAATACTCGAAGGTGATAGGGCTCTATAGCGAAACCCCCCATTTCATCAGTCACTGACATAACGCGAACCATATTTATGGTTTATTTGGCCCGTGTGTTCAACTAGGTGTGAAGACTGTAAGTGTGCGTTGAACTTTTGATTACCTGATGGGACACACTTATACATTTTTTTTTATAAAAATGCACGTTTTTATAGAGCTTTATTTTCATTCTCAATACTTTGCATTTTAAAATAAACTTCTTAATATTATTTCTGAACTTCTGTTCAGTAGTCCCTTTGTAACAGACAACACAATTTAGTAATTGCGGTGCTTCTAATTGAGTGATAAAAGCAGTTGCAAATGTTACAAAAAACAAAACACACATGCTCATCTTTGCACCAATAAAATGTGCAACAACCAAATTGTATGTAATAACGAATTAATTTAACCTACAGTGGAATGTTTTCCTCGACAATTCCTCACAATTTCAGGGCACTTGAGTTCCTGAACATGATGCATGATGGAATACACTTAGCCTTGAATAGCACTCCGAAGCAGTATTTGAAAAAGTGTGGGCTTAGTGTGCATTAAGGGCACTGAGCTTTGGCGTTTTTAAGACCTGTGAAAGTCTTGTGCACTTATTTCCTGCTGCATGCACGCATGGCCACAGGAACACCCCCTGCCGACAGCTGTTTCACTACATTGGAAGATAAGATGACATGACTTAAAATCATTTTTTGTTTTTCAATATTAATTTTCCACCTTTTAAATTACTCTAAAGATTATTTCATTTTTATATGTTGTCAAATATGGTTTTATGGAATTATTATAAGCTATTTCAAAAGCAGATCTCGCATGGATTGAGTGACATGACTACTATGCTGGTTGAGGACCAGCATGTCTCAGATTTCACTTGACACATATGCATGTTCACGCAGACATTGGTTAAAAACTAAATATTAATTTGCATAGAAGTTCACAGAGAAGGCTTTTTTCCATTCGTCTGTGCTACTTTTCCATTGTTTTTCTGACCATGCTAGACGGACCGATGCCCTTGCGCCTTTTGCAGTGCCTCGAGACCTTGCGTTTTTTTCCCCATTCCACTGCCCATGTGCCAAAGTTTTTGCTTTCTGTGTGAACTGAACCCTAACTCCTGAGCGCCAAACTACATTTAAGAATTAACGTAACATTAGCCTATTTAATCATGAGTTTTTTCTCTGTCCTCATTGAATTGTATGTTCATTTGTAAGTGTTGTTTGAGCTGTTTAATATAGGATTTTGTCTAAATCCTCCACCACGGCACCGCCCCGCAACATCAAGCCCTGCCCCTCAGCACCCCCTGATAACACAGGTTCCTGCAGCTATGCATGCTTGTGCTCTCAAGTAGCCAAGACCGTGAGTGTGGGTATTTGAACAGGCCCAGTGTACCTTTAATACGTTTATTGAAGTAATATTTTATTAGGGAATCTGCACTTTTACTCATTTACTGTACTGATTTGTGTACTTCATCCACCACTGATAAACAGCACAGTAATATCTCAACTGTTTAGGACATTTCTGTTGTTGCACTGATGTGTCCTTCTTGGCATTGTTATCTGCTGTTTATGAAATTTTTTTTGGCTAATTAGTTTTTCTCACTCCTTTGGGTGACTGCCACTCTAAGAGAACACGTATTATTTATGATATTCCCCAAAGCTTAGTTCTAGATTTGTAGCATACACTAAGCTCAATGACTTTCAATGAGATTACATTTTCTACAATATTGCCTAATGATAATTAGCACATTTCAAAAGACTCAATTGATCTCTCTTTTAGCTTGTTTTTTCCCCCCTCCAAACTGAATTTGCATGTACTGTAGGAAATTGCCATAATATCTCAGTTGTAAATCTTAATAAAGCAAAGAGATTACATGGAAAAGAAAATGGAGACTTTTGCTTACGTGGCACTAGTGCAAAGTATAGACATGAAAACGGAAGACCCCCATTTAAATATTATAAAAGGGTGATACATTTCTATGTATAGGTAGTTATCTATTCAAACTCAAATGTTTGGGAGTGTTTGTGTTTCATGGACTCTTGTTTATTATTTTGATAAGAGATAAGCAGTAATGATGCATTCATTTGTGTGTATACAACATCATAATAGAGCTAGACCACTAGGGGGAGCCCTCGCCAAGATCTGCTCGAACGCGCGTAATGCTAGAGTTCGTTCAGAAATTATCAGAGAAACACGAGACCTGAGATGCTCCATTTATAATTGACTCTGTATCTTTTGATCCCTGTAAAGACCACTGAGAAGTCAAGAGGCCAATCACGTCCGTCTGCATAGGATCCCCCTGTGAATCTGGACCATCTCACAAAAGCCCAGGAGGATGCTGTGAGAAAAGTATTGAGGGATGAGTGTCAGGCTTTCGCTTACAACAATGATGACATTGGTTGCATTCCATCCTTGCAGGTGCACATCACACTTCATGGAAAAAGGCCTGTGCAGAAAACGTAAATGTCTGTCCCAAAGCCCTTGCATGAGGAGGTCAAGGAGTACTTGCAAGATTTGTTGAACAAAGGTTGGGTGACTCCTTCCAGTTTGGCATACTCATCTCCAGTAGTCTGGGTGAGAAAAAAAGACGGCAGTCTTGGGTTATGCTGTGACTACCGGGAGTTAAATCAGAAGTCAGTGCCTGAGCGCCACCCAATCCCTAGGATACAAGACATGCTGGATGCGTTGAGTGGAAGCACTTGGTTTTCGGTTTTAGACCAAGAGAAGGCCTACCATCAGGGCTTCCTGGATGAGGAGAGTCAGCCGCTGTCAGCATTTATAACCCCATGGGGGCTGTATCAATGGACACGTGTCCCATTTGGGCTGAAGTCGGCACCAGCCGAGTTTTAGAGAAGTATGGAGAGCTGTTTGTTAGGCCTTAGGGACACAATATGTCAACCCTACCTAGATGACAACTTGGTCCATAGCAGCAGTTTTGAGGATCATTTGGCCCATGTGAGGCTGGTGCTCCAGGGCTACCAAGAGCATGGTGTAAAGGTCACCCCGAAAAAATGTGAGCTATTCAAAAATAAAGTGAGGTTCCTGGGGAAGATGGTATCTGGTGAAGGATATACGATGGACCCAGCAGAGATTGCACCAGTCCAGGCCTTGAAAGAGAAGACGTCTTATACAGTGGGTGACCTAAGAAAGATGTTGGGGTTCCTCCTACTACCGTTCTTATATCCCAAACTTTTTACGCATCGCCCAGCCACTGTACCAGCTACTGACAGCGAAAGAAAATGTTTCAGGTGAATCAGGAATGGTGTCGAGGAAAGCAAAACCCACCTGGAAGAGGAAAGAAGGTAATTTGACGTCACAAACGCCCATTGATTGGACGCAAACCCATCAGTCGATACTTAACAACCTCATCGATCACCTGGCAAAACCTCCAATCCTGGGTTTCCCAGATTTCACTCAGCCCTTTGTGCTACACTGCGATGCATCTCAGGAAGGATTGGGTGCAGTATTGTATCAACGCCAGATTGGGAAGATGGTAGTAATAGCTTACGGGTCCAGAACACTGAGCGCCCCAGAGAAAAATTACCCCATGCATTCTGGTAAGCTTGAATTTCTGGCATTGAAGTGGGCTGTGTGTGAATGTTTTTGCCATTACTTGTACTATGCACCATCCTTTGTTGTCTACGCGGATAACAATCCTCTGACCTATGTGCTTACCACCGCCAAACTGAACGCCACCGGGCACAGATGGGTTGCACAGCTTGCAGACTTTTCCATAAAATATCAGCCGGGGAAAAGTAATGCTGACGCAGACGGTCTGTCACGCATGCCGCTGGACATTGACAAGTTTATGGACCAGTGCACAGAAGAGATGCAACCAGAAGTCCCTAAATCGTCAGTGGAAGGGGTGGTAGTGGAGTGTGAGCATCCCTCACAAGGAACAGCGTTGATCCATTTGAGCGCATTGAGTATCATGAGAGAGCGCGACCATGGTGACTTGGGTCCACCAATGACCCCAGCCCAGATTCGAGAATCTCAAGAGAATGATGGTATTCTTGGGGAAGCCCTGAGACACAAGGAAAAGGGTTTATGGCCAAGTAGGGAGGCAGTGAAAGTGGAACATCCGGATGTGGCAATGTTGTTAAAACAATGGTCCAAACTTTGTGTGGGTGAACATGGAGTACTGTATAGGAAAACTAGGAGAAGAGAACGGTTGCTCCTACCAAAGTCTTACCACCTGATTCTCACTGAACTACATCAAAAGATGGGTCATCTGGGTGTGGAGAGAACCCTTTGCCTCATCTGAGAGCGATTTTACTGGCCAAGAATGCAGAGAGACGTGGAGCACTTTGTCACCAAGGTATGTGAATGTCTGAAAAAGTCACTTCACTAGATTCGCACAGGCTTATGCAACCAAAGACAAGTCTGCTAAGACAGTGGCAGAGAAGCTAAAATTTGGTTTCCCCTGTAAAATCCACCATGACTTGGGGAAAGAATTCGACAACAAATTGATGAAAAAGCTGAAAGAGCTCTGTGGAACTTGCGGGTCACACACAACACCCTACCATCCACAAGGCAATGGACAAATGGAGCGATTCAATCGTACTTTATTGTCCATGCTCCGTACACTTGCAGATGAGGAGAAAGCATTTTGGTCAAAATGGTTCATGCTTACAATTGTACAAGGAGCGAAGCCACAGGATTCTCCCCATACTACCTGTTGTATGGAAGATCCCCTCGCTTACCGATTGACATACTCTTCAACCTGAAGAGATACCAGGACTATGTGTTTCGTTGGAAGGAAAGGATGAGTGAGACGTACGAAATTGCATCAAAGACCATTTCAAAAGTAGCAGCCCGTGGGAAAGCTCACTATGATCAGAAGACTCAGGGGAGAGATCTTCAGCCTGGTGACCGGGTCCTGATCCGTAATTTGTCTCCTAGGGGAGGCCCAGGAAAGATACGGTCATACTGGGAAGATCAGGTGCATGTGGTCGAGAAGAGGAAACACACTGAAAGTCCTGTTTATGAGGTGAGACCTGAAAGCGGGAAGGGGAAAAGCCGTGTCATTCACCGAAACCTTCTAATGCCGTGTGACTTTCTGCCCCTGGAAATAGAAAAACCTGATCGAGTTCGCTCACAAAACCCCCGGAACATGCCTTAAGGGGATAAGATGGACAGAGACAGAGAGAGACAGTTCCTCGTGAGTTCTGAGAGTGACTCAGAGGAGGAGAATGTACTGACCTATCAGTGGAAAGAGCAGGATCGCATGCCTCTCAACCCAAGAGCACCACCTTTCAAGCCTCGAGATGAAGCCCCTCAGAGCGAAGAGGATTTGCCCCTTCAAAATTGTGCAGTAGGAGAGGATTTGCCTCTTAACTGTGAAAAGAATGCGGGTCACAGCTCAAATAATGACACTGACATTGACAGTGACAATGTTGGGTCAGACAGTAAGTGTGAGATGGACCCTTCAGAATCGTTATCCAAAGAGACAGAGACAGAAATCAGTGGTGTTCACTTATGATACGTTAGGCCAAGCTTCTTTGGTTCAAAGGGACTGCTTGGTAGAATTAAAACAGTTACCTGTCTCTAACGTTCATTTTTGGAGACCTTGGAGCATTATGGAGAGTTGTTAAAGACTCCTGGTGAGAAACTGGTAAATATGCTTAAACTGGTAAAGTTCGTTGAAATGTTAGGAGACATTTCATTTTGTGGGGGAGAGTGTGGCACTAGTGTAAAGTATAGACATGAAAACGGAAGACCCCCATTTAAATGTTCTAAAAGGGTGATACATTTCTATGTATAGGTAGTTATCTATCCAGACTCAAATGTTTGGGAGTGTTTGTGTTTCATGGACTCTTGTTTATTATTTTGATAAGAGATAAGCAGTAATGATGCATTCATTCGTGTGTATACAGGGAGTGCAGAATTATTAGGCAAATGAGTATTTTGACCACATCATCCTCGTTATGCATGTTGTCTTACTCCAAGCTGTATAGGCTGGAAAGCCTACTACCAATTAAGCATATTAGGTGATGTGCATCTCTGTAATGAGAAGGGGTGTGGTCTAATGACATCAACACCCTATATCAGGTGTGCATAATTATTAGGCAACTTCCTTTCCTTTGGCAAAATGGGTCAAAAGAAGGACTTGACAGGCTCAGAAAAGTCAAAAATAGTGAGATATATTGCAGAGGGATGCAGCAGTCTTAAAATAGCCAAGCTTCTGAAGCGTGATCATCGAACAATCAAGCGTTTCATTCAAAATAGTCAACAGGGTCGCAAGAAGCGTGTGGAAAAACCAAGGCGCAAAATAACTGCCCGTGAACTGAGAAAAGTCAAGCGTGCAGCTGCCAAGATGCCACTTGCCACCAGTTTGGCCATATTTCAGAGCTGCAACATCACTGGAGTGC
The DNA here is from genome assembly GCA_039654625.1 of Rhinogobio ventralis. Classification (NCBI taxonomy): domain Eukaryota; kingdom Metazoa; phylum Chordata; class Actinopteri; order Cypriniformes; family Gobionidae; genus Rhinogobio; species Rhinogobio ventralis. The sequence continues at coordinate 20,961,254 of CM077206.1, read as the reverse complement.
CCAAAAGCACAAGGTGTGCAATACTCAGAGACATGGCCAAGGTAAGAAAGGCAGAAAGTCGACCACCACTGAACAAGACACACAAGCTGAAACGTCAAGACTGGGCCAAGAAATATCTCAAGACTGATTTTTCTAAGGTTTTATGGACTGATGAAATGAGAGTGAGTCTTGATGGGCCAGATGGATGGGCCCGTGGCTGGATTGGTAAAGGGCAGAGAGCTCCAGTCCGACTCAGACGCCAGCAAGGTGGAGGTGGAGTACTGGTTTGGGCTGGTATCATCAAAGATGAGCTTGTGGGGCCTTTTCGGGTTGAGGATGGAGTCAAGCTCAACTCCCAGTCCTACTGCCAGTTTCTGGAAGACACCTTCTTCAGGCAGTGGTACAGGAAGAAGTCTGCATCCTTCAAGAAAAACATGATTTTCATGCAGGACAATGCTCCATCACACGCGTCCAAGTACTCCACAGCGTGGCTGGCAAGAAAGGGTATAAAAGAAGAAAATCTAATGATATGGCCTCCTTGTTCACCTGATCTGAACCCCATTGAGAACCTGTGGTCCATCATCAAATGTGCGATTTACAAGGAGGGAAAACAGTACACCTCTCTGAACAGTGTCTGGGAGGCTGTGGTTGCTGCTGCACGCAATGTTGATGGTGAACAGATCAAAACACTGACAGAATCCATGGATGGCAGGCTTTTGAGTGTCCTTGCAAAGAAAGGTGGCTATATTGGTCACTGATTTGTTTTTGTTTGGTTTTTGAATGTCAGAAATGTATATTTGTGAATGTTGAGATGTTATATTGGTTTCACTGGTAAAAATAAATAATTGAAATGGGTATAAATTTGTTTTTTGTGAAGTTGCCTAATAATTATGCACAGTAATAGTCACCTGCACACACAGATATCCCCCTAAAATAGCTAAAACTAAAAACTACTTAAAATATTGATACAAAAATATTCAGCTTTGATATTAATGAGTTTTTTGTGTTCATTGAGAACATGGTTGTTGTTCAATAATAAAATTAATCCTCAAAAATACAACTTGCCTAATAATTCTGCACTCCCTGTACAGCTTCATAATAGAGCCAGACCACTAGGGGGAGCTCTCGCCAAGATCTGCTCGAACGCGCATAATGCTAGAGTTCGTTCAGAAATTATCAGAGAAACGCGAGAATTGAGACACTCCATTTATAATTGACTCTATATCTTTTATTCTTCTTTGCAGGTAAGATACATCCTCTATATTATGAGTTAAAGGGTCCATGAACACTTTTCAGTGACATTTTGATGTGTTGAGGGGTTCTTGAGTATTAAAACAGTGTTTTGATTATCCGTGAATGTAAAGTTAGTGTAAGGGGGAATGACTGTCGTGAGAGTTCACGCAGAGAACTGAGATTGCTATACTGTGTACTGTTTATACTGTGAATTGAGAGAAGAATATGTTGTAAAGAGAGGAATTATTTTGTTGCCTGTGTAATGGTTAAACGAATCAGTGAAGAGTAATGTGAGTTCAGTGAAGCACATGGGGTTCACTAATGTCTGCCATTTTGTGTGATTTGTCGTATGGTCGTAATGGAGTTAGCGAAAGCGCAAATAACTACTTTTCGTGTGTATAGGACAGAAAGAGTCACGAAATGCGGCACGTGAGAACGATAATTATCAGGACTGATTCAAAGCATGTAATCTATGCTTTAACTGAAAATGCACATACATGGCAAAATAATTGTTAAGAGTGCAAATTAAGTTACATTTTGTTTCTTTTGTGTTAATTGAGCAAGTTATGTATGTGCTTGATTAGGAAAATGCAAGTGAATGTTTATTGTGACACTGAGTTTAAGACATGTTTAAAAAAAGAGAGTTTGTGCAGAAATGATCAGAGAAACACGAGAAGTTGATATACTTTTATAGTTTTATATGATTACAGTATTAGTATTACATTGACTGCAGTGAGTCTCTGTTTATATGTTCATAATCTAGAAGGCATTAAGTCCATTCATGAGAAAACACTATATGTGCTTTTGCTCCTGACTGGGGTGGCATCCAAAATTAACCAACTTAATGGATAGTAATTTCCCCCAAGAACCACCCATTCTACTATAGTTCCCTGCTGCTTCAATTAAACAAATGACCCATAAAACAACAGGGCAATAGAGGATGCCAAGCGTAAAGAAGTCTGTGCCATCTGAAGGGAGTTTGGTCTGCTTTAATGAGAACCGTAATTTAATTCAAATCATTGTGAGTGAGCAAAATAGTTTGTAATGAGACTGTTATGTAATGATCAGTGCAGATATTATACATAGCATTAATATTATGTGTTTGTACATCCATAACATTGATATTTTATATGATAATGCAGGGAGATTTTGGTGACAAGCAACAAGGAATAGATAGAATGAAAAGATGTAGACATTCTCTGAAAAATGGCAATAGTGTTGGGAAATAGGTATGGACGTTACATCACAGATGGAGCATCACCTGTAGCCATTTCAAGTGCCCTGCTCCAATCAAAGCTCCTGCAGTGGTCTGGGTTTGAGCAAAGTGGTACTTTATATCAACACACATATGGCCTCTCCAGCCTGCAAGCATCCTACTGGCTCCTGACTCATCCTCTGATCAAAAGGACGGATCTGAGGACTTCTGTGGAGTATGACTGCTGGTGTAGGATGGAAAATATGTAGCTTTCCTAACCAGGTGTGACATAACAAAGTGATAGGTAATACATATTTTGTGTGTTTTTGTTTGTCCATTGACAACTACAACTAATGACCCAAAATGAGACAATTTGTCAGTTGCTTGGTTCCTTTGTGTGTGTGTGTGTGTGTGTGTGTTTGTGTGGTATTGGTATATAAAAATGGCAATATCGAAAATCCTTGTTGGGGACATTTTTTGGACAGCTTATAAATCATATGAAGTGATGTTTTGAAAATTTAAAAATGCAGAACATTTTCTGTGATGGGTAGGCTGAGGGGTAGGGTTAGGAGAAATAAAAATCATGTCTATTGAAATTCCCCATAAATCATGGAAACCCAACATTTTACTCTTTTTGTTTTGTTACACTTTAGACATTCTAATAACTATAAATAACTTTGTAACTACATGTCAACTAACTCTCATTAGATTATTAGATGATTAGATTGTGAGCATATTCAGCATAAGAGACTTCTTTTAAAAACATTTAGGAAAATCGTACATATCCCAGTCTGAACTGTAGTACTGTACGCCTTTGAATATTAAAGTGCAAATTAACACCTGACCACTCTTGTTTCTACTGTTACAATTAAAAACCGGATAAGGGTAAAAACATGACAGGCAGACATGATGTAAGCAACACAGCTACAACTAATAAAATTGATAATGGGTGTGCGAATGATCAATAATTTACAATAGTCAATCGTATTCGTGGCCCCCAAATAAAATTCTGCTTAGGGCCGCATAAAGGCTTGGGCCGACCCTGGTTAGTGTAGACCGTTAGGGTTAGGTGTTGGCGTTCGGGTTCGGGTTAGTAGAATAAGTTGACGTACATGTACACTCACCTAAAGGATTATTAGGAACACCTGTTCAATTTCTCATTAATGCAATTATCTAATCAACCAATCACATGGCAGTTGCTTCAATGCATTTAGGGGTGTGGTCCTGGTCAAGACAATCTCCTGAACTCCAAACTGAATGTCAGAATGGGAAAGAAAGGTGATTTAAGCAATTTTGAGCGTGGCATGGTTGTTGGTGCCAGACGGGCCGGTCTGAGTATTTCACAATCTGCTCAGTTACTGGGATTTTCACGCACAACCATTTCTAGAGTTTACAAAAAATGGTGTGAAAAGGGAAAAACATCCAGTATGCGGCAGTCCTGTGGGCGAAAATGCCTTGTTGATGCTAGAGGTCAGAGGAGAATGGGCCGACTGATTCAAGCTGATAGAAGAGCTACTTTGACTGAAATAACCACTCGTTACAACCGAGGTATGCAGCAAAGCATTTGTGAAGCCACAACACGCACAACCTTGAGCCGGATGGGCTACAACAGCAGAAGACCCCACCGGGTACCACTCATCTCCACTACAAATAGGAAAAAGAGGCTACAATTTGCACGAGCTCACCAAAATTTGACAGTTGAAGACTGGAAAAATGTTGCCTGGTCTGATGAGTCTCGATTTCTGTTGAGACATTCAGATGGTAGAGTCAGAATTTGGCGTAAACAGAATGAGAACATGGATCCATCATGCCTTGTTACCACTGTGCAGGCTGGTGGTGGTGGTGTAATGGTGTGGGGGATGTTTTCTTGGCACACTTTAGGCCCCTTAGTGCCAATTTGGCATCGTTTAAATGCCACGGCCTACCTGAGCATTGTTTCTGACCATGTCCATCCTTTTATGACCACCATGTACCCATCCTCTGATGGCTACTTCCAGCAGGATAATGCACCATGTCACAAAGCTCGAATCATTTCAAATTGGTTTCTTGAACATGACAATGAGTTCACTGTACTAAAATGGCCCCCACAGTCACCAGATCTCAACCCAATAGAGCATCTTTGGGATGTGGTGGAACGGGAGCTTCGTGCCCTGGATGTGCACCCCACAAATCTCCATCAACTGCAAGATGCTATTCTATCAATATGGGCCAACATTTCTAAAGAATACTTTCAGCACCTTGTTGAATCAATGCCACGTAAAATTAAGGCAGTTCTGAAGGCGAAAGGGGGTCAAACACAGTATTAGTATGGTGTTCCTAATAATCCTTTAGGTGAGTGTATACGTTAGTCAGTAGAATGTCTGCTGGTGACCATTAAAATAAAGTGTTAGCAGATATTAAGCAGACAGTATAATAATATTCTAATGACTGATAGCTTACATGTAATTGCAAAGTTACTTATCGTTAGTAGATAAAGTGGACCATCAAAATAAAGTGTTACCAAATTACTTGATGCTGAGAACTTGTCATGTCACAGACAAGGAGATTTTTTTTTGTCCCAAACATCTCCAATCTCCACAAAAAACCCACCATTAGACATTTTGTATTTTGCTTTTTTTCTCATTGTGTTCCCACCCATAAAGCTCACAGTAAAGTACTGTATATTAAATGCATGGTTTCACATACAACATTTCACTTTCATTAAAATATTAAAATATTGCATTGTTGCTTGTTGCAATTATGTTTGACTTTTACTTTTTTATATTGTGGTGGTACCAGCACTGGGATTTATACACCCTCTCCATTACAGCTTCCATTTAAGCATCTACCAAACCATCTATCTTTCCTCTCTCATGCCATCCATCTTTTGTAACTGTCCATCGTCCTTTAAGCCTTCATTTTTCCTTGTCTCTCTCTTTCTCTCCCTCCCCGATTCCCACTGCACTCTCAGACAGCCTGTTTAAGGTCACTGCCAATCTTGTTATAGGGGAGGATGTGTAATTACCTCATCCATCCATGCAACTAGAACCAGCATCTACAGACAAACCTGAAGCTCTAGTGCAGCTCCAGTACACACATGCAAGCTCAACACACGACAGTTATATAAATCAACTTTGAATTTAAGGTGATATTTGAACCTCTATATGTTTTGAAATCCTCAGCTGGAAGATAACGCAAATTGCTTGTCTTTGTCAGGCTCTTTGAGAAGTATGACTTAATAAACACAAATCAATATCAGAAAAACTGTGGTCCAATTTTTGTCTTTTTTAACTCCGATATGCTCACCAGTCTTTTGTCTGCTATTTGCTATTGATTCTTTCATTGTCTACTCTAGTGGTGTTATTTTGTAAGCAGCATTTTGTCAAAAAATACCTTGTATTTTAGCAGCAGTGTTAATCTATCATCAATGATAAAGAAGACTAAGCGATGCCTTTCCTTTCAGCTCAAACATGCATTTTAGTCTGCGACTAGCTTAAGCCTTGTCTGTGAAACCGGGCACTTGTGTAATTGTTGTTTCTAGACTGTTATATTAGGGTTAGGTGTTGGGGTTCAGGTTAGTGGAATAAGTGCAAGTACAAGTGACAAGGGTTAGCAGGGATTAAGCAGACAGTCTACTAATACTCTAATGACCGGTAGTTGTATAATTACTTATAGTTAGTAGAATGTCTAAAGTGAACTATCAAAATAAAGTGTTACCAAATCTACATACAAAATCTGCTGGTCCAGATTGGTCACCTTTTTATCAATAGCCTACCAGTTTAAACCAGTTAGAAACCACCTCTCATGTTCCAATGCACAGCTACAATCTTAAAACAGATTTTCCAGCAGGATTAGAAGACAAAAACTATGACATGGTGTAAAAATGAACACCTCAACGTGGCAAGAAGGTTTGCTGTGACGTATTCAGAGACATGATAACAACATGCAGTGCACGATATGGGGAGAAAGTCATTAGAGAAATCAAAGTGGTGAACCCGATGTTCCAATATGTCTTTGTCAGCCGGATTCATTTCCTTCAAACACACTAGATGACCCTGTCACAAAGATTAATGTTCATCTTTTCCTCCACTGATCTCATTTTGTCTTGTACTTGTACGCAGTCTAGAAAAGGCACATTTATTTTTTATTTTACATACAGGTGCCATTTGCAGCTCTTTGTGGCGTGATATGCTTGTGTTGATTGATAAATCAGGGTGATGGAAAGGGAGTCGTACCAAATCTGGGTCCAGAGCCAAGCTGCTGACATTGTTGTCCACACAGATAGTCATCTCCACAAACTGAGCAGTTTATCTTGAGTCATAGTTCCTCCCGGTTCAGTGCGTGAACATGCAAACACTTTGTGTTTTCTGCAATTAAATTTGAGGCTTGAAATATGTGTCTGCCAGCATATAGATGAAGCTTTACACGCTTCCCAAAACGCAGACCAAAAAAATCCTTTTCGCCTTTGTTTTCCCGGTCCCACTTGGTCGGCGCAGTGGAATCGGGCCCTTCGGAAATCTCCCAGCCATTGTTTAGATGGATTTAGAGGTGTTAATCTCAGCAGTGGTGATTAGAAGCAGGCACTATTCTTCTTCTGAATACCAACATGAGAGAGGAAAAAGGGAAATTTTCCCAAGGAGAGAACTCGTAGTGAATCTCATAAAGATGTGGAAAAGGTCAACAAGAATGCAAAGAAATATTTCAAACGAGGACATGTTTGCTTGATTAGCTGAATATAAAAGGCCAAATACAAATAAGGCATATTAGTCCTGCAAAATCTCATTTCTCTTTGTGCAATTTCACTGGGAGAGTCCTTGCATTGATAAAGATGAAACAAATTCTAATTAAAGTCATCACATCCTGTTTGTGTTTTAATCAGTATTTGAAATGGCAACTGTACGGTGAAGGAAATGCCCATGCTTTTGTGACAATTTCTCATGAATCTACCTAGGTTTGTGTAGGTGTCTGTGTCATATGTTCCTTTACAAATAAATATTAAAGCGGGTGTCTTTCTGATGAGGCAGGCAGTTATTCTAATCTTGTTACCGCAGCTGCTGTACCTTTCAGGTCTTTGTTTGTTAAATCTTGTTATTTAGACATCTGCTGGCTTCATTTACACCTCTTGTTCAGCAATGCTGAGCTCTTTCCTTTGTTTAGACAAATAGAGATGGGCACTGATATGTTAATATTCCAGATATTGAAACAGGAAAATTCCTATTCAACAGGAAAAAGTACATGCCTAGTTCTGTCATGAAACTCTAGATGGAGCAGGCTGATGGGTCCTTAACACAAGCTGATGATATTTACAGCGATAACTACTTGGAACAAGCTGATTGGTTCATATTGCATCTGCAGCCAATGAGCTTGGTGCTCAACATTTAAATGGATTGTTACCATTCACCAATCAGCAGTTTGCAGTGTGCTTTCAGAGTTTGTCTAAAACTCAATAGCCCTACTTGATAAGTGAACACTCTTGTACTCTTATCTCATACAATATCATTATTGCGTTTGTCAGCTTTTAATTTCAAAACAACAAACATACACAAGTTTTAAAACCAAGCGCCATATTATACTTCCTATATTCGAGATAGGAGTAAATTACTAAGAATACAAGCAGCAGAATTTACATTATTGTGTCTACAGCAGCAGCAATTGGTTTACGAGGATATATGAACAGTTAAAGTGAACTGGGCATTCACGCACATACTTTCAATCGGGGATCACCTTATTTGCTCTAAACCTCAAACGCTTTCAATATTTCCTAAAGGACATTCATTTCTACTTTGAGTGCGTGCGGGCTGATTCAGTCGATTCTAATTTCTTGTGCAGCAGCAGCGGGCATAACTATTCAGATTTCATTGTTTGCAAAAAATTATTAGCAACAGCATACATGGCAAATTTCGATGCATTTCACATCGAACATTTAGTGTTTGAGATTATTATTATTATTATATATTCATTTGGTAACAAATAATATAAACCTCAGCAGCATGCATAGTAAATTCTGACGGTAATGTAGCAAATAATATAAGTTGCATGCAAGCAGACATTGCGGTGAATAAAGTTAGCATGTATTTGGCTAATTAGTTGATCATGCAATGCAAACATTGTTCTTAATATGCAATACAAATATATTAAACTATCGAAATATGAAAATAAGCGAGCAGCTGCATAATCCCACAACTACAGGTTGAACAGCGATATATGCAATCGCCGGATACTTTCATTAGCTTATTAGTAGGTTAAAGGTAAGTATTTTCACCACGGTTACGTTGATGAGCGATAACTACCTCTTTCTACTACAGAGAGAGCATGAAGCAGTATTTCACGTCTCAACATAAACCTCATGCAAAAACCTTTAACGATACGTTATTTCCAAAGGGTGAGGTTTATTAGCATGCGGAAACCAAGCACTTCGTGTCTGCTTGCGTCATAAAAAAATAATTGAATAAAAATAGTAGAATTTATTCGTCTTAGCTCTATAATGAAAAACAGAATGAGCAGATCTATTCTGCCAAGACCATATACGTACATTAACAATGTCATATCCATTACCATGCTAAAAAATGTCCAGTTATCATGATAGAAATGTGACATTTTTAAATTTCAGATATGGCTTATTTTATGTGGAAATAGATCAGATACTTTTATGAGTTATATTATATATTATTTATATTTGATTATATATATATATAGGCTTTCTTCTTCCATGAGGGGGTTTGTCTTTACGACGGCTCTGTTTCCAGGCGGTTAAAGAACACAACACACACGTCTCCTGGAAATCCTGTACAATTCAGCCAATCAAATGACAACTTTGAAATTCCTGAAGTGTTTCCCATTTTGTGTGCCATATGCATCACACATTCAGCCAATGGTCCATGGGTGTGTAATACTCTTTTCAAACATAATCTATTTTATTACAGTGTATTGATGTTCCACCAACCTTCTGGTTATGGTTTATTGTAAACCCCAAAACCTAATTATCAAACTCCCATCTGCAACTTTTGCAGTTAATTAAATACAACATACAAAGTCCATTCAACTTTTTTGGTTCATAATTTCTTATGTCTTAGGTGAGCTGTCATTTATACTTTTTAACCAATTTAAGATTCAACAAGAATGCATTAAATTGACCAAAAGTGACAATAAAAACTTGTATAGTGTTACAGAAGATTTCTATTTCAAATGAATACTTTTCTTTTGAACTTTCTATTCAGCAAAGGATCCTGAAAAAATGTTTCAACTAAACTATGAAGCAGCACAACTGTTTTCAACATTGATAATAATAATAAATATTTATTGTGGAGCAAATCAGCTTATTAGAATGATTTCTGAAGGACTCACTGATTCACTGATGACTGAAAATTAAGCTTTGATCACAGGAATGTATTACATTTTTTAAAATATATTGAAATAGAAAACTATTTTATAATATTAGTATTTGTACTGTATTATCAATTAAATTAATGCAGCCATGGTGAGAATAAAATACTTACTTAAAAAACTTTACATAGTGTTACAAATGTAACCAACAGCAATGCTGTTATGATATTTTCAAACAGAATTGTGATTGGTTTTGTCTTCCTTGCATATTTTTAATCACTTTTAGCCACTTTTATTTTCTACACAGGGACTGCATTGATTCATGTACGCAGCTGACAGAAAACAAGATGCATGGAGTGTCATGATAGCAAGAAGTAGGTAAAATCTTAAAATGATCTTATCTAAAACTATAAAGCTGCATTGCAAGCATTGTGCTTTCTTTCAGAAAATTATCATCTAGTTTTTATTTGTCTTTTTTGTGTCAATAAAATTTGTTCCGACTAGCATAGTTTGAGTTGACACTGCTATTGACTCAAAAATTAAAGGTTTTTTTCTGTGTACAATTTTGTGCAATCCTCTGGTGCACATCACCTTCTAGTTAGAGCACTGACTCAATTTTCCAGTGTCTGATATGGGCCACATTTAAAAAGGTTTTGTGAACAACCTCACAAAAATAACAGAGTTGAGCAGAAAATCGTAATTGGGTATTTGTGCTATACTATGAATGCAGCCTAGACATACAGAAAGTGACTCATCGCCTTCATCTTCGCATTACAGATATATATTGTTGTCTTCACATGTAATAGTGGTAAAGTGGGTTGGATTTGTTTCCCCTGGGCATTGATTCACTGTTCTCTCATTGGTGTGTGGGCAGCAGGGCCGTGCTCCTGACACATCTGATCTGTTGTCTTGTGTATAGGGTGAGGAACATGAAGAGAGGAGAGCATGAAGCAGGGCTAAAGACAGACAGCCTGTGGCTATTACTGCCACCTTAACTTTGAAAATAGCTGCTGTTTGTGACTCAGGTCAGATTTTGTGTAGATGGTGAGATGCTGCTTGTAAGCTTTTACAGGGTTTTCATGGTGACCTAGAACAATAAAAAGAATACATTTAATTTTATGTTTATCCACTTACTTCACTGAAAAAAAAAAAAATCTTTCTCAGTATTTTTGTTTCCCCCATCTCCCTTCCCCCAGGTAGAAATAGCTAAACATTCTTAAAGCAAGATACATTTATTTGAGAAGCAAAATTACTTAAGACATAAGTCCTTTTTTATTTACTGAAACATTGATTAAAATTAAGTGTGTAACCGTATAACTGCGAAAACACGGAAAGCCGGAAATTTCCCTCAATGGCCAGTGGGGTAACTGGTTAATTTTTCTGACCCCGTTGACAGATATTTTTTTCTTGTTTTAAGTCTTTCCCCACCATTGACAGACATTTCCATCAATGGCGCTATGACACATCTTCTGAAAGAGTACTGAATCTCCTGATCAAAAGACATGCGAAGAAGCAGCAGAAACGTGATAGCATATATAGGCAGATGCATACAGTATGTAAAATAACGTGATCATCAGCATTAAACTGCATATAAATCAAAACTGTCTATAACATTAGTGAATGAAATGTCGATCCTAGATAGGACTGTGCAAGCTTTGGGGGTGTTGATGGACTCGGATCTACACCTATCCGATCTGGATGTTGTCTTCGAGAAAAATGTGTTTTTCCTGTTTATTACACAAAATCTTGCTTTTTTTTAATTAAACTTACCCACATTCAAATGTTGATAAAAAAGGAATGCAGTGTTAAAGTTGCATAATGGCAAAATCTTTTTGTAAATATTGGTTTATGGTTTTATCTTTAAAGTGTTAAATGTGGATAGTTTTCAAAATATCTAGAAAATCATCTTGGTTACGTATGTAACCCTCGTTCCCTGATACATTTGAAAAGCGGGTTCACTAAGCGGGGAACTTACTGGAGAATTAAGCGCACGTTGCCGGTCCATGGGGAGAGGAATGGTGCAGCAAGCCGACACTAGAATGGGTACTTTGGTGTTACTGGCTATGTGAAGCGAGCCCACGGAAAGAAACCGGCTCTACACGGAGGCTATAGAATCGAGCGAACATGTTGGGTGTCAGCGAGGTACTATGCGCCACCTCCCAGGAAGAGGCAACACTCCTCGCGGAGTGGGTTCTCAACCTGAGCGGACAAGGCACGCCTTGCGTTTGGATTGCAAAGCGATGGCATGCACTACCCAGTGGGCCATCCTCTGCTTGGAGACAGCCTTTACCTTCTGCTGACCTCCGTAACAGACGAAGAGCTGCTCTGAGGTCCTGAGGCTTTGCGTTCTGTCCACGTATAGCTGCAGAGCGCAGACGGAACTGAGAAAAGCCAGGACTGGGTCTGCCTCCTCCTAGGGCAGCGATTGCAGGTTCACCACCTGGTCCCTAAAGGGAGTGGTGGAAACCTTGGGCACGTATCCGGGCCGGCGTCTCAGGATCACGTAAGAGTTAGCCGGGTCAAATTCTAGGTACGATTCGTCGACCGAAAATGCTTGCAGGTCCCCTACCCTCTTGATGGAGGCCAATGCAATCAGGAGTACTGTTTTCCAAGACAGTTTTCTTAACTCTGCTGACTGCAAAGGCTCAAAGGGTGCTCTCTGCAGTGCCGTGAGCACCAGAGATAAATCCCAAGAGGGTACAGAGTGCAAGCGAGGCAGATTTAATCTTCTAGCTCCCCTCAGGAACCTGACGATCAGATCGTGCATCCCCAAAGATTTACCGTCAACTGCATCCTGATGTGCGGCGATAGTGGCAACCATACACTTTGAGGGTGGAGGGAGACAGCCTTCACTCCAACCCATCTTGCAGGAAGGAGAGCACAGAACTGACCGAACATCTTCTGGGGTCATCTTGGCGAGAGGAGCACCATTCAACGAACAGGTTCCACTTAAAAGCATAGAGGCGTCTCGTATAGAGGCGTCTCAGTGATGGTGTCTACCACAGATGGTGTCTGTCACCTAGACCCTTCGTGTCCCATCCAGGGACCAGACATGGAGTTTCCAGAGGTCTGGATGCGGGTACCAGAGGGTGCTCCGTCTCTGAGAAAGCAGGTCCTTCCTGGAATGGACCAGGGAGGTGCTGTCGTGACGATAACTAGTTCTGGGAACCAGGTCCGGTTGGGCCAATAGGGTGCAACTAACAAGACCTGCTCCTCGTCCACCCTGACTTTGCACAGTGTCTGTGCGAGAAGGCTCACTGGGGGAAATGCATATTTGCGTAGGTCCCGGGGCCAGTGCATCTGTGCCGGGCAATGCAATGTGTCCGGGGCGGCAAACAGGTCTACTCCAAATCAGGTGGACCACCTGGGGGTGGAGTATCCACTCTCCCAGGAGCACTTGCTGTCATGAGAGCTCATTGTAACCCACCGCCGGGCAAACTGAATAACATAGCATCTCATAGTGTGGATGAGCGAGCAAAGACGGGCTGGGAAGCGCTAACCAGGCTCCCAGTGACCGAGCAAGTGGCACCACAGATGTACCCACAGTACCCAACTTGGACAGCATAGCGGCCCGAAGTGGAGTCTGAGAGACCGACTCCATCTATGGGCCGCCCCATCTCAGGGTCGCTTTGCTTTCCGCTTGCCACCTGGTTTGTTAGCGGCCTGGATGGAATAGGCGGCCTTCCTGCGACTGGCTCCACGCTGTTGCCCTCGGTGATGAGCAGGCAGAGGATCTGCAGCCGGCGGATGGGTTGAGGCAGTGACAAATCGCCTCCGTCTGCTTCTGGGCGGCCGAGAACTGTTGGGCACCAGGCTGAGCCAGAGATGGCGCTCCTGGACCACCATGGTGGACACTGCCTAAACAAGAGAACGTGCGGTTACTTTTGTCGCCTGGAGGGAGTCTTGACCTTAATGCCCAAATAGTCATGTTCCCGTAGTGAGAACATGAACTATCCACAAAAGCCAAGCACGAGAGACATCGATTATGACCATCAGCTGGTGACAGGGAACGACCGCATCCAGAAAAGCACAGGTGGAATGACATCTTGAAAAGACGCAGTGTCACACCCGTGTCACTCTTTTAGGCTCTCTTAACTTAGTGCTGAAGCACAGACAGACAGATGCAGTCCTGCTGTGCACACTCAACAAACAGAACGCCCTCAACGTACCAACAGCTGCAAAACAGTGAACTCTTTGAAGATGCTCCCTCACTTGAAATGCTGTGAAAACAGCAGTTATTGAGCTCGTAAGCTCGCGACCACCGCTGATTGTGCTGTGACACCAACACTCCACGTCAGAAAGCTTGCCTGTTGACTCGTAGTCTACACACACTCTTCAGAAAAAGAACAGCAGCTGAAAGAACTGCTGGGCTCTGAATTTAAAGACAAAGTGCAGGAAGTGCAAAGTCCTAAGTGCTTGGCAGGCCGAGATGTAAATCTTGCACGCCAATGTGCATTGGCTCGTTCTGTATACACTCGAAGATGATAGGGGCTCCCAGAAGTGATCCCAATACATCTGTGACGTCGAACGTGACCGACTGAAAGGGAACGAATGATCTTAGTGGACTTTAACAAGGTTCTCCTATAAGTGTAAAATTCCTTTTGGTTATAATTGGAGCCTTTATTTTTAAGAGTGTGGCATAAATCCATTCAAGATATGTTTGTCATTCTCCTGTAAAACTGCCTTATTCTGTGTTATCTGCTGTGGGCTGTGAACAGAGGTGATGAGATGGCTTCATTTTGCTGATATTAGTGTCCTGGATTAGCTAATTACACTAGATGTAATGCAATTCGTTATATCTGCCAATGAAATATGGAGACTAGGTACTGTAGCTCATGAAAATTCTCCCAGCTCACTCCAAAATGAGAATTGTGTTATCATTTACTCACCCTCAGCAAGTTGTTTCAAACATATATCACTTTCTTCCTTCTGTGAAAAACAAAAACAAAAGGAGTTTTTGAGAAAGATAATCTTTAGAAATAAGGATTTTTTGAAGTGTTTAGAGATCAGCACTGAATTGATGTTATAAGGAAGGGCTGAGACGGGCCTTTTGTAGGCCACTTGACATGGATTCATTTCAGCATTATATTGAAAGCCAAAATAGCTGCTGAGTTTTGTGCAGTTTGCTGTTAGATTTTGGCCCTATTTAATTACTACAATAGTAATTTATTGCTAGAAATGACATCAGAAGTGGAAAACGTTGGTCAAAAATTTTAATTTACACACAAACTGACCACCAAACCCAACTTTTAGACACCATCTTTTTTTTTTAGCTCAACTGTCACAGAATGCACAGAATTGTGGGATATCAAAGGCAGCGAGCGAAGGATACGTCTATGCTGCCTTCAAAAATCGATCATCTGAAGGTATCTCAGGAGACGCTAAGTTATGCTAACATTGGATTCAGCTAACATTGCCTTGATGATGTCTGAAATTGCCCCCATATGCTCATTCACTATTACCTACATTAGTCCACTAATATAGTTCACTTGAGGGAGTGAATAAAAAACGAGCAAGCTAATTTTGCCACTAAGTACGCAAGAAGAGCTGCCGCTTTTGCATAGTTGTGCTTGCTGTTTAATAATTATTTTAAACTTAGCAAACTGGCAGCTCCAGTAGTAATTAATAGATTTATCTTGAACTCTGTCATGGAAACTATGTATAAACCTTAATTAAACAATAATCAATTAAAAATGAATTTATACCTGATATTAAGCTGTAGTCACATTGGACCAGTGGTTTGGAAAATGGATGGATGGATGGATGATTCAGCTATCTTGTGGGTGCTATCTTCTGGTCAGATGCAGGAATTTATTTGGTGTGTGACTCTTGCAATGCATTATATGTATTCTCTAGCCATTGAGCGTACATCGGTTGTACATTTGTTATTGCGGTGCGTTGTGTGTTTGAATGAGTGCACTCGATAACGTCCACTATGGTTTCGGACACCACTTCAAATGGCTGTCCCCTCAAATAGTTAAGGTATAGGGTGCGAATTCGGAAACATACCGTGTGTATGTCTGGTTGTTAACATAGCAACCAATTGTGTCCACCTACCCCATGTTAGCTCAAATTTAGGGTATTTAACAATGTGCTAAAACAAAAATCCTTTGTGATTTTCGCGTATGATCCCCAATCACACAGGTCTGCAAAATGATTAAAAACGCTGTATTAAGCATGAACACATTATACGCATGTGCATGATGTCAACGTTTTCCACAAATTCACGTTTTTTGTTGTTTACACAGAGATGATGATGGTATCGTTTTTAAAAGCTTGCACTTTAAAACCGGTTTTCAAGTTTAAAAAAGTAAATGGCCAAAATGCATAAAAAGTTTTCAGTTTTTAGTTGAAAATGATGTCATGTAAATGTACCCTTAGTCTTTGGCATTCCTTATGAAAGTTTGCAGTCCTTCTGCAACACAACCAGAAATGGTTGGTCAAAACTAGTAGCCTTGGTAAGTTGAAAAGGAAACTTTTATCTTAGCAAATTAGTAAATTGTGGGGATTTTTCTAGAATAACATGTACTTATGAATCATGCAATAAAGATAAGGAACATGCAAGTAAATAGTCAAACAAAAATTAATATACTGAATGTAGCCCTTTTTTTTAAATTAATCCTTGAAAAAAATGCACTTCCATGCCCGCTGCAACCCCGCTAAACAGATCTGTGAAGATGCATGTAACCTATTCTTGATGTGAATGTGTTATGACATGGACTGAAGCCATGAAAAATTGAACATGTCTCCCAGAGGTATGCATCTAGTCATATTTAAACTGTGATTTTCTCTCCTTGTTTTCACACTTGGACGCTCAAACATGAGCTTCACCGTTTTTTTTTCTTCTTTATAAATAATTTCCCCATAACTCTAAACCTTTTTTTAGTTGACAGATACATGCTTTACACTGATGGGAGTTTTAAAGCAATAATGTGTACTGTCCAATTCCAATAAACATTTCTTACACATTCACTTTATAAGTACAACCATAACTAGTTTTAGTTCAATAATTATACAGGGCAAAGAAGAGCAGCTGTGGGAATCAGCAAGCTTGAGTTCAGGACCGTATGAGTGACACAGTAAGTGTCAGCGGTCACAGAGGCCCCTAAATAGGTCTAAGCACCCTGCCAAGGGGCTGTAGGGGACATGGCCCATAAGGGGCACCTGCCCTCTTTGCTCATTAAGTGGTTAGGATTTTTTGCTGACACCTCAATGTCAATATCCCCAAAAGTAAATTAACTGAACCCCTGACTGCCTGACACATTGTAAATCACCATCCATGATAATTAATGACCATACTGAAGGAGATTATTGATATTTTGTACAAATAACAGTTATGATAACACTTTATTTTGATGTTCCACTTTAAACATTCTACTAAATATAAATCCAATATATTAAATCCAAAGTATACTTCGGCCATTCGCGTTTCGCGACGGTCTGTGCTCTGTTCGTGTAACGTAATTTTAAACTTTTGTGTCCGCGCAGATGGTGCACGTACAATACCGCATGTGCGAGTGACTTGAGCAAACTAGGGCTGTGTTCCACTCCACTTTTAGACACGCACTCGCAAACTTCCATAAGCTTTTCCCCTTGGGGTAATTCCCGCCGCCATTTTGAAGTGCGTTCCCCTTCGTCAAGTAGATGAGGGAAGTTTATATGGACAGACCTTCGTCCCCTCGATTTTGGGAATGAGTCTACTCTGATGTACACTTCAAGCTGTTCTATATCCCACAATTCAACTTGATCGCTCTTAACTGTATGATATACATTGTTTTGAGAATTAATCGCATAAATGTATAATACATTGCCCGGCCAAAAAAAAAAGTTGCTGTTTGGATTTAAATTGACAAATGCTTAAGAGTCAATGATTGGATCATTATTGCAGTGATTTTTATGTTATATGTTATATGTTTGGCAACAGTTCTTCCAACCCTAACTGATGGATTGTGTAGCTTTTCATTTCTTAAACAACCATGTAGGAAGACACATTATAGCCACATTTCAGGATGACAATGTCAAGATTCATCAGGCTCAGACTGTGAAAGAATGGTTGGGAGGGAGCATGAAGAATCATTTTCACACATGAATTGGCACCTCTGAGTCCATACCTTAAATTCATTTTAAGTCTTTGGGATGTGGTGGAGGGGACTTTACAGAGTGCTGGACTCTTGCATTGTCAATACAAGATCTGGACCAAAAATGTATGCACCTCTTGATGGAAATAACATCACAGCATTTATTTTCATCAAGAAGTGCATTGCAGGAGTCAAGCACTCTGTCAAGTCTCCTCCAGCACATCCCAAAGACTTTAAGGTTTTATTTAAGGTTTTAAATTTAAGGTCTCCTAAACCTAACGAGCACCTAATGCTAACCTAAAATTCTACTACAGTCTACTAATACCCTGATGCGAGTTAGTTTACATGTAGTTGCAAAGTTACTTATAGTTAGTAGAATGCCTAAAGTGGACCATCGAAATAAAGTGTAACTGCTGTTACTAATGCTAAAAACACTGCTCAAAACATTTTGGCAACCACATTATGTGACCCGTGCTGTCAAAATGAGTCGCAATAAGCACATTTTCAAAAATGTTAGTTATTTTCATTATTTAAACCTTCAAAATTATGTATTATTTGTTGGAATCAGACAAAAAATGACTGAGCTACACCTGTTTGAAGTTGATAGAGTCAATTTTGAGAGAAATTTTTCTGAAGGTTCCAAAACAATAGGTTACTGTCGTAACCCCGGTTCTCTGAAACATCGAGTGGAGAGATCCACCTATGGGAAGGGCATCCGTACCTGACCTCTGCAGAAGCATCCAATTGCACCAAGTCTGACAAGACAGGCAGGAGCGTGCAGCAAATGCCCAGTAAGGCCCCACCCCTTACCTGCGGGCATATATAGCCTGCATGCGCTACTGTATATCAGTAAGTATATGCGCTTCTCATGCGGCAAGTGGGGCAAAGCTGGTGGATCTCTCCACTCGATGTTTCAGTGAACCGGGGTTACGACAGTAACCTATTGTTCTCTTTCATCATCTCGTGTTCGAGATCCACCTATGGGAGAGACATGGACAGCTCCCCGATTGCCCAATACACTCACAGTGAGGTCCTGTTAGTCAAAACGAGATGGTCACTCCAAGGGACGGTGCTTGACACGTCTCATAATCATGAACCCGCCACACCGATGCACACTCGTAACTGTGGTGTACAAGCAGGGCATGAAACGTGTGTGGCTCACACAAAAGAAGGCAGGGTTATGAAGACCCCACCCCCAAAACCGAATGTGCTACCGAGGTTCTACCAGGTGCTACCGAGGTGACATCCAGCCTATAGTAACGCATGGGGAGAAGCCCAACTGGCAGCAGAGCAGATATCCTGCAATGATACAGAACAGAGCCCAAGAGGTGGCTAAGCCCCTCGTGGAATGAGCTCTGATGTCCCCTGGGGGTTACATTCCCTTCGATTCATAAGCCAAAACTATAGCGTCCACAAGCCAATGTGAAAGGCGTTGCTTAGACAGGGGATGAGCCCATGAAACAAAGAGTTGGTCACTCTTCCGGAACACACTGGTCCTAGCCAAATACGTCTGTAATGCACGGACTGGACACAGGGCATTCAACCTTTGATCCTCCGCGGAGGAAAAGGGCAGCGTCGCAGGAGTTTCTTAGGCAGCACTAGGCAGTGACTGCAGTTCTCCGGATTCTCTATGGCCTCTTCTGCGTGCTTGAGGCCCAAGCAAACCACGCAGAATTAGTGAAGATCCTTAGCGGTGATGAGAGAACCACACGCGGCCGGGCAGGCCTGTGATGAGCTACTGCCGGAAGAAGGAGGGATAGAGAGCGACATACCGGCGAAAAACTGAGCGCGGGCTCCGAGAGCAGACACAGTAAAACTGGCAGAATAGAACTGTTATGCCTAGCGGAGGCTGATCTGAACATATTTCCTCCTGCAGACAATAAGTGAGCAGCGCAAATTCGACCGAGCTGTGGCAGTGGAGAGATCGGGAGAAGCGAATGTCAACTGATGTACAGTAGCGCATGCAGGCTATATATGCCCGCAGGTAAGGGGTGGGGCCTTACTGGGCATTGGCTACGTGCTCCTGCCTGTCTTGTCAGACTTGGTGCAATTGGATGCTTCTGCAGAGGTCAGATACGGATGCCCTTCCTATAGGTGGATCTCGAACACGAGATGATGAAAGAGAACAAAATCACCTAGCAATCATACCTTAAAATCCCTGGTAATAACACCAAATTTGGGACACACCAAGTAAAAACCAAATATCAATAGAAAAAATATATATTCAACTTTTTTTTCATTGCTTTAGACTCATGCCATTGAGAATTCGCTATGACATTCATAATGAAAGCGCCAGTGGTTGAGAAGCAGGCAGAGAAAATTGTTCATGCACAAAGGAAAGGTATTCCTCTCAGAAAACGTACAAATAAAGATACTTTTACATGTTTGGAGCATTGGGATCACTAGACGAGGGCTTAATTAACACATTTTTGTGAAAACCTCAAATTCGACCAAAATTGACATTTTTCACTTGTTTTGTTTCTCGTAATTAGCCTGTGCGCATTCCAACTCATTTTGACAACACAGGTCACATATATTGAATGTATAGTATAATTTTATTTAATTTTTGTGGGTGTAATATATTGGCGTTTGTATAACAACAGCTATAAGAATGTTTGGAAGAGTTTATTGGACTAAATACACTATATTGCCAAAAGTTTTGGGACGCCTGCCTTTATGCACATGAACTTTAATGACATCCCATTCTTAATCTGTAGGGTTTAATATGGAGATGGCCCACCCTTTGCAGCTATAACAGCTTCTGGGAAGGCTTTCCACAAGGTTTAGGAGTGTGTCTTTCTCTGCCAGTAGCCACATCTTATGACTTGATTGCGGTGGACTCATTTGAAAATTGGCTCTTTTTGTCCCCGGCTCAGTTGGATTCGGTATGCAACTGGGGAGAGTTTGTCCACAATCTCATAAGGTCCTGTCCAGTAGGGTTGAAATTTCTTAGACAGCTGATGGGAGGCTGTCCGGGCGGCTGGACGAAGCTATAATACCAGACCCTGTCGCCTACATCCAGTTCCTGGTGTGACGCTTTCCGGTCATAATATGTTTTCTGGCCTTCAGCACTCTTTTGAAGCTGTTTCTGGGCGAAAGCAAAGGTTTTTCTCAGGTGCCGGTGTAGTTCGTCAAGGTACTGGTGAGTGGTGTAGGCTGTGACAAGGCTGCAGTCTCCCGTTTGATATAGCAGGTGTAGCGGCAGTGTCATTTGCCGCCCAGTCATTAGTTCAAAGGGAGACACATGAGTTGATTCATGCGGGGTGGCTCTGATGGCCATGAGCACCAAAGGAAGTTTCACATCCCAGTCTTTCTGGCTGGCAGACACATACTTTCTCAGCATGCTGACCACAGTTCGATTTATTCGTTCCACTTGGCCGGACGAGATGGGATGGCGGCTGATGTGTAGTTGAGCTTGTACTCCCAGGAGTTTCCAAACCTGCTGCATGATCTCAGCTGTAAAGTGAGTGCCTCTGTCCGAGTTCACTTTAAGTGGCAGTCCGAACCTGGCGAAGATGTGGTTCTTCAGGAGGTATGCTGTGGTCTGGGCAGTGTCGTTCTGTGTTGGAAGACACTCTACCCACTTGGTGAATTGGCACACAACCATGAGGAAATACTTGTTGCCCCTCGTCGATTTGGGCAGGGGTCCTACCCAGTCTATTTGGAGGTCTGACCATGGGAATGTGACTCCTCTACGTTGCAGTGGGGCTCTATGGTTTGGGTTTGCTGGTTGGAATTGGCAGCGAACCAGGCACTCTCTGACATATTCTGCCACGTCTTGCTGCATACTAGGCCAGTATGCCACTTGTTTCAGTGTCTCATAAGTGGCTCTGGTACCGTGATGTCCGGCACATGGTGCATCGTGGGCATACATTAGCATGACCCCCCTTTGGCAATGTGGCACCACAAGCCTTTGCGCTGTGAGGTCATCAGGGGCATACCACAGAATGTTGTCTTTCACACGCAGCATGTGTTTGACGTCATGCAGTTGTCTGAGGCCTGCGGCAGCAGTGAATTCAGACGCAGTGATAGGGTGGATGGAGGGGTCTGAGAGGTGATTTAGCATAGCTTGTATGGCAGCATCAGAGCTTGCATGTCAGCTATGTCATTGTTGAAAAATTTGTGGAGCCAGCGTAAGTGGCTGTGATGTTGGAACCGTCACAGGAATAGTTTGCTTACTGCGGGTAATCACTGCAGCATTAAGGGTGGGTGGGTGGGTTGGATGTGACCATAGATTGCCGTGAAGTGCGCCAGTCTTGGCCAGGGCATCAGTTTGGTCATTCTTTGTCAAGGCCTGGTTGCCTTGAGTGTCCTTTCACCTTTTTCCAGTAGACGATCATGTCGTGTACTCTTGTGATGTTGTTGCATGCTTGGAACAGGTGTTGGTGTTTGACTGACTTGTTGTTTGCTGTTTTGAAACCATTATGTTTCCAACCTGGAAGGTGGCATGTGAAACTGAGTCTGTGCAAATAAGGAGCACCCCCAACATTGCGCCCCTGGAGGGCCATCAACCATGTGGCTATGCATGAATTGGTGACAACGCCATCTCGGATGTGTTGGCTGTTGAGGAACATTACAGGCTGGTGGCAGGTCTCTATAATAACCTTCTGTGCTCCGATGCAGTTGGAGAATCTCTGAATGGCCCATACAGTGCAGAGTATAGCCTTTACACAGTCCGAGTATTTGCTCTCTGGTGGAAGAAGTGTCTTGCTGGCATATGCGACCACTCTTTTGTCTTGGTCATGCCTTTGGTATAGACCAGCACTAAGGCAGTGTTTGGAGAATCCAGCTTCCAAGTGGAAGTCCTTTTGTGGGTCAGGGTAAGCAAGACATGGAGCTAGGCAAAGATGTTGTTTTAGTTAATTCATGGCATTTGCTTGAGTTCCTGTCCAGACGAATGGGCAGTCCTTCTTCAGAAGAGCAGTTAGTGGTTATGCAATGTCCGCGTAGTTCTCTATGAACTGCCGTGAGTAGTTGCACACCCCAAGAAAGCTTCGCAACTCTGAGACATTGGTGGGTGACTTGATGTTCTGAATTGCTTGGATACAGCTGGATTGTGGTTCAATGCCCCGTGATCCAATGAGTAGGCCCACGTAATTGACCTTGGTTCGACACCACTGTCCCTTGTGGAGGGCCGGCTGTGGCTAATTGGTTCAGAACGTGGTCTATCTCTTTCAGGTGGTCAGCCACTGTTGTGCTCTTCATGAGAACATCATCTACGTAGATGAGGTTGCCTCTCATTTTGGCATCTGGGCATGCTTTGTTCAGGAAGATGTTGAACTCGGCTGGTGAGTTGGCATAGCCGAACGGGCACCTTGTGAAGGTATACTGTCGGTTGCCAAAGGTGAACACCAGCTTGTGTTGATCTTCTGGATGCGCTGGAATGGTCCAGAATCCTGAGGCCACATCAAGCATAGAGAAGATTGTGTCGCACTTGAGCCCACATTTTCAGCAGTCTGAAGTCCAATAGGGGCTCGAAGCGGTCTAGCAGATCTTTGCAGACAAGAAGGGGGTACATGTCCATTAGTGAGATGTACACAGGGTGTACCAGACTCATTGGGCCAATTGTTAGATGGATGGGAGCTATCTGTTCAAGTTGAATCTCATTTTGGCTGTATGACTGCACATTTAGCTCACATTTTTGGCATTTCAGAGTTAGATTTTGTCTCTTAGCCTCAATTCGGAGTCTGTCAAAGAGTCGGGATGACATCAGAGTGAGATCAGCTCCGGTGTCGACCAGGGCTTTAAGTCTCACCTCATTCTCCAATGTGATGGCTAGATAGAGTTTCCGGGGCCACTCCCTTTTCGATTAGGTTTCCCAGGAGTCTTGGTTCTGGGGTTTGTATGGTGATCGATAAACAGTTAGGGATAGGGATGTAACAATTCACCCAACTCACGATGCGATACAATTCACGATACGATTTTCCCACTATATTTTTTCACAAAAGTGTCCTTTTATTTCTCAGACAAAATTCTGCATATTTCTTTGTAAAATTCAAATATATATTTGATGTCAAATAATAACTCAATTGAAATTTCAGATCTTCCAATGTTTTCTTGGGAGGAGGTTGTTTCAGCTTCTTCACCCTCATCCTGCACTGAGAAATAGCATAAATAAAAAGACTACACAGTGACAGGGGTTTCACATTGTTATAAAGGCAAGATTTCAATTATAATTTGTATCATTACACTTGCAAGAGTTAGAAAAACAGAACACATTTAGATAAATATGCCATAATAATCAACAAATTATTGAAAGTCAACATAAACTACGCGCTTGCCGTCGCCATGCTTCTGTTGGATGGCACGTGCACACGGATGCGCTCACGCCCAACTTCCATATGAATGAACTGAAAACATTCGTTTATTTCACTCTTCTTAGCGCCAGTGTGCACGCACAGTCCGTACTTGCTCGTTGCTATCGTGCCTGTAAAGTGAGGTCACAGTTTATGGTTTCAGCATCCCTGCTGTTTAAAACGTGTATCGCAATTGGTTTAACATCTCAACCGACTTGAATCGTCACACATTTGTATCAATTTTCAACTGACTCCGACTGAATCGTTACATCCCTAGTTAGGGATGGTCTCATGTGGCTCGTTAGGGAGGCAGACAACCAAAACAGCACTTTCTGGTACCTTGGGATTTTGGTTGCTGGCGTGATGACTTGTGTCGGATTGTTCAGGAAGTGTAGCTGTCAGCTGAGGTGATTGGGTGACGCTGTCACTTGGTGATGGTGGGCAGTGCGTAGGGCGGGTTAACGGCCAGACTGCAGGGGCAAAATTGTGTTTCCTCTGAAACCCCTTTGGAGTCCAAACGGGCGGATCAGAGTAATTAACCAAAATTGCCCTTGTGGTCAGCTGGACTCGTTGACTTCTCCCTGGAGTGCCCGAATTGCTGATGTCGGCTGCGTGCCGCCGCCAATGGTAAGAGGACAGAGGTCACCGGACTCCACTCACCGGAACCCAACCAGAAGATAACCGTCGCTTCACCACCGAGCACTAGGGGAAGTACACAAATGGTTAAACAAGTGAAACGCAATGTCAACTTAAGCTTAAACTTGTTTAAACTAAATTGAAATAATTGGGTAAAGTAAGAGAGGTAAAATATTATTTACCAAATAGTGCTAAAAAAAACACAAAAGAATGATGATAATAAGGGGAGAAATAGAAATAAATCTATTCAAAAATGGAACCGAAGGAGAAGAGAGGGGAAAGCCCACCTATATGAGAACACCCAGTAGGGGGCGTGCTACTGATAAGTGGCTATCACGGGCTGAACAGAGAAGGTTTAAGTTCAAAATTGTTTAAATTAAAATATAAATAAGTGCAGACTACTAGAATGGTACCAAATGAAAATAATGATGAAGTGATGAGGAAAATAAAATAACTCAAAGGGAAAATAGAATCAAAATAATTCCAATTGAAACAGCAGGAGAAAAGAAGGAAAAGCTGACTTAGCAGAGAATGTCACAGAGGGGTGTGCTCCCACTAAGTAACATTAATGGCTGAAACGAGAACGTCATTTAAATTCAAGTTTAAACTTTGTTTAAACCAAATTTAAATAAATGTGAGAAGTCAGCGAAACAGAAAGATTGAATAATATAAAATAATAGTAATAACAGGAAATAAATGAAAATAATTATAATAGTAAACACATACCAGAGGAAACGAGAGTCCACTTGACAAATGAGAGAGAGAGAGAAAGAAACATCCACATATGCCCACACGATGGCGTAGTTGAGTCCACACCAAGGAGTGAGGTGAACACCTGACAGGATGCCCTCTTGTGTTGGTCAGAAGTATTACGACACTTTTCAAAGGGTGATTTAAATTTGAGCGTCCGAAAATAGGAAATGTTTTTCCTCTTCCTAAACACGGCGATTTACTGCATCAATCACGAGTGAGAAGAGAATTTGTTTTCAGATCTCCTTTTGTGCCAATTTGTAGCACAAAGAGTGTGTGGCCGGATTTCTTTTACCACACGTACACGAAAATGTGTGCAACAGAATATATTTTTTTTCTGTTACAAATTTTACCTTGATCAAGGTTAAGAATACTCCCATTTACATATCAATCAGACACTGGCCAGCAGTTTTTCTGATTGATTTGCATAAGGTATGGCTTAGTTAGCTACTCTAAGCTTTAACCTAAAGGAGTGAGATCGCTTAGTTGAATAACATTGATACACGCAATGAATCGAATCTAGTGATACATTAATAAGGCCTTTACAAAGATGAAGTGAGGAACATCGCTCAAATCATTTATCACGCTGAAAGAAGATTTCTTCGTTCTTACAGGCGGGTTTGATAATATTAAAATGTGCTGTAAAGAGGTTTCCTTATCTTCACAGAAACAATTTTAGACACACAGGCTCCTTCCAATACACAGACGCAAACATTTTCTTTATGTAACTTTAATTAAACTATCCCAGAATGTATATGATGATCCCTGTGTGTACGCATGCTCCCTATGTCATTGCCAACATAGTCATGATGTACGAACAATGTAAAGTCATTTAAAATGCTTGTATTCATGTGTAAGAATGTATCTCTGCTCTAATATCTCCCAGCCATACTGTGTTTGATATCTAAATATTCCTCTCTCTTTCTCTTAACCAACGGTGCACAGTAGATGATTATGAAATGCATCACATTATGTTACCCCCCCCTTTGGAGTAGAAATGTACCAAGTATGACACCATCATAAATTAGGCAAATGAAGTCATAAACGGAGACAAAGAAAGTGGTCTCCCGCCTAAAACTCCCACATTTGATTGGTCATTTCAGAAAAGATGGGTGGATGTTAATGTTTCTTTAAAGGACAGTAACACCAGCATATCTTTGCTCAGTCGGTGCAGTCGATACACAACCTTCTTGTCATCTCGGCTCGTCCCCTGGCCAGGCGGCTTCTGCCCTGGCTTGGCGGCTCAGTCACGTGGGTTGGTTCCTTTGAAGTCGGCGCGCTCCGCAGCCAGGCGGACAGGCAACGCGCGCCATCTCAGCGCACTCCATCTCAGCGCTCAGTCATCTTCTAAAAACTCCGACGAGACAATCTTCTTTTCCTCCCCTTTTCGGCATTCGCTCCAACCACCTTCAAACTTCCCGCGGATCGAGAACGCTCCGGAAGGACCAAAAGAGAACACACTCCAGCTCAAAGAACTCTCTGAGAAGACTCACGCGCATTCTTTATACTCAGCACAAAACAACCCATGCAAGTATAAATTCCATCAAAATTTAGATGCGCTTTAAGATGTGTACCCCTGTTTAAGGTGATATTATTTGTTGCTGGCTCTCGGTGGTTATGTTTGTGAAATTGCCATTCCTGAACCTTTCCTTCCTCTCTTTCATTCTCTTCTTTTCATTCTCTTTCGTTACTATTCGTTGTTCTGTATATACATGTATTCTTTGTTTAGTCGTATGTATTCGTAGTAACAATTATTAAAACCATTGTATCCACGTTCGATTGTCATTGTTGCCCGCTCACAAAGCATGGTCACTTTAATGTTCAGATCTAGCTACGAGCTCTCATAAGTATCTTTGAATACTTTAATTAATATCCTAATAATTCGGAAAGTTTATTCTTCATGACCAGAAGGATAATCTTCCCGAAGATTCGATAAGAAAGAATAAAACTTTGTGAGAATTGATAAAAGATTGTAGTACTGTTCGTTCGTTAAATGAACGGATCAGATGAATTTTGAATTAATTCTAATTCAAAGGTTATTCTGTAATGATTTAATATATATATTCGTAGTTAATTGCAACCCATTGTTGTTAACCATATATATTGCATAAATACCTAGGTTAGGTATTTCCCTTTTTGGGTGATTTGGAGATTTATAATTTAATCATAACCCGTTGCGATTAGTTATAAATAATTAAATATTAATAATCATAATTCCCTATTGAGCTAATTTAATTTATTATTATTATATGTAGCCGAGTCGCTACAATAAATTAAATTAGCTGAATACGGAATTATGGGTATTGATATTTAATTATTCATAATTAATCGTAAATTAAATTATAAATCTCTAAATCACCCAAAAGGGAAATACCTACCCTAGGTATTTATGCAATATATATATAGTTAATAACAATGGATTGCAATTAACTACGAATATATATTTTAAATCAGTACAGAATAACCTTTAAAGAATCAATTCGAAATTGACTGATCTGTTCGTCCCCGAACCGACAATACAATCTTCTTGTTAATTCTCACAAAGTTTTATTCTTTCTACCAAATCAGGAAGATTATCCTTCTGCCGCGAAGAATAACTTTCTGAACTAGATATTAATTAAAGTATTCAACAATATATGCAGGCTTGTAGCAAGATCTAAACATTAAAGTGACTATGTTTTTTTGAGCGGCAACAATGACAATCAAACGTGGACATAATGGTTTTAATAATTAATACTACGATTACTAATGACTAAATAAAGAGAACATCTATATACAGAATAACAAAAAGTAACGAAAGAGAATGAGAAGAAGAGAAAGAAAAAGAGAAAGGAAGGATCAAGAATGGCAATTTCACAAACATAAACCACAGAGAGCCAGCAAAGAATAACTTTCTCACCTTAAATAGGGGCACAAATATCTAAAACGCATCTAAAGCTCGATAGAATTTATACTTGCATGTTTCTTTATGTTGAGTATAAGAGGATGCGTGCGAGGCTTCTCAGAGCGTTCTTTGAGCTGGAGCTTCTCTTTCTTCCAGAGATTGTGTCTTTGATCCGCATGAAGTTTGAAGGTAGCTTGAGAGCGAGTGTTGCCGAAAAGGGGAGGAAGAGAAGATCGTTTCGTCTGAGTTTTTAAGGAAGTTGACTGAGCGCTGAGATAGAGCGCGCTGAGATGGTGCGCGTTGCCTGTCCGCCTGACCGCCTGTGGCCAGGGACTGAGTCGCGAAGCGCGCCAAACTTTAAAGGAACCAACCAACGTGACTGAGTCGCCAAGCTACGGCCGAAGCCGCCTGGCAAGGGGACGAGCCAAGTTGAGATGACGGGAGGAAGGTGCGAAGGAAGAAGCGACGAGGAAGAAGAAAAAGAAGGCCTGTCCTTTGTCTTTTAAGGCCAATTGACATACTCCCATCTTTCCTGTAATGGCCTATCATCTGTGCGCATTTTAGGTGGGAGAAAACTCCTCGGTTTTATGACCCACCAGCATGTCCTTATGAGGATGTGAAAATTAGTCCAGTTTTACTCGCAAGGGCTCAACATACTAGTGATGCAGCTCATAATCACATACTGTGCACCGTTGTTTACCAAAAAGAGCAAGGAACATTTAGGTACCAAACAAGCTTTGGCTTGAAGGTTTAAAAGCAGAAATACATCCTTTACACATTAATACAAGTATTTAAAATGACCTTAACATTACACACATCATGACTTCGTAAAGTGTAACATAGGGAACATGCGTACACATAGGAATATTTCATATACATTCTGAAATAGTTTAATTATGGGCTACATAAAGAAAATGTTTGTGTCTGTGTATTGGAATGAGTCTCTCCATGTCCAGGCCACTCTCTGTCTCTGTGGGGAGACCTGGTTAGAGACCTGGAACAAGATTGAGATCTGATTGAAGTTCTGACAGGGTCTTCCAGGTGTTGTCTGCTTTGCATTGGCCAAGCCATAAAAGTGACCAAGGAGCAATTTAGCTCAGACTTCTCGGTGCCAGGACATTAATTTATATGCAAATGTCTAAAGCTAAAAGCTTTCTGACGCTTAGAGCAGAATCGACTCATCTTGATCCTGTCAAGAGACTCCAGATGCTACATCACTTTTACCAAAAATTGGAATTTCAAAAATATTTTGCTACAAATATTTTTGCTTTTAACATGTCATCTTCCTGAGAACCTAATGCAATATGCGTGTAAACATGGTCATAAATGCCATTCCCATTCTGTACAATGCATCTATACACTGTATCTAATTAGCATATAAATGGGGACAATATGTAATGTAAAAAGACGTGTATTGTATTGTATTGTAAGATAGGAGTAATAAATGGGAATATTTTCATAAGAATGTCTCATATTTCATAAGAATATCCAGACTTAAAACTGTGTATGTTGTCAGAGAAATTCGCTAAAATATAGTGTCCTCTACAGAGGCAAAACATTCTGGGTCTTAGGAGGATATTTCTGTCTCGTGCAGAGTGAATCCAGCGTTTACATTTAGATGTCACTTCCAAAAAATTGCAGCATGCAACTCTTAGTAGCATGAAAATCGATAGTTTTATTCAATGGATTGTATAGACTGTAGAGCCAAGATCGCTATCGTCACTAAAATGCTGTTGTTTTGTCGGTTCATTGCGATCTCACAAAGTTTCGTTATAAAAAAGTTGTCAACAATAAATCTTTTACTTACATCGTGTCTTCACTTTGTTTGCTAATGAGAGGTTTCGTGAGCCTGCATTAACTGCACTGAATAAAAATCTGCCGTTTTGAGAGGTGAGATCCTGACTAACTTAAACACCTCTGATTGGACATCGCGTTCAAGAGATCACAACAATATCTGTGATTGGCTACATTACTCGCTGCTGCAAAAACACGCTGTAAATAGATGCATTTGACACGAACACAAATTGGCAAATCTACCAAATCTGTTTCGCCAATATATTACAGTATCAACTGAGGGTGCTTTTGCGTGCGTTTGAGGGTGCTTAACACCCCCGTAGAACTAGGCCTGTACTGATGTTGGACAAGAAGGCTTGGCTCGCAGTCTCCGCTCTAATTCATCCCAAGGGTGTTCTATCAGGTTGAGGTCAGGACTCTGTGCAGGTCAGTCAAGTTCCTCCACACCAAACTCGCTCATCTATGTCTTTATGGACCTTGCTTTGGTAAGCAGTCATGTTAGAATAGGAAGAGGCCATCCTCAAACTGTTCCCACAAAGTTGAGAGCAAGAAATTGTCCAAAATATCTTGGTATGCTGAAGCATTAAGAGTTCCTTTCACTGGAACTAAGGGGCCAAGCCCAACCCCTGAAAAACAACCCCACACCCTAATCGCCCCTCCACCAAACTTTACACTTGGCACAATGCAGTCAGGCAAGTACTGTTCTCCTGGCAACTGCCAAACCCAGACTCGTCCATCAGATTGCCAGACAGAGAAGCGTGATTAGTCCCTCCAGAGAACATGTCTCCACTGCTCTAGAGTCCAGTGGCGGCGTGCTTTACACCACTGCATCCGACGCTTTGCATTGCACTTGCACTTGGCTTGAATGCAGCTGCTCGGCTATGGAAACCCATTTCATGAAGCTTTCTACGCACTGTTCTTGAGCTAATCGGAAGGCCACATGAAGTTTGGAGATCTGTAGCTATTGACTCTGCAGAAAGATGCCGACTTCTGCGCACTGTGCGCCTCAGCATGCGCTGACCCCGCTCTGTGATTTTTACGTGGCCTACCACTTTGTGGTTGAGTTGCTGTTGTTCCCAATTGCTTCCACTTTGTTATAATACCACTAACAGTTGACCGTGGAATATTTAGTAGTGAGGAAATTTCACAAATGGACTTTGCACATGCAGGTGGCAACCATCATGGTACCACGCTTATATTCACTGAGCTCCTGAGAGCGACCAATTCTTTCACAAATGTTTGTAAAAGCAGTCTGCATGCCTAGGTGCTTGATTTTATACACCTGTGGCCATGGAAGTGATTGAACACCTGAATTCAATGATTTGGAGGGGTGTCCCAGTACTTTTGGCAATATAGTGTATAAAATTTTGCATGATTTTTTTGTTGAGTATCTTATTTGATACATCAGGCTTTTATGGCTCATATAGTATGATATGGGAGAATATGGAGCTTATACTCGAGGAGGAAAACACCTCAATTTTATTCTAAACAAAAATATACAGCTTGGTGCAGTTGCTCATACAATGCCATTGGTAACAAAAAAGTTTTGTTTTTGTGTGATGCTGCGTAACAATTCTAATGGAATAATTGGGAATACTAACAGACCGCACTCCAGATTTTATAGACCTTGAATTCCTCCTTGGAAAAAAAGAGAGAATGCTCAAATCCAGTATGGAATATGATGTGATACACCACCTTGTGATTTACCACCATCACAGATTATGTAACCATGTGACATCAGTACTCTGATTTGTGAGTTAGTAATGTGTGTTCATCTCTGTAATTTTCAGCGAAATAATGACATGTCTGCAAGTGCAGTAGCCTTGATTACAACCATAAAATAAAATGCACATGCAGATTTTTTTTTTTAGTCAAAGGTACCTATATCTGTATCTATATATAAGCGTGTCGTCTGGCACTTGGAACTGCTCTTGATGTGTTAGCGGTGGCGTCCAGAGACAGCACAGGCTTCAGGAACAGCTCCCGGGACTCTTGACAGTACAGAAGAAAATGCCAGGGAATTTTGCGACAAATGTGCGGTGGTTTAAAGAGTTTCAGTGACAGACAGACATCTCATTATAAACCCTCACCAGAAGTCTAGATATAGGTCCACAGTTCTGTGAGCCTTTGTTCACTAGAAACGTATACACAGTAGTGGCCAAAAGTGATGTCCGGATTTTAAAAAATCTAATAATCATAATTATTATTAATATTTAATTGATTCTCTCTTGTTTTTCCATGTGTTCATAATTTCTTTGTATGATATCCTGCATGACATCACTTTTGGCCAATACTGTATATTGCTCTTTCATAGCTTTTTTGAGCAAGTGTGTTGAAGCATCAACTTTGTCTCTACATTTTTCTCTACATCTAAATTCTTTAGGAAAAAATAATACAGACAGAAATTAGACATGGGGGTTTGGAAAAATTGAATAAGATATATTTGAGTTCTTATTGAAATCCCTTATTGAAATAAAGTGTTTCCGAAATCCCTAACTTTGAAATCAATTCTGAGCACAGTTTTAGGTGTTTTTGAGATCTCTTCTAAATCTATGTGAGAGTATTGGAGTCTTTTTCTCAGGAAAAATGTCTCTGAAACAGGAGACTTGAGCAAAATGTTCTCTCCATTTAATCTCTTAGCTACTTAGGAGATTTTTTAAAGAGATCTCATATTGATTTTTTTTTCTCTGTCTCCTCAATGGAATTGAAGTGCATTTTGGAAGGAGATAAATTGACTCAAGTCAATTCTTATCAATTCATGTATGTATTGGCCCATACTGTCACAAATATGTTTTTAGATTTCAGCCCCAGAAAAATAAAGTTAATTTCTGCTTATGCCCTGTGAACGAGGAGGCCGCATACCTCCACTCCACTTTTCTCCTCTCTATAGATCCAGACTTTAAGCGTTATTTGACTGTTTAACATTGTCACAAGCTTAATGGAAAAAAAAACATAAAAAAAGACTTTAACATAATATAAGTGCTTTAACATGCCCCAGTGATTTTAAAAATGTAAAATGAATGCCTTGAAGAAAAAAAACACAAAACACATCAAAAACAGGAAAGAGCTTTGATTAGATTTGTTAGATTGACTGTATAAATAGATTTGACAAGAAATCTGAGGTATATTTTTACAGACTGCCGAAAGCTACATAAATGAGAAGCAAATGGATCACTGCAATTGAATTCACAGAAACAACTGGTGACTATAGTGACAAACAATTTGTTGTTTGTGTTGTGGATATTTTTTTAAATTTTTTGCTTTGCTTCATATATTCAGTTTAACAGCTGTGTAACTGAACTGCACACATATTGACGCTAAATAATGTTCTAAAGTATGAACTGCTGGTCAAACGCGTTTGCAAAACGTTCTGAATCCACTCGCGTTCGTTCGGACTGCTCTCTCACTAATTCATCTGACGCGATTTCTCAGTCTGTAAAACAAACAGACATTATCGAGAGAACAACCAGCACTGTTTTTTTTGTTGTTATGCACTAAATGGGTGTCTGACTATTTTGTTGCTTTTTGGAGTTTTCAGATTTAAAACCATTTAAAACTTCTAGAGATAGAGTAGGCTTTACTCGTTCTGCAGCACCGTTGCTCTCACTGATGGTCTGAAAGGTGCGAAATAGTTAGGCTATATAATTATTTAACTTTTTAGTGTTAAATAAAAAACCCTTTGTGCATACCATGTCAGATGAAATCCTGCAGGTGTCAATGCTTTCTCCGTCCATGCAATAAATGCACATCCGTGAATGAGTGTGGATTTCTAGCATATTTACTTGAACATCTCAGGTAATATATATGGTTTGACCCATTCAGAGGTGGCCAAAACCAGAATTTAAAATGGACTAAATAAAGCTATCTCTACGAACTTGACATGCAATGTCATGCTGACTGACATGTATGCACATGAATAGTCTAGCATTTGTCCTCGAATCATAGCCAATACTGTCTTAAAAAGGCCTGTGACTAGCACTTCATCTTTTATTACATGCTATTTTGGCCAAATGGCAGAAAAAAATTAGCGCCCACATAATTACAATAAACCTTATAATCTAAGTAAGTTGATGAAAATGTAATGCGATGCACGGACAAAAAACATATCCGACATTCGCTGGTCAAAAACCTCATAACTTGAAGCTTGATTTTGGTATAATATAATGACATGCATGTGTCTGAGCAAATATCTTATAACTTTGGCAACACAGTGTTTAATTATCTAGTGTTGTTTTTTTTTCCTGAAAAGTAGCAGTTTTGGACAGGTTTTCACCCGAAAATAACGCTATACAAGTATGACAAAAAAAAAAAAAAGTATTTATAAGAGGTTTTTATTGAATATGTCAGCACAAGCAATGTCAACATTTTAGTTCACCTCACATAAGGTGATTCAGACAGGGAATTCATGAACTAAATCCCCATGGTACTCAGAGCACAACCTAATAGAGACATAGCACAATTTAGGGTAATGTTTTCATAAGGTCATCATGCTATACAAACACAGGAGACAGTGCTATTTACTCGTGGAAGCCATCGATTCCCTTTGCACTGTGCCAGTGTTTACTGAAGCGCTAGTCATTTATTTCTCAGGTCAGAGGGAAAAAATGAGCATTCAAAACAAGCAATGTTATCTCTGCACTACCAGCGTTGCACTAATATCGACATTATAATTACCGCCCTTCATCGAATTCTCGCTAATGGCCTATTAAAATCATTAATAACTTGTTTCTCCTCATAATGGATCATTAGTGATCGATGCACATGTATTATTAAAATTGCCAAACCGTCGTTTCAGTCCAGACACATTGGCACTTTTCCTGATACGGCTTTCTTGTATGTCACCTCTGTTCTCTCACAAGGATGTTTTGAGGAGATGAAATGCCCGTGGCCTCAGCTTGCTCACCATGTCCCATTAACATCGCCACCGAGTGCACCAGGTATTGGAAACTTGACAAATATTCCTCACAGGTCCTGCATGTTGAGGCTGATTCATGGTCTCTGTCAAAGAGGAATGTGCTGAAGAATTCACGTCACTCACACTGCCATCCCTTGAAAAATGAAACATGCAGTTCGGTTTTTCACAATCCGTAACATGATTCACAATGTTCCGGCTCCCTCCACAAGCCAGGAATGTGCAAAATTCAGAATTGGAGAATTGGCTTCCTGTCTGTCATTTATTCTATCCATTGTTCTATCAGTGTTATTTTTTTGGTATTATTTATGTACTATCTATCTATCTATCTATCTATCTATCTATCTATCTATCTATCTATCTATCTATCTATCTATCTATCTATCTACCTACCTACCTACCTACCTACCTATCTACCTATCTATCTATCTAGTATGTCTGTCTGTCTCGATCTATTGTTATATCTATCACTTGTTCTATCACTCGTTCTATCATTTTATCAGTGTTATTTTAGCATTATTTCTATACTAGTATAGTTGACAATATTTTAAATTAACTATAATTTTTTCCTTTTAATTTTAGTTTGTTTTAGTAATTTTGCTCTGTATTACTTTTATTTCAGTTTTAGTAAATGTAGCACTTTTTTCAGTTGTCAAAGCAACTTTTTATTTTATTTTTATGTTAGTTTTTATTTTAAATTTTAAATACATTTTAACAACAACAGTGCTGTTTGTCTATCAATCATTTGTTCATTCTATTGTTCTATGTGTCTGACGTTCTTTTGGTCTATCTATAATTTAAACCAACATATTAAAGTTTGCCTTGACGGCATTAGAAAGTATTCAATAATTCAAAAGAATTCATATACAAATATATTTTTAACCAAAGCAAAGACATGCTTTGGTTAAAAATATATTTGTATATGAATTCCTTTGAATTATTGAATACTTTCTAATTCATATTGCAATTATACATCCTATTTGATAACCCAAGGGATCAAACCTGGGATTTAAATGCAATTTAAAGACATTCTAAATCGATTTTTGTTGCAATATTGACCTGAGCGAGATCTCTGACTGACTTGTGCCTGCCTGACTAGGTTTTCTGGAGCCAAGGAGCAAAACGAGATGTGATCTGACCAGATTTGGTCACCTGTTGAGGATGTTGCCACATGACAGATGGAGAGCAGAGAGACTTAGCAGCGTCCTTTGACTTCGGTAACAGACAGGTGTTGAGTTTAGCCTGAAGAGAAGCATCAAGTACTGTCAGATTCAGCTCAGAACAGATGTCGACAGGCTGATGGTTCATCTCAGAGCTTTATGAGAGAATTAGGTGGTTTTCGTTCAGCTGTGAGTGAGGCCAGATGCCACCGTGAGGGAAATTAAAGAGGAGTTTGGAACTGTTCAAGAGTTGCCTTTGAAGAATTGTTTGTCTGTGTCAGCTGCGCAACTTTTCGAGTTTGATCCAGTCAGTAATGCCACAGTGATAGCAGAATTGGTCAAGGTTTCCTCAGGGAGGGCCACAGACAGATTGAAAGATTGAATCCATTCAGTGGTGCGAATCAAAGGTCAATGGGGTCAGTGCAGGTGTTACATGAGGTTTACCTCACAGATCTCGCTGCCATTTCTCTCCCCTGCTTCGGTATGACACTTTTTTTCCTGTAAGAAGCAGCTGTCAGCACAGCTTGAAAACACATTTTGGGTCTCAAAACTAGTCAATAATGTCCACGCAAGATGAACAGATAGAGTTAAGCAGACAGGCCATGGCACAGTGGCTGAAATACAGGCTGTTTCCCCTGATAAAGTCTGTCCTGTATCAGGACCGGAGACAAATCACAGCCAATCAGGGCCTGCTCACGAGCCACACAAAAAGCCTCTCGCTCACGTATATTAGCTATCCGCTAAGTGTTCGAGATAACATACAGATCTCCACCCACACACAAGCAGATACACGTAAATACCCTGAAAAGTTGTGGCAACTTTTTGATTCAGCAAGAGTGACTAGGCTTTTAAGAGCAGACGTTTCATTCTTGTTATTTTACCAATCCATACACTCTCCTTACAAAAGAGACGGCGGCAAGATAAAGACGCCGAATATTGGCGTTCAAGAGCAGACCTGGATAATACATCATCCCAGAAACCCATTTTCAGGTGCTGGGTAAATCTACAGGTTTTTTTTTACTGTTTGGAGGGCCGCAGCTGTGTGGAAGAAAACACGACAAAGAATGCAAGAGAAGGCAAGTACAGTCCTTTCCTCCATCAGGGGCCACCGGTGACCGAAAATCAGACTTAACCGACTTAGGCAGTCTTTTGACACCTGTGCCAAACAATCTTGCTTCTTCCCTGTTCTGAGAGTGAGGGAAAGATGTTATTTTTGAGAGTTTTCAAGCAAGCTTGCTTTTTTTTTCACTTGCTTTAATTAATATAACTAATATAAATTAATTATTATTGCAATATCTGTACATGTATTTTTATCTGTTGCAATGACAAAATAATTTGTTTCTGTATCTGTATTTGAATAGAATCAGATGTGGGTGGGGCTTAAAATGGAAATGAGCACATTTTTAGATGTAATACAATTCCATTTAGTTTCCATATTGCAAATATGCTTATAATTCACAAAATATTATTAATAAAACTATGTAATATGTAATATGTTTCTTTTTAATTTGTACATTTGATGTAAGATAAAGCTAAAAAAAAAAAAAATGCCATTCAAAAGTTTCTTATGCTCACCAAGGCTGCATTTATTTGATCAAAAATACAGTAAAAAAAGTAATCTAAAATAACAGTTTTCTATTTGAATATATTTTAGATTATAATTTATTCCTGTGATGTCAAAGCTGAATATTCAGCATCATTACTCCAGTCTTCAGTGTCACATGATCCTTCAGAAATCATTCTAATATGCTAATTTGCTGCTCAAGAAACATTATTATCAATGTTTTTTTTCATTACTTATTATCAACAGTTGCTGCTTCATATTTTTGTCGAAAGCATGCTAATGTTTTCAGGATTCTTTGATGAAAGAAAGTTTAAAAGAAAATAACTTATTTAGCATAGAATTTTTGTAACAATATAAAAATCAGCATCCTTAAACGAAGCAGTAATCAATAATAAAAAAAAGCAATTAAAAATTGAAATCAACACCTAAACAAACTACTTTGTCAATATTTGCTAGATGTCTGTTTTGTGTATGTGCTGAAAAAAATACCGTATTGTGTTTGTACATAGTCTTGGCTGTGTAAATAGAAGAAAAAAAATAATAATAAAGTGGAATATAATTAGAAGAAGGGGGGTTAATATCAAGAAAGAGCTTAATAGTGGCTAAGCTTTCCAACGCTGGAGAGACATTAGAAAGCAGCAAGGCACGAAAACAGACGCAGAGGTTGCATTGTTTCAGCTCAATATATGTGACCCGTGCTGCGCACAGGCTAATTTCGAGCTACGGGTAAAACAAGTGAAAAATTTTAATTTTAGTCGAATATGAGGTTTTCACCAAAAAATTGCTCATTAAGCCCTCGTCTAGTATGTTTCTGAGGGGAGTACCTTCCTTTGTCCATGAAAAATGCAGTTTTTCTTTGCTCGCTTCTCAACCACTGGCGCTTCCACTCAGCACAAGTTTGTTATTGTTTTCCAACTTTGCATCACAGCATTCCAACTTTGTGGATATTCATCATTGTGAAAAGTGGGGAAAAACATCTGATGCTTAACATTATATTAAATCCGTGCCGTACAGTAGGTCTTATACAGGCTGTCTGTTTCATTTAACAATTGAATATATACATTTACCTATAGATATTTGGTTTTGACTTGGTGTGTGCCAAATTTGGTGTTATTACCAGGAATTTTAAGGTGTGGTTGCTAGGGGATTTTGTTTTAAAACCTTCAGAAAACTTTTTTATTTTTTTCTCAAAATTGGCTTTGCTGACTCTATCGACTTCAAATAAGTGTAGCTCTGCCTTTTTTTGTCTGATTCCAACAAACCATACACCATTTTGATGTTTTTTTTTAATAGAATGTCAAAATAACAATAACACATTTTTGAAAATGTGCTCATTGCGACTCATTTTGCCAGCACAGGTCACGTATGAGTAACTTTTTTTTTTTTTTTTTTTTGCTGTTTCATAGAACCAAGATATGCTGTTGTTGTTAAATCACAGCTGATTTATTCATACTTGCGTAAGCTGTCTGATTTTGCCTGTGTTGCATAGCATGTGCTTTGTCATATCATTGTCCGGTGAAAAAGCAGTATTCTGTCATCTCGTTGTTGTGTGTCCTGGGTGACATGGAGGAAGACTGACAGTTACACTACCATCTAGCGATAAAGAGGCAAGGAAAAGTGCTATGAGGTTTATTCCTCTTCTCAGATGGCCTCACACACACTCAAACATGTGTGTCAGACCTCACTAAATAACTCAGAGGAGAGAGCCAAAGAAGGTCACTGACTGTAATAAGACAGCACTTCTTGATAACGACCTTCACAAACCTCAATTTCTACAAGAATGAGATTGGGCAGGATGTAGCGAGCCAAGCAACAGGGCTGGCACTCGTTCAGGCTGGACGCTGACGTCTTCATTCTATAGAAGCCAGTTGTGACCGAGACCTCCTACAGCGTCCTTAAGCCCTCTGAAAGAGCAGACCGATACAAGTAGATATTTTATTGAGGTTTGAAGCATTGCTCTCAAGAGAGAGGACAGAAAGCTTACAGAATTTTTGTTGTCTCAAAATTACTAATTGCAGTTTTACCATGTTGTTTAAATGAATACACGTGACATTGACATGCCATACTTTTACACAATAATTATTCATTCTTCATCAATTTTCATTACAGATTTCTCTGTCTATGGTCTGTTAATCTGCCAATCTGTGTGCTAAGAATACCTTAAATGCTTCCATCAGAACATTTAAATGCAGCCCACAAAGTCTAAATTGTTTAGAATTCACATTTTCTGGTGGGTACTTGTTTTTTTTTTTTAGAAGTTTCGAATGATAGGTGAGACAAAGTATTATGAAACACAAAACTTTTTTAGCAGTTCTGCCCTATTGACTTCTCTCTTTTTTTGTCCTATTGAGTATTCGTCTGTTATCTCCACCTTTTTCATTGAGTACTGCAGTGAATAATTTAAAATGCTTTTTTTAAGTAATACATTTCAATGAAGCTCTCCTTTTATGTTCTTGACTTATAAAAAAAGTCAATCCCATGTCCAGGGAGCTTTAATTCTACCGCATTGCAGGCATGAAGCACTTTAAATGAACAGGTTTTTATTAAGAAAATAACCACCTGATCCTTAATGACCCAGTTAAGGAAGAAAAAAAAACCCTTTAGATGAGAGGCAGAGAAAGAGACTCTGGAATATTATGCATCATATGAAGGCGAAGGGAAAATTATGCTCTACTTGACAGAAGCATTGAGGTCCTCATAGGAATTGATGTTTATTGGCTTCTCTTACTGTAAATCACAGATTGGTCCACAGAGAAATTTGGTTAATAGCGCAGTCAACATTGTTAATATGTTGCCCGCTGGATGCAGACTGCAAAGTGCTTCCGATATGTTCCAGTGGAACTGTAAACACATATCTAAGTGTTATAGTTTGTCAGAAGAATGATAGCAGTTAATTTGCGCTGACTTATTAGATGTACACTTCACTGATGAGCCGAGTTCTGTGAGTCCTCATGGAAACAACTTATAGACTGTTTTTTTTTGTGTACCACTGCATCAAATGACCAGCTTAAATTACTGTAAATGGGAACATTCCGTGGCCCTGTAGAGTCTATTAAGAAATGACTTGGAATTGTTTAAAACTGCTGTGCAACCTCTGTGACCCTAATAACAAATCTGTGTTTCCTTTTAATTAAAGTAAAACAATGTCTAAGGGCACTGCTGAGATGTATTTCTGCGAAAATGTGTGACCGTGGGTGCTTTCATAGGTCAGTTTGAGGTTTCTATGATGTAGTATGTGAACTGAGTTCCCTTTCGAGTGGAACTCAGTGCTGAGTTATGATGTTAATGCTATGGGAATGCTTCTGTGTGAGCCAGTGTCTGAAGCATGTGTGGAAAACAAGCACATTGGCAGAAGAATGGTCAGGTGACATAACGTCAGTGCATCATGAAGACCATAAATAGACTCTGGAAAACGCTACATCAGCTTCTTTGTCTTCAGGAAGCAGCTTGTTTGCGTATGTGTGGAAAGTCCATTGTGTGTGTTAGGAGTGAAAAAAAAAATCTAAGTTTGTCTATCGTCAACTGTATGTTTGTTGTGAAAGAACGGCATCAGACATGCAATATAAGCTTTGTGTTCCGCCATACCCTCGCTTTCTTACAAGGGATAACAAACAAGATCTGTGTGTGATATGCTTGGGAGTGGAGATCCTCTCTTGAAGGAGGCGATTGCCCTGACTGTGGGAAATTCACCCTGCGGAAGCTCCACTCACATTTGAGCGGAAGCTCCTCATAATAATAATTTGTTATTTTTATATAGCGCTTTTCTGGGTACTAAAAGCACTTTTTTACATGTGGAAGGGGGGAATCTCCTCAACCACCACCAATGTGCAGCCTCCACCTGGATGATGCGACGGCAGCCATATTGCGCCAGAACGGCCACCACACACCAGTTTATTGGTAGAGAGGAGAGGAGTATATATATCGGGATGATTAGGAGGCCATGATGATGGACGGAGGCCAATGGGCAAATTTGTCCAGGATGCCGGGGTTACACCCCTACTCTTTTTCGAAGGACATCCTGGGATTTTTAATGACCACAGAGAGTCCGCTCAGTTTAACGCCTCATGGACAACTGCCACACAAACAAAACACAATGTAAAGTCCAGACCTGGTTCTCTCTCATCTCACACTATCTCTTACACACTCTTCCTT
The DNA here is from genome assembly GCA_039654625.1 of Rhinogobio ventralis. NCBI lineage: Eukaryota > Metazoa > Chordata > Actinopteri > Cypriniformes > Gobionidae > Rhinogobio > Rhinogobio ventralis. The sequence continues at coordinate 20,919,319 of CM077206.1, read as the reverse complement.
TTATCCTCCCGGAGCTCCTCAGTGAGAATCGAGGCCAGTGTGGCGGGCAGGTGATGCTCATTAGCACTTGTGCCACTGGCCTTGCTCCGTTCCCATGGCTCTCGGGCCCTGCTTGCCACACACATTAACGGAGCCTCCTTGGGGTGGCCTCCCCTTGAGTCTTGTTTCCTCCGCGGTGCCAGACAGCTGAGGTCTATCTGCAGGTCGCGGGTTCCTTCCTGGGATGTTTCAGTAGTTTTGGAAGGGCTATTAGAGGCTCCCTTTGAGCCTTTGGAGTCAGCCTCAGGAAAGTTTCTGACCCTTAAGATAACTCTGTTACTAGCTCTAACTTAAGAGATTAGAAGACTTGCAAGCTTTATCAGTTGCCCCCTCCTCTCTTGCCCCTAGTGTGGTTAAAGTGATTCTGCACCCAAGGCTGGGTTACGTTCCAAAAGTGCCATCTGCAGCCGTCCATCCAGGTGTCTTTCGAGCCTTTTCTCCTCCACCTTTTGATTTGCCGGAGCAAGAAAGGCTTAATTTCTTGTGTCCAGTCGGTGCCATTAGGTCTGCATTCAAGGCAGGGGTTTCACCGTCTCCAAGCAGTGACTGTCCCACTGGATTGTGGATGCTATTACCTTTGGCTATGAGGTATTGGCTTCATCTCTAGGTGTTAGAGCCCACTCTAAAAGCCTTATCCAAGAGTGATCCCTTGCAGGATGATTATGCTGCGGCTGGTTGGTCCTCTTCGCACACATTCATAAGGTTTTTATAATCTGGGTGTGGATTCAACCACAGGGTCTCAGGTCCTTTCAGGTTAGTTCATCCTTACATGCCATAAAGTCTAGTAATCTTACTATTAGGGCATGCAGCATGCTTCGTCTCTGGATAGCAAGTTCACTGACTAAAAATGTGATTTTTTTAGGTCACTTATTAATTGCTGCCTTTGTATAGTTGTGTATGTGGCAGTCTAGTCCTTTCCACACACTTTGCCTTGCCATACTTCAGCAAAGCCTGAAACCTCATTCAGACAATTACAATCTGATGACTCACTTTTCGGCACACTGACGTTAAGTCACCTAACCATTCTTCGACCGGTGATTGCCTTGTTTTCCACACGTATTTCAAATACCGGCTCATGCAGAGGCATTCCCAATAGCATTAATGTCATAATGCAATGTCTCTTTCCCTCTCAGGGAACTGGGTTACATGCGTAACCTAAGATGTTGGGGCTGTATAGTGTGTAAGGTTATATAGGTCAGTGATGTGTTTATGATTTGGCTTGCATTACATGGTGTACTGGATGGGTGGAGGGTGTAGTGGATGTAGTGTAGTGTAAACCCCTAGACTTTGGGCTTATGGGGGGTTATCCTAGGCCCTTCAGTATAAAAAGATCCTATTGCAAACGTAAGTGATTTCTTTCTTCTTTCTTCTATGGTTTTTCATGCAGTGGTCAATTTTGAGATTTTGGGCCAGTTTTAAGCTTTCATGTCAAAATAAAAAATGTGTCAACATTACACATTAAAGTGGTTATTTCATTATATTTTGTCAACTTGCACCTTTAGGTTTCTACCTGTAATCATCAAAAGTTAGCTAGCTCCCATGCTAGCTCCCATGCCGTCTCCATTCACAGAAACATGTCATGCCTGGTATCATTATAAAGCTCTCAGTTTCACAGCGCTGTCTAATCTAAATATGGGCATTTCCTTTGTAGAACTAACCAACCACGAAAGTTTGCAGCCAAAAACCACATTGATTGGTCGATGTGAATTTCCCACTATGTGATGCGCGCTGCCGCTTCCTTGTTTATTCTCCGCCTGAGAGAAAATGCAGACAACGCCGAAATCAGCTCATAAACGTTCACAGAAAAGACCAAGGAGCAAGAGCTAGTAAAAAGAAAGTAAACAACAACAGATTAGACAATGAAACCCCGTCAGAATTAGATTCAATAGTTATAGATGGACACACAACAAACAGGGACAGTTCTTTTGCAGTTTTTGTGACTGTTGTTATGTGTGTTTGTTAAGGTTCTCTTCAGCTTAAGGCTATTGCTATTAATAATTTATTAATTTATCAATTTCCATGTGTTTTAAATATTATACACTACTGATATTAATTAACTGAATATATATTTTGTTTGTAGGTTAGGTGTGTCATAGAAATGTATCCAATTATACAATATAAAACTTTAAAGGCCGTTTTCTCAAAATGAGTCAGATATATCCACTTCAGTAGCACCTACAAGCAGTCTTATACTTAACTATATTCTGAAGGCTTTTACAGAGGGATTTGTTGATATATCATTCCTATCCTGAGTTATAGGTCCTTTTACTCCAAAAAACATGGCGAAAATAGATTTTTTTTAAGGCTATTGTCAGTATTCTCTAATTTACTAAAGCACACAATAAGATACCCAGAATCCCCTCTGTAAAAGCCCTCTCATCTAATATGTCAACAAATAGAACCAAGAATTTTAAACCTGGTCCTTTCCAATTTCCAGATTTTGTTTTTGGAAATGTATGCAAATGAGCGTATATTTAAGTATATAAGGCCTAATTTGCATATTAAAACATTAATTTACACACAACTTGTAATACATTTTTTTCTTATTTTTATGCCAGTAATAAACTAGAGAAGTTTCACAGTGATATCTTGTCATTTAAAAAAAATCCCTATTCACCTGTAGTGTCTCACCTTAAATACAAATATTCCATTTATTTGGTTAATTACTATGAGGTCATAATTAAACAAGGATTCATTTAAAGGGGCTATATGTAGAATTCAGGAACCCTTAATATTAGTGACACCGGTGGCTGATAAGGGAACTGCAGCCAGCAACGTATTGCTTGTGCTCGCACTTGCGCACACATAACGCACAAGGGACTGACAAGTAACTTGAAACTGTTTCAATCAAATCTACTTAATGTGTTTTTAAAAGGGGAAGCGGATTGTTTTTCCTGACAGCTTACTTTGGTTAGTTTGCAGATTAACTGCTCATACTTTCACTCTGTTTGATGTCTTTGAATGTTGTCAGCAGTGTCTGAGCTCCTTCCACATATTATTCTTGAGTAACCGTGGCACATCTTTGACAAGCGCTCTTTCTGTCTTGCAAAAATGCTCTAAATATTAAATGGTTAAAACACAAGAGACTTAAACACATTTATAAGAAAGGAGGTCAATCTGTGGATAAAACTAAGATAGACATGGTATTCGAGTTTCCAGTGACGCAGCGCTGGCATGAATAAATGAAACGGATCACTGTGTTACTGTTTATTGTTTTGCTGTTTGCTGCTTTTATTTGTGCTGTTGTTGTCGTGTTTGTCAGCTTCAGTTCTTTGTCATGTGATGATTATTCATCTTTCTCTCTTATTGTGGTTTGTGTGTTAAATCTTAAGGTTCTATTCAAAGTCTGGGTGGCTCAGTTTACCCCTTAAGCTTCCTTTTCTCTGTCTGTCACTCAAGATGAAATATCTAAAATATGAGCTGTATCTAAAGCACCTTGTAGGGGTCTTAAGCAGTGGGGCTCAGAAAGAAAAAGGTACGTGATCAGTCACTGCCAGTCAAGTTTCATAAGTCTCCATCCTCCACCCATGTGGTTTATTCTGGCACGATGTCACTCTCCATGATGCTGAAAAATACTAGCGGGGGTCATTGAGGTGCATGATGTGTGCATTGATGTATAATGCTCAGTGTTTCATAATTTTGTATGATACCCCAGACGGATCAGCTCATGACAGTACATGACAGTTATGTAATACCCAATAGTTTGGTCCACTAATTTTGAATAATTACATTAACATTAACATGAGTCTGAGGAAATTAGAAAATGGCAGTTTCCGTGGAGCGGTTGGCACACAAATATACATTGACATTGCCCATAAATATGCTGTATATGTAACACATATCAAAATAAAGAAATTTGAAGTTATATTTTAATTGAAAGAAATCAAAGCCTAATAATGTTTTGACCATCCTTTTAGCATTGTGATATACTTGATTCCCATTATGGAGATGGTCATGTTAAAATATGATTTACCTTGTAAAATATTTATCGGCCTATAATGCTGATTTAAACAATAATATAAAATGTTATTTTAGTATTTAATATGTAATACTGTATAATATTCTCTATATTATTATTATTGAATGCATAAATAATTTTTTTACAGACATTATACTGATATAAATAAATAATGACAATAAATAATACATACTTTTTTATTTATTATAATGTAATTTTAATATTTTGTGTGTGAGAGAGTGTATGAGTGTGTGAGAATGAGTGTGTGTGTGAGTGAGTGAGTGAGTGAGTGAGTGAGAGAGAGTGTGAGTGAGTGAGTGAGTGAGAAAGAGTGTGTGAGTGAGTATGTCTATCTATCTAGTCATCATACTCACACACTCTCACTCACACACTCATTCCACACACACACACACACACACACACACACACACACACACACACACACAGAGAATACCCTAGCATCCGCATAGCAACACCCTAACAACAACCTGGAGTACCCTAGCAACCACCAGAGTACCATAACAACCACCCAGAATCCCTTAGCAACTGCATAGCAACCACCTAAAGTACCTTATCAACCGCATACCAAACACCCCAGCAACCACTCCAAGTACCTTAGCAACAGCATAGCACCCAAAATACCCTAGAAACCGCATAGCAACCACCCCAAGTACCTTAGCAACCGCATAGCAACTACCCAAAATTCCCTAGCAACCACATAGCAACACCTTAGCAACCATTACTTTAGCAACTACATAGCATCTATCCATCTGTCTACTCACTCACTCACTCACTCTCACACACTCACTTTTGACTTCAAAACAGTCAATCTTTAAACTCTAAACTACTTTAAACTTCAAAATGTAAGCTTTTAAAACTTCTTCAAACTTTCTGGTCCTGCTTTCTCAAGCCAACTTCAAAGTTTGTCTCGACAAACTTTTTTGTCTAGTTATTATTTTTTCATTAATATATTCATTATTTTGCAGCCTTTACACTAATTTAAACAATAAAAATACTATATTTTATTGTAAAATTGTATAATATTTTTATATATACACACACTTTATTGCCAAAAGTATTGGGACACCCCTCCAAATCATTGAATTCAGGTGTTCCAATCACTTCCATGGCCACAGGTGTATAAAATCAAGCACCTAGGCATGCAGACTGCTTCTACAGACATTTGTGAAAGAATGAACGCTTTTCTGTCTGGCAATCCGATGGACGAGTCTGGGTTTGGCGGTTGCCAGGAGAACGGTACTTGCCTGACTGCATTGGGCCACGTGTAAAGTTTGGTGGAGGGGGGGATTATGGTGTGGGGTTGTTTTTCAAGGGTTGGGCTTGGCCCCTTAGTTCCAGTGAAAGGAACTCTTAATGCTTCAGCATACTAAGACATTTTGGACAATTTCATGCTCCCAACTTTGTGGGAACAGTTTGGGGATGGCCCCTTCCTGTTCCAACATGACTGCGCACCAGTGCACAAAGCAAGGTCCATAAAGACATGGATGAGCGAGTTTGGTGTGGAGGAACTTGACTGGCCTGCACAGAGTCCTGACCTCAACCCGATAGAACACCTTTGGGATGAATTAGAGCGGAGACTGCGAGCCAGGCCTTCTCATCCAACATCAGTGCCTGACCTCACAACTGCACTTCTGAATGGTCGATGTGAATTTCCCACTATGTGATGCGCGCTGCCGCTTCCTTGTTTATTCTCCGCCTGAGAGAAAATGCAGACAACGCCGAAATCAGCTCATAAACGTTCACAGAAAAGACCAAGTAGCAAGAGCTAGTAAAAAGAAAGTAAACAACAACAGATTAGACAATGAAACCCCGTCAGAATTAGATTCAAATAGTTATAGATGGACACACAACAGAAGAATGGTCAAAAATTCCCATAAACACACTCCTAAACCTTGTGGAAAGCCTTCCCAGAAGAGTTGAAGCTGTTACAGTTGCAAAGGGTGGGACGACTCCATATTAAACACTACGGATTAAGAATGGGATGTCATTAAAGTTCATGTGCATGTAAAGGCATGTGCATTCTAAATGTGACCTGGACATATTTTTTGTCAGATTGTAAATGACAAAAAAATTACAGGTTGTCAGGCAATAAAAAAAAGGATTTAATTGTGTATGCTTATAAATAAGACTCCACACTTGAAAACACAGGCGTGTAGCTACAGAGTTCTATAATTCACCCTAGTACCACCTGCCACGGAAACTTTGCAAACATCCAAATATTGCAGACTTAATAACAGCTCATTTGCATGGGGGCGACCAACAGGCGTGAAGATCTGTCTTTATGTCACATAAATTGGTCTGTTTCCTGAGCTCGGCAGTCCATTATTACAGCCTGTCTGTGTTTGTTTACACGCAGAAGCTCAATTTGCATTGTACCCTATTACTTCCAAGTCAATTAGCCTGATCAATAAACTGATGGGGAAACAGATACAGCTATGTGTTTGTCTAAACATACATTATGAATTGCAAGTATTTTTCTGTCCATTAATGTGTGACAGTGTTTGGAATGTAATACTATTTGGAATTTAGCCTGTGTGTGTGTGTGTGTGTGTTCGTGTTTTTCTGTCTCAGTGGGAACTTCAACCTGACTGCACACATGGGGACTCAATGGGGACCTAAATTGAGGTCCCCATGAGGAAACAAGCTTATAAATCACAATGAGTTTTTTGAAAATGTAAAAAAGTTTTCTGTGATGGGTAGGTTTAGTGTAAGGGGATAAAATATACAGTTTTTACAGTATAAAAACCATTACATCTATGGGGAGTGCCCACAAAGATAGTGAACCAGACGTGTGTGTGTGTGTGTTTTGTTTGTACTCTACCTGTGCATCTCTGCCCATGTCCAACCTTCATATTGGCTGTATATTGAATAATAAGGTCATTCCTGGGCACTCATATTTCTTTCCTTTTAATGAGAATAGCATTAACACTCCTCTGAATCTATGCAGGTCGAGCCACATAGTTATATGACCAACCTGGATTTAAATAATGTGTCAAGCTCTGCTGTTGTTTTAGCGGGATGATGAATATGATAAAGAACAAAATTTACATTTCCCCCCTGGAAGACTAACACAGAGCTGCTGATTTATGACTGTAATGCAAAGTTTAGCAAAGCTAATTAAGGACAGCATACCCTGGGTCAGATTTAATCAGGGGAACATTTACAACTGCTGCTGAGGAAAGAGAAGTGCTGTGGAAATGTGAAGAATGAGGTATTACAGTAGAGATTATGCTAAACATAGCAAACTGTGTGATTACACCCCCTCAATGTAAAGTAAAACTAATTTTTGATGAACAAGAGCTATTTTCACAATTAGCCAGGTTAATGTTTTGGTTTTTGGGACTTTAGCTTATTCACTGTATCCCCCAGAGTTAGATAAGTCCATACATACCATTTTTATCTCCATGCGTGCCATAACGTCTCGGTTACGTATGTAACCCTCGTTCCCATTCAGTCGGTCACTCTCGACGCCACGTCGGAGTACCGACGAATAGGAATCTCGCTCGCGAGAGTAAAACTACTTCGAGTGAAACTAAACGAGCCAATGCACATTAGCATGCAATGATTGCACCAGGTGCTCATGCCACGCAGCGCGAGTATAAATGAGACACAGGTGTTTGCATCAAGTAAGCTTTTTGCTGAGGAGCCGAGTAGGTAGACTGGCACCCCAGCAGGGTGCAGAGGGCATGGCGACGGGACGTAACGTCTCCTTTCCCTCCTTCAGGGAACGAGGGTTACATACGTAACCGAGACGTTCCCATTCAGTCGGTCACTCTCGACGCCACGTCGGAGTACCGCCGAATAGGAATCCCTACCAAAGCGCCATGGCCTCTGCCCTTGTCCAGTGCCCCGTGTGAGCCTCCAGCTCTCTTACCTGATGAGACGGGGCTCACACAGAGAAGTCCATCACTGCTGTTCCACATGAACCGCTCAGTGACTATTAGATAACACTGGAAAAGCGTGCCCTAGTGAAGGAAACGCTGCGGAGCCCACATCGTACCCCGAAGGAGTTATGTGGAGTACAATGCTGAGCCGTAGCCCGCAATGGAGAGAGGGGGCTCAGTCCCAGTGACGGGAAGGCTCTCCCAAGGGAAAGACACGGGCTTCCCGTAGGAGCGACCGTGGAAAAATATATATGATCCCCGCAGGGTCACTCATATATCCCCAGCCCAGTACCGGTTCTCAAGGATTCAGCGGCAAGGGGCCTGATGCCAGACGTTCCGCCACGTCCGGCACCGAGGGAGATGGAGGACTCGACAGAGTTTGCTTCTGGAGAATTAAGCGCCGGGGCGCAGCAAGCCGTCAAGAGCCAGGGCCTCTCAGTGCTTCTACCCGTTTGAGGCGAGAACACAGGAGGACACTGGCTCTACACGTAGACTATAGAATCTAGCGAACGTGTTGGGTGTCGCCCAGCTCGCAGCTCTACAGATGTCTGACAGGGAGGCGCCACGTGCCAGCGCCCAGGAGGATGCAACACTAGTAGAGTGTGCACGCACCCTGAGCGGACAGGGCACACCTTGTGCTTGGTAAGCCAAGGTGATGGCATCCACTATCCAGTGGGCCATCCTCTGCTTGGAGACAGCCTTTCCCTTCTGCTGGCCTCCGTGACAGACAAAGAGCTGATCTGAGGTCCTGAAGCTTTGAGTTCTATCCACGTAGATCCGCAGAGCGCGGACGGGACAGAGCAAAGCTAGGGCTGGGTCTGCCTCCTCCAGGGGCAGCGCTTGCAGGTTCACCACCTGGTCCCTGAAGGGAGTGGTAGGAACCTTGGGCACATAGCCAGGCCGGGGTCTCAGTACCACGTGGGTGTCACCCGGCCCGAACTCTAGGCACGATTCGTCGACCGAAAATGCCTGCAGGTCCCCTACCCTCTTGATGGAGGCCAGTGCGGCCAACAGCAAAGTCTTCATAGACAGAATCTTTAGCTCTGCTGACCGCAAGGGCTCAAATGGGGCATTCTGAAGTGCTCGGAGCACCAGAGCAAGATCCCAAGAGGGTATGGAGGGGGGTCGAGGAGGATTTAACCGTCTCGCCCCCCTGAGGAACCTGACGACCAGGTTGTGCTTCCCAACTGTCTTACCTTCTACGTGGTCGTGATAGGCAGATATTGCAGCAACAAAGACCTTGAGGGTGGAGGGCGACAGCCTACGCTCCAACCCTCGTTGCAGGAAGGAAAGCACAGACGTGATCGAACATCTTCGGGGGTCTTCTCGGTGAGAAGAACACCACTCAACGAACAGGTTCCACTTCAAAGCATAAGTCTGTCTTGTAGGCGGTGCTCGTGCCGAAGTGATGGTGTTAACTACCTCTTGGGGTAAGTCACCTAGAACCTCCGCGTCCCGTCCAGGGGCCAGACATGAAGCTTCCACAGATCTGGACGCGGGTGCCACAGGGTGCCCCGTCTCTGAGTCAGAAGGTCCTTCCTCAGAGGAATCGGCCAAGGAGGGGCTGTCGCCAGGAGCATCTGTTCTGGGAACCAGGACCGGTTGGGCCAGTAAGGCGCCACCAACAGGACCTGCTCCTCGTCCTCCCTGACCTTGCACAGTGTCTGTGCAAGTAGGCTCACTGGTGGAAACGCATATTTGCGCAGCCCCTGGGGCCAGCTGTGCGCAAGTGCATCCGTGCCGAGTGTACCCTCGGTCAGCGAATAGAACCACTGGCAGTGGGACGTTTCTGGGGAGGCAAACATGTCGACCTGTGCCGCCCCGAACTGTCTTCAAATCAGCTGAACCACCTGGGGGTAGAGTCGCCATTCCCCTGGGAGCGCAGCTCGTGAAAGCTCGTCGGGCACACGGTTGCTCACACCAGGGACATGAATGGCCCGAAGCGACCTCAGACACTTCTGACTCCAGAGGAGGAGATGGTGGGCGAGTTGCGACATGCGACGGGAGCGTAGACCACCTTGTCGTTGATATACGCAACGGTCGCGGTGTTGTCCGTGCGGACCAGTACATCTTTGCCCCGTAGCAGCCTTTTGAGGCGGCTCAGAGCGAGATGCACTGCTAGCAACTCGAGGCAGTTGATGTGCCAATGCAGGTGCGGGCCCGTCGCTCACCGTAATCCTCAGATCACCCGCACTACTGCCTGAAGTAACCCTCTGTGGAGGATTAGATCGAGGCAGAGACACGGGGACTCCACCCCTTGCGAGATGGAGTCTCGACCGCAACTCCGAGATGGTCATGTTCCCGCAGTGAGAACATGAGTCATCCACCAGCGCTGCCTCAGCGTGCTGAATGCCCAAACACAAGATACAGCGCTTGTGACCATCCCTCGCTGACAGATAACCGCTCTATCTGTGTTGCTCTAATAGAAGGACGCTCTCCTTGGTGCTGAAGCACGCAGGGGGAGGGGTCGCGGCGACACAGTCAGGGGATAGTGCAGCCTGACGTGCGCACTCTCTCTCACACGAAGGCGCTCTCTTACCAGCCGTAAGAACGGCTTTTCAGCGCTCTCCACCTAGCGCACCGAACCAGCTGTGAGAACAGCCTTTGTGTTTGCTCAAAAAGAGAAAGAGAGATGATCAAAGAACCACACGACCCGCTGCAGTGCCGTCACACCAACACCGACTGAAGAGATCGCTTCCAAAAGGGCAGGCTTCTTTTCAGTCAGGACTGCGAAGTAGAGAGTGATATCTGGTTGAACCATCTACCACTCAACTCCGAAGCAAAAAGCTAACTTGATGCAAACACCTGTGTCTCATTTATACCCGCGCTGCGTGGCATGAGCACCTGGTGCAATCATTGCATGCCAATGTGCATTGGCTCGTTTAGTTTCACTCGAAGTAGATTGGCTCTCGCGAGCGAGATTCCTATTCGTCGGTACTCCGACGTGGCGTCGAGAGTGACCGACTGAATGGGAATTCTGTCTGACACACCCACCGCTATCCTAGCTTAGCACAAAGACTGGAGGTAAACGGCTCCAGCTAGCCTACTGCTTAATACGTGACAAAATAACGGCAACAGGAGACTGTCTAAACATTTTAATAATTTATTGATAATGTTTTCTGTGTTTTCTGCTGTAGAGATTAAGTCGACAATGCTGACTCGTCATCTATCGCGATTTGAGAATATTTGTTTTCCACTTGAATTGGTTGACAATCACTTGACATTTCAAGCTTTCTAAAGATAATATATTTTTGTCTCATGTCTGTGAGGAGAGTATACGAGTTTCGGTGCATTTTTGTTACGTGCTCAAGTTCACTGAGACCGAGACAGCAGAAAACGCATCCTGTTTATTTTCTTTATTTTACAAAAGCACAACGTTTTGTTGTTATTGTGAGTTTACAGAAATAAAAGTAGACCCTTTACAGTGCATTACTCTTATCTGTATAAGCAAAAATTTATTTTAAGTATTTTAAGTTAAATGCAAGTGATCGCACCAGCGCCTGTATGTCATGCACTACAGCTCACTCGCTCTCTACACAAACACATGGATAAGTGCCTAATAATAGCGCACATTATCAAGGTTAACATTAGAGCGAACGCACTAGTAAAGTTGCTACTACTTACATGTTTTAAGTGATAAGCCATATTTGAGGTCGATAAATGATAGGCGAATGTTTGGATTTCCTGCCGTTAACGATCTGTCCGTCACAGCCTGCGTGATTTCGCACCTTCCTTTTTTCTGCGACTAATAAAGTTTTAAAATAACCCTTTTCTATTTGAATATAATATGAATTTTATTATATAATTTATTCCTGTGATGTGAAGCTTAATTTTCAGTATCATTACTCCAGTCTTCAGTCACATGATCCTTCAGAAATCATTCTATTATGCAGATTTTATGCTAAGCAAACATTCTTATTATTATTAATGGTAAAAATAATTGTGCTGCTTAATATTTTTTCAGGGCTCCTTTTAAATAGAAAGGTCAAAAGAACAGCATTTATTTGATATACAAATATTTTGTAAGATTATAAATGTCTTTACTGTCTCTTTTGATCAATTTAATGTGTTTTTATTGAATGAGAGTATTAATTTCTTTAAGCTGCAGTCCTTAACTTTTTTGGGTTAAAAATTATCCAAAATCAATTTTTGAGCAAGTACATAACCAGCCAGTGTTCAAAACTATCACCTTAGCCCGATTCACAATGGTAAGCTTGTAATTAATGTGTTCTAATTTGAGTGGTACTGGTGGGTTTCTGCAGGAAATACGAGCTTGCCAACGTTCGTCTTTGCGTCATTACGTCACGTCTGTATACATGAAGAAGGAGTCCTGCTAGTTGGCTATATTGCATGTGAGGTGGATCATTTATCGGGCCCTATCATACATGCGGCACAGTGCGACGCCAGGCATGACGCAAGTGTTTTTTGCTAGTTTCAGCCTGACACAGTTATCATATCACTCTTCTTAGTACACACACAGGGATGCGCAGCAGCACACAAACATTTTTAAATATTAAAAACAAAAGGATTTCTCTCTAGAAGCATTCAGTCTTTCCGCTCGCAAATTTGTAGAATCTGTGATTCCGAGGTATAGTATCCACAATGGTGCGGTGACTGACAGCCACACATACTCCTCAAAACATTAGATTCATTCACGCTGAGGAGCCGTGCCGATGCACAACCCACGTAAAGATGATAATTCCGCAAATAACTGCAATTGCAGGTTTGAAACAGAGATGGCGACAAAGAGGCAAAACTTATGGACTGCAGCTTTAAATAAAAAAAAAATCATAATGACCAAACTTTTGAATGGTAGTGTACATGCAGTTCTCTATGTCAGCATCTAAAATAGCTTATAGCTCAAATAAAGCATCAATTAAACACCTAATCTGCATAGCTTGTTGTACTAGCAAAATCCCCCAAGCAAAATCACTTGAACACATTCCATATTGTAATTATGACTTCCAAATGCCATATTGTAATAATGACTTCCAAACTTGTAAATATAAACTTCCCAGAACTTGAATGCAGCAGTAATCAGATTTGAGGTGTTCAAGTGATTTTATCTGGAGTAAAATGATCGTTTGGGGCTATTTCATGTTTTTTGTTTTCTTTCTTTTTTATTTCCTGACAACAACAGGAAGCTGTTTCAGCACTAGTGCAACAAAATGAAGAGCAAAGGATGTGATTTAGATGCATAACTGATGCTATACCTTGTCTCTTACAGAGAATGATGGAAAATGACCTCATAAACTAGCTAAATTAGCATTTTCTTGCAAACCCTTCACTATAACTTAATAATGACCAATTGTAATTAACATCTGCTATGATTCTTTAATTGAATTATATGCATTCTGTTGCTGTTGTCGGTTCATATAAACCAGCTAAATTACTAGTATTATCTGTTTTTTTTTCTTCTGATAAATATGACATTGTGGTTGCTCACTATGTAAGTGCAATAATTCCAACATGACTTGAACTAACGCCATAAAAATAGAGAGAAAGAAAGCAAGAAAGGGGTGCTGTCTTTGGCCAATAATCCTCCTATAAAGAGTATTGAAATAAATTCTCTTTATTAATAATAAAAAGTGCAAAACCCTGGACATCCAGTGCAGTTCAACACTTAAAGTGTTTGGATTACTCCCATGGTTTATTGAATCATTTATGAGACAAGCGAGATCTCTCTTCTATCTCACTCACTGATAATTCAAAAGGTAGGGCTATTGGAAGCAATAACTAACTTCTTCTGTTATTGTAGAGTTTTACTTTTGTACAGTTTTGACAACCTATGAATCTCTGCTTGAAAAAAAAGTCTTTGCTGCTTGTAATGACGTCCTCTCTTACCACAGTAAATGAATGAAACTGAGCGACCCGTTTATTGCTTCTCAAAAATAGCCGGAAAGGTCAAGACAAAGAGGGGATCAGTGCGGATATTAGGCTTCACTCTGAAGCATTCCCAGTTTGCCTTTTTCCAAGAACCATCATTTAATATCCAACTGAAATGTGGTTTGACATATTTGGCTGAAAAGACAAAAAGCAATAGATGTGGGACAGATGGAGAGACACGGCAGCCTTTTGGGAAACAGAGCTCTGAAAGACTCAAATAACAGTTTAATCCCATTTAATTAAAATTCGATAAAATATTTCACGCTAAATAAGTTTTAATTTGTTCACACATTTAATTGAGTTTTAGAGCCAGAGAACACAATGAGTTATAATAGAGCACAAATATCACTATACAATTCCATTATAATAAATTAAGAAAAATAAATAAAATAATAATTCAAGCGTGCATAGGCCAGACCCGTTCCAGTCTTCATACCAGAACAAGACAAAGATAGCTGCAGAAAAAGGCAGCACTATTCTCAGAAACAGCAATTGAATAACTGAGAGAAATTATCATTCTGTCTGATAAGATAATCATGATCATAGAAAGGAATTTTAATGATTAATTAACACTATCCTTTAGCTAGGTTAACACTGGGCGAATCGAATTGTTTTATGCCTATAGTATGTACAATACTATTCAAGTACTCAATTCTGCTTCATTTACCATGCTTAATGTAGCTTGAGCTATAACTGTGTGAATTATGTTATTTGTAGACACAGAGTGCAGACATGTAAATGAATACGACTCATCCATGTGACATTTGTAACATTTTTGTTGTTAAGACAAAGGTGTGCATTAAAACCTTAACACACAAGTAGTTCCAGTTAGTTCCAATCACCGTTCTATATTAATGCGCTGCTTTCATTGAAACACACACATACACATCACTTTCACGCAGAGATCGGAGATCGCACCGGTCTGAACCATTGAATAACAAGGTAGGATGGATTCATGATTTCATGTTGCTTACGCCAAATTCTGACCCCATCTGAATGTCACAGCAGAAATCAAGACTCATCGGACCAGGCAACATTTTTTGGTAACGCTTTAGATTACAGCCTGGAAAGTACTGCGTAAGTAAAACCAATTTACAGCGTAACTTTCGATAACTATAGTGTAACTATAAAGTACATACGTGTAGGTATAAAGGAACAATATGTAATATTTTTGTTGAATAAAGGGGGAACTACCAGGAAAATTAACAAATTATTTATACTCTAAGTATTTTTTTAATTAAGGGGTAATTATCTGTGTAGTTGTGGTGCTTGTTCCCCTCTTGTTTCATGTAGTTACAGGGTAAGTATGAATCTGCGGGCTGTAAATTAAAGTGGTGCTTGTCCCCCTCTTGTTTCATGTAGTTACAGGGTAAGTATGAATCTATGGGCTGTAAATTAAAGTGGTGTTTGTTCCACTCTTGTTTTATGTAGTTACAGGGTAAGTATGAATCTATGGGCTGTAAATTAAAGTGGTGCTTGTTCCCCTCTTGTTTCATGTAGTTACAGGGTAAGTATGAATCTGCGGGCTGTAAATTAAAGTGGTGCTTGTTCCCCTCTTGTTTTATGTAGTTACAGGGTAAGTATGAATCTGCGGGCTGTAAATTAAAGTGGTGCTTGTTCCCCTCTTGTTTCTTGTAGTTACAGGGTAAGTATGAATGAGTATAAATTGAATGGATTGAGAATCTCACTAATTTTGAACTATTTTCATAGCTGGAGTAAGTTGCTTAACTAGTAATATTGTGTCTAAAATTAAAGTTTCTATAAATGTTGCATTGAATTTAAAACAATATCACACTCAGAATCATGCTGAAGGGACACATGTAAAGGGGAAGACAGGTGGAAAACCAGATCCAAAGTGAGAAATGAGGTGGAAGAAGTTAAAAGAGGATTAAACAGGCTAGACTGCCCAAGAAAGACCCTGTCTAACAGGATCTGGGGTCTCTGTGTCCTGTGAACAGGAGCATAAGTATAAGGAGGAAGACTTCAGAGAATCATGTGGTTTATGGCATGTAACAGTAACAGTTCGTAATTGTATAGATCTGTAAAAGGTGCCATTAAAAAAAAAGCCTATTTGTAACTTCCACAATGGATTGAATGAATGTCCTAGCAGTAAGCCTTTATCCCACTATGGCTAGAGCTCACTTAACTCACACAATTTATATTCATGAGCAAAGCTTTTTGTCACGATTTCTAGTCACCATGCCTGTCACTTTCAGCACTACATCTCCCAGAATCGTTCCTGGTCCACCACCTGCACGCATTCCACAATCATCACCAGCTGTCATCAATCACCTCATCACCCTAGATGATTTTCACATCTTAATCGATTTTAAAACTGTGGGAGACCACAGACATAATGACAGTTTCAACCGATTTTTAGCATTATAATCTGAACGCACACACTAGAAAATTCAGCCGGACCGCAAAACCACACACTTGTTGATTGTAGGAACAATTTCACAGTGACACAAAATCTCACTGAGACTCGCAAGATCAAACATGGCTTGAGAAGAAAAATAAATGGAGGACAATTGACGTTGTAAGCTGGCTCTCCTGGAGCATGTTCTGTTTTACAGTGAAAAACAAAGTAGAAAAAAAGTATATGGGTGAATATATATATATATATATTTATTTATCAGTAATTGTGGTGTATTTGGTTACCTTTAATTTTGGGATTTCACTAGAATGTAGCGATTCAGAAACGATGAAAAGAGAGTAAGACTGAAGCCCCCTAAATAATGTCTATCAACACATATGTATGTCTGTGACATACTGGTCTTAATAATAATAATAATGGTAACACTTTACAATAAGGTTTCATAAGTTAACATTTGTTAACTACATTAGTTAACATGAACTAATAATGAACTGCACTTCCACAGGATTTATTAATCTTTGTTAATTTTAATTTCATAATTTACTAATACATTATTAAAATCAAAAGTTGTATTTGTTAACATTAGTTAATGCACTGTGAAGTAACATGAACAAGCAATGAACAGCTTTTATTAACTAACGTTAACCAAGATTAACAAATACAGTAACAAATGTATTGCTCATGGTTCATGTTAGTTAATACATTAATGTTAACAAATGAAACCTTATTGTAAAGTGTTACCATAATCATAATAATAATAAACACATATCTTTCTCTTAAAACCCATTTTAACACATAGCTGTGCTGTGTGAGCTGTCAGTAGTTAAGTTTGCTTAGTAACCTTTAATTTAAACTATAGATGATTATTATTTTTGACCCCTTTTCCACATGACACATCTTTTTCTATTCTCAGCTGTAGGCAGAATCAAAGCCTGTGGAAGTGGCCCACTCTGTGACATTAATATTCATTGGGTGCTGGAGTATATTAGATGTAGAAGATTCATGCGATTTGACCGCTGCTCTTCATTACTGTTTTTCTGTCCTCACTACTCCCGTTCAAACCTTTTTCCTTTCCACAAAACAAATATTGTAAATATAAGATCCATGCATTTGAAAAATAATATTTTGCATGCGATTTCCTCTCAGAAATTACTACATATTTATGTAGTTTTGTGCATTTCCCTCCATCCTCTTTGCTACTGTAAGTGGTAAAGGAAAATAACGTAAAGGTAGGGAAGGCAGTTTCAGAGAGACTCTCAATAGCAAGCTAGCTTTGAAAGCATAATATCCCACCCTTCCTTCAGAGCAATGTCCAAAGCCATGCCTCCTCCAAAACACATAAATGTGCACAGCCAGAGCAGAGTCTGCAAAGCGTCACAATGAGAGATACCATTGGTGAAGGTCAAAAATACCGCTCTCATATTACCTCATGTCTAACTCACTGGTGAGACAACATTACAGCACATGTAACATTGTGTAGCTGGTTCAAAAATTATAAAATGTAATGAACTTCATCAAAACTTATTTTCTTGTGCTTTTGTATTTGTTTATATACAGGTGCTGGTCATATCTTTAGAATATCATCAAAAAGTTGATTTATTTCACTAATTCCATTCAAAAAGTGAAACTTGTATATTATATTCATTCATTACACACAGAATGATATATTTCAAATGTTTATTTATTTTAATTTTGATGATTATAACTGACAACTAAGGAAAATCCCAAATTCAGTATCTCAGAAAATTAGAATATTGTGAAAAGGTTCAATATTGAAGACACCTGGTGCCACACTCTAATCAGCTAATTAACTCAAAACACCTGCAAAGGCCTTTAAATGGTCTCTCAGTCTAGTTCTGTAGGCTACACAATCATGGGGAAGACTGCTGACTTGACAGTTGTCCAAAAGACGACCATTGACACCTTGCACAAGGAGGACAAGACACAAAAGGTCATTGCAAAAGAGGCTGGCTGTTCACAGAGCTCTGTGTCCAAGCACATTAATAGAGAGGCGAAGGGAAGGAAAAGATGTGGTAGAAAAAAGTGTACAAGCAATAGGGATAACCGCACCCTGGAGAGGATTGTGAAACAAAACCCATTCAAAAATGTGGGGGAGATTCACAAAGAGTGGACTGCAGCTGGAGTCAGTGCTTCAAGAACCACTACGCACAGACGTATGCAAGACATGGGTTTCAGCTGTCGCATTCCTTGTGTCAAGCCACTCTTGAACAACAGACAGCATCAGAAGCGTCTCGCCTGGGCTAAAGACAAAAAGGACTGGACTGCTGCTGAGTGGTCCAAAGTTATGTTCTCTGATGAAAGAACATTTTGCATTTCCTTTGGAAATCAGGGTCCCAGAGTCTGGAGGAAGAGAGGAGAGGCACACAATCCACGTCGCTTGAGGTCCAGTGTAAAGTTTCCACAGTCAGTGATGGTTTGGGGTGCCATGTCATCTGCTGGTGTTGGTCCACTGTGTTTTCTGAGGTCCAAGGTCAACGCAGCCGTATACCAGGAAGTTTTAGAGCACTTCATGCTTCCTGCTGCTGACCAAATTTATGGAGATGCAGATTTCATTTTCCAACAGGACTTGGCACCTGCACACAGTGCCAAAGCAACCAGTACCTGGTTTAAGGACCATGGTATCCCTGTACTTAATTGGCCAGCAAACTCGCCTGACCTTAACCCCATAGAAAATCTATGGGGTATTGTGAAGGGGAAGATGCAATATGCCAGACCCAACAATGCAGAAGAGCTGAAGGCCACTATCAGAGCAACCTGGGCTCTCATAACACCTGAGCAGTGCCACAGACTGATCGACTCCATGCCACGCTGCATTGCTGCAGTAATTCAGGCAAAAGGAGCCCCAACTAAGTATTGAGTGCTGTACATGCTCATACTTTTCATGTTCATACTTTTCAGTTGGCCAAGATTTCTAAAAATCCTTTCTTTGTATTAGTCTTAAGTAATATTCAAATTTTCTGAGATACAGAATTTGGGATTTTCCTTAGTTGTCAGTTATTATCATCAAAATTAAAAGAAATAAACATTTGAAATATATCAGTCTGTGTGTAATGAATGAATTTAATATACAAGTTTCATGTTTTGAATGGAATTAGTGAAATAAATAAACTTTTTGATGATATTCTAATTATATGACCAGTATGTTCTGGGTCATAATGGTTCAATGTACATAATTAACTCTAGTGGGAACCATTCATGCAGAAATTGTCTTGTATGGGGCACAGATTGGATACCTCTTGCGATGTGCGAACAGCGCCATCTTTTTGCTGCTGACTGGGTCAGATGTGCTCTCTCTCGTTCTTCTAACGAGCATGCTGGTAAGGACATTTTTGAAGTGTATTAAATGATGTTTTGTGAGATAAAGAATGTTTAAATGTATTGTAAGGCTGTAATGTCATGAAATTGAATGCAGCGAGTTGCATTTTGAATGTTTTATCGAGAAATGTTTTTTGCTTACTAGCTTTTCCGTGCTGTATGTTTGATTGTTTGTGTTATATGTCGAGAAATGTTTGAAATGTGTTTAATATCAAGTTTATGAGTTTGATACATACAAAAAAGAGAGTGAGGTCTGTTTGCAAAAGTGATGTAATTTATGTCAAATGTTTTTTTCAATTTATTTGTTTAAAATATGTAACTTTTGAAATTATCATCTAATTAATTCACTGATATGATCAATCAGTGAGGAAATAATATTTTCCCTTGTATATTATTTCATTTGCCATATAATGGTGAACTGTATTTCGTGTCTTACTATATTTTGTGGTTTTAATTCATTGATATTATTATTGTTTTATGTTTTGCGACTTATATTTGAGTAAATTAAGATCTCTCTCGCTCTTCTAACGAGCATGCTGCTTTTCCGTGCTGTACGGGCAGAGTGAAGGGGAGAGACGTGTATTCCAAAAATGAATTGTGCTCTGTTTATTTCTGCAGAATAAAACATCCTGAGACCTCTTCCATCCACATTGTCTTCATTAAGAACAACAAAACACAGAGTAAAACTGCTACAGTTGCAATAATAATTAACAACTTATTTACAGTTATTGCCCATTTTTGTTATTTTGGCCAAATTTTCCCCTTTTTTAAAAACATAATAGAACATCAAATTTAAGTAACAGTCCTTCAACAAACTAGGCAACGGAACATCACATTTAGGCTATGTCTAGTGTGTGTGAAGTGAGCAGTGTTCTCATCCGGAGTTGTTGGTGTGCATGGAAATGCAATGAGATGGGGAGCATTCCATGTCTTTCCGTCACTAAGAGCCCAAGAGGATTGGTAAACTTTCTGTGTCCCTTTGGAACATGCAAGGTGTTCCGTACCCTTACTTTATCCCCCTCCTGGAACCAAAGAGTGCGAGCACCCCGCTTAGTAAGTATCAGTGTACTTTTTCATGTACTTTGTCGCAGCTGCGTAATCCTTGGCAAACAGTCATATCAGTTGGTGGGTGCACAGGGGCAGATGGCAAAATAGACAGCCTTGTGCGCATTTGCCTACCATAGAGGATATGAAAGGGTAAAGTACCATTTGCAGTATGTGGAGTGGCACTGTAAACCTGCAAAAAAGTCAGTTACCACAGGTTTCCATGGCTGATGTTGTTGGATGGCCATTTGGACAGTGTGTTTGAGCACACGGTTGAATCTCTCTACAGCACCATTAGCTACCGGGTACTAGAGAGGGGAACAATGGTGATGAATAGTCCTTCCTTCCAGAAAAACAGCGAAAGCAGCAGGCCTAAACTACACACCGTTATCATAACAATACTAAATGGATTGCCATGGTGGCTGAAGACTGATGACAGTGAAGGGGTGGATTCTGGAATCCACTGCCACTTCTATCTATCTATATATAAAAACGTGGATGTCGTACCGAACGGTTCAATATTATATTGAGAATTGTGGCATCCCTTATATATATATATACAGAAGAGCCCAAGATAAACATAACTGATCATATATAAGTCCACTATTACTTTGTTTGCAATATCATATAGGCTACAATTGTTAATTTATTAGGAGAACCATGATGCAGCCATGGAAGAGACAAAAGGAGAGGCAGGTGGCACTGCAGGGTGTGAGGTGAGGTTTTAAAATGTATTCATAATTGTAATGGATTAAACGCAAGGATGGAGGTTGAGTTGCTGCCTGTTTAATGCCAATTCCTCAATCAATAAACAGAAATAATACAATATGCTTAGTTTCTCATATGCCTTGAGTCCACTTAATAATTGTTTTCAAGCACCTATTTAAGCTCTTTGACTTCAGTAGCAGGGACTCTGACTTCCAACCGACTAAATGTTAACATAGTACATTTAACCCTTGTGCATCAATTCTATATTTAAACACTAGAGAATAATGACAAATATTTACTGTACCTCTTACTGAGAGAAAGAACATGCTATCAGTATGTTTTGCGAAAGTTTCCTGTTTAGAGCAGAACTCAACCAACTTCAGCCTTAAAGAAGCTATATGTCCTGTATCTGTGTGTGTGTGTGTGTTAGTATTCTTTGTTGCAGATCAGTATGGGTGAGATGAACAACTGGCACCCTGAAGAGATGGAATTACTTGTTTTTCGCAACATGCTGGTG
This sequence comes from Rhinogobio ventralis, assembly GCA_039654625.1. NCBI lineage: Eukaryota > Metazoa > Chordata > Actinopteri > Cypriniformes > Gobionidae > Rhinogobio > Rhinogobio ventralis. The sequence goes on along the minus strand of CM077206.1, from coordinate 20,897,549 downwards.
CCCAGAAATGCAGTTCTGGGACCTCAGAGGGCCACTATGTGCCTAAACTAGGGGCCTTGGTGTCAGCCTATAATCGCTTGAGATACTCCTGCATATCAGTCCATGTGTCATATCAATTCTTGTGTTGAAGCTGGCTTCGGCTGATGATACTGCAAACTGTTCTCTAGTACATTTTTTCTTCAACTGACCACTTCTGACTCCTGGTCTTCATTCAACATATCTGGTTGTTGGGTCTGTAAAACTGTAAATTCCCCTACAACAGAAACAAAACCACAGACTCTGTGGTGACAGTGTGAATAAAGGAGACCTCAGGCCATTTGCTGTAATAATCTGTTAATGTTATAGCAAACCCGCAGTCGGATGCAGCACTGTCAAATGGCCTGACTATATCCACAGCCACTTTTTGCCATGTTCCATCTGGCAGCGGCACCGGCTGGAGAGGAGCAGGATGTGACTTGACAGTTTTGTCATTGAGCTGAAACATGTGGCAGGAATGGACAGCACCATGAACCTGTGCCTCCATCCCTGGCCACCAATAGAGATCACAATGTGTTGTTAGGTTCTCACCTATCCCTGATGTCCTTTGTGCCCTGTGGAGACCAGCACAGATCAAAGAGCAGCAGGGTCAATCGGCCGTAAGCCTCGGAAGACGAAGTTGTCCTTAACAGATAGTTCCAGTCACAGTTTATTACAGCAACAACTCAATGTTCAGTCTCTTGTGTGAAGGAGGCCAACCATTAGAAAACTGCAGCAGCAGACAATCAGCAGCAATTAGCAGCAGACAGAGAATTACAGGAAGCAGATTGAAAAGCAACAAGCTTCTCATAAACATCAACAGGAGCTGGAGCAACAGCATTATCCGCAGGAGAAGCAGGTAAGGGCAAACATGACAGATAATCAGCAGGGACAGTTTGAGAACCTGGGAAGTATACCACATCATAATTAAATAACATGAGACGTGCAGACCGACTTGCTACACAAAGTCCAGCATGGCCAACACCATACAGGGTTATTCCAGGGTAAGCAGGGTTGTCAGTGCCTGATGATCTGTACGTAGAGTGAAATGGTGGCCCCACAGATACTTAACAGCCCACATGCATGTTAGAGCTTTCTTAACTAAGCTTAGCGGTAGACAGTGTAGTGATGCAAAGGCCACCGTTTGTACAATGCCATCCGGTCTGACCTGATAAAGTATGGCTCCTAGACCATAGTCAGAAGTGTCTGTGGAAACAATTGTGTGTAGTGTGGGGTCCAATTATGCCAAAGCAGGGCTGTTTGCTAGCAGTTGTTTTACTTCAGTCAAACTTTGTTTAGCCTCTTTTGACCAGCCAAATCCATTTGGATCTTGTAGGCATGCATGCACTGGAGCTATAATGGTGGCAAAATCAGGAAAAACGTATCATGTATCATGTATCATGACCAAGTCCAAGTCCAAGTAAGGAATGCAAAGTAGATGCATCATAAGGTGCAGGGGCATTGGGAATCACCTGTACACATAATTCATTAGGAAGAAGACCCTTCACTAAAACAGTATGACCTAAGAAAAACAGGCTGGTTTACTAGAACAACACTTGTCTTTATTGAGCTGCAAGCCAGCAGCTTCTAGTCGTTGTAAGACAGCTTGAAGTGCTTTGTCATGCATGTCACGTTCGTGGATGATAATGTCGTCCAGGTAATATTCAACCCTTGACAAGCCAGCCAGGATGATGGTCATCATCTTCTGAAATGCCACATGGGGTGAAGACAATGCGTACAGTACGTCATGATTAATGGAGGCAGTGAGGTCACGACTATTCTCATGCAGTGGGATTTCATAGTAAGCATTAGTCAGGTTGATGGTAGGGAAAACAGTGTAGAACCTTTTAGAGCCCCCTTTTTATAGCATTTTATATAACTAAAACCAAACGTTTAAAAAAAAAAAACACATCAGCGATTTTGATTATTTTGTTTGTCTCAAGTCCCATTCGATTACATGGAGAAAGCAGGGTTTATGACCTATACTGGGACCAACCCCCTGGGGGCGTTCAACACGTTTTGGCTTCACTTTTCAGGACTTGTGCGGCACACTTCGTGTGGCCATGTCATCAGCCATCACAGCAGGAAAAATAAGCAAGACCCACTGTCAACCACCAAATCAACCACGTTTGTGAGTCAGAAGTAGATATAGTCACTATGTTTGTAATGCTGGGAGTACAAACTGAATATTCTGTGTACAGTACAGTAACTTCTGGTAATTCAATTTCACAGACCTTGCGAGTATTTTATTGCCCTGATCGGCACTGTTTTGTGTAATGTCCAATCTTTTTACACTTCCTGCATGTTGCAGTTGCAGCTGGGCAGTTCACAGCGTTAGCTAATTGTGCCTCCGATCCACAGCAAAAGCATGTCTTCCTCTTCCCCCGCCTGAGTAGAATTAAGCGGTGCATTTTACTGTCTGCTGCACCGCTTGTATGGGGTGGTAACTTGGCGGGAATTTGAAATGGGTTTAGCCTGATTGGCAGCAGATTCAAACTGGCTGGCTATCACAACAGCTCTGTCAAGTGTGAGATCAGTTTCTAGTAAAAGTCTCACATGTATTTGTGGGCTAAGCACATTCTCTACTAACTGATCACAAATCATTTTGTCAGTAGTGGCACTGAACTCACATGAAACAACAAGCTCTTGCAAAGCAGCAATGTACTGTATAACTGTCTTGTGAGGTGGCTGACAGCGTTTATGGAAGGCGTGGCGTTCAGCCATGTTAGCATTTGGCACGAAGTAGGCTTTCAATGCATCCTCTGCATCCTTATATGTCGTACCTGTGTTAGGAAATGAGTCGAAAATCTGTTGTTCCTGTGTGCTAAGGCAGTGAAGCAGTACAGCTCTACAGCTCTTGCTCACCAGGCATACCCTGTAGCATCAATAACTCATAGGTAATTTTCAAAGATCGGCAGCCATGTGCTGAATGGCATAGCAGGCTCACCGGGGCAAGGCAGGAAAAAAACACGGGTTTCACTTTATTTTGATGGTCCCTTTAACAAATTCTGTGCATGTCTACTAACACTCAGAGTGTTTGTAGAGTATTAGTAGACTGGTAGGGTTGGGGTTAGAAGTTGACGTACTAGCAAAGCTACTTATAGTCAGTAGAATGTCTGTTGAGGGACCATCACAATAAAGAGTTAGCAGATTTTAATCAGACAGTCTACTAATACTCTAATGAGAGTAAGTTGACATGTAGTTAACAGAATGTTCAAAAGGGACTATCAAAATAAAGTGTTACCAAAACATGGGAAAGGCATGTTAGCAACAGCCATCTACCAATAAAAACTAACCCTCGTAGCCAGTTTGTGGTATCTGGCAGGAGTAGTTAAGCCATGAAGCACACGAGACAGGAGTAGCAAACTTCATCCATCTTGTTTACTTAATTACTTCCATTCTCACACACATTACGTCAGAACACAACTGTGGCAAGCAGGAAGAGGCTGAGGGCCGCGAGAATGGGGTGAGGCCACACTGGTCTCGTGTTTCTCACAGAGGAGCTTCGGCCTGGCCTGGATTTTACGTTGTGTTTTGTTTATGTTTTATTTTGTGTGTGCGGCAGTCGTCCGTGAGTCGCCCGCGGCTGGCGCTTTTGTTTTGTGTTTGTTTTGCTCGCCGCTGTGGGGAATCCGCGGTGCCATAGAGCACGGCTGAGCAGAGTCTACCGCCATGGACGCCATGGAGGCGGTGGGCTGGAGTGAGTTGCCGGGGGATGGACGGACCCACTGCCGGCTGCCTAAGTTGTGGAGGGGCGGCTGACTTGATTGGAGTCCACCTGCGGTAAATTCAGTTGATTGGACATGATTTGAAAAGGCACACACTTGTCTATATAAGGTCCCACAGTTAAAAGTGCATGCCAGAGCACAAACCAAGCCATGAAGTCAAGGAATTGTCTGTAGACCTCCGAGACAGGATTGTATCGAGGTACAGATCTGGGGAAGGGTACAGAAAAAATTCTTGAAAGTGTTACAATGAACACAGTGGCCTCCATCATCAGTAAATGGAAGGAGTTTGAAACCACCAGGACTCTTCCTAGAGTTGGCCGTCCGGCCGAGCGATCTGGAGAGAAGGACCTTAGTTAGGGAGGTGACCAAAAACCCGACAGTCACTCTGACAGAGCACCAGCGTTTCTCTGTGGAGAGAGGAGAACCTTTCAGAAGAACCATGTCTGCCGCATTCCACCAATCAGGCCTGTATGGTAGAGTGGCCAGATGGAAGCCACTCTTCAGTAAAAGGCACATGACAGCCCATCTGGAGTTTGCCAAAAGGCACCTGAAGGACTCTCAGACCATGAGAAACAAAATTCTCTGGTCTGATGAAACAAAGATTGAATGGCAAGTGTCATGTCATCACCTGGCCAATACCATCTCTAGCATGGTGGGGGCAGCATCATGATGTGGGGATGTTTTTCAGCGGCAGGAACTGGGAGACTAGGGATCGATGGAAAGATAAATGCAGCAATGTACAGAGACATCCTTGATGAAAGCCTGCTCCAGAGCGCTCTGGATCTCAGACTGGGGCAAGGTTCATCTTCTAACAGGACAACGATCCTAAGCACACAGCCAAGATAACAAAAGAGTGGCCACGGGACAACTCTTGAACTTGACTTGAACCTGATTGAACATCTCTGGGGAGAAAATGAAAATGGCTGTGTACTGACGCTCCCCATCCAACCTGATGGAGCTTGAGAGGTCCTGCAAAGAAGAATGGGAGAAACTGCCCAAAAATCAGTGTGCCAAGCTTGTAGCATCATACTCAAAAAGACTTGAGGGTGTAATTGGTGCCAAAGGTGCAACAAACTTCTTTCACGTTGTCATTATGGGGTATTTTTTGTAGAATTTTGAGGAAAATAATGAATTTAATTCATTTTGGAATAAGGCTGTAATATAACAAAATGTGGAAAAAGTGAAGTGCTGTGAATACTTTCCGGATGCACTGTTGCTGCTGTTTGCCTTCCATTCTCGCAAGGTCTGCATAGCTTTATGTAACGTGCTGATGACGAAAGATTGTCTGCGCAGAAAATACATAGGTCGACAGGCAGGTATGACATCCTATCATTGCATTTGGTCTGACGAACATTTTATGATCCTGATCGTTGCACAGAGATAAATTTATATTTTAGACCCCTTTAACTGTGAAAATGTGAAGAGGCTCTCAACCAGTTTAACAAAAATGTTTCTGGAAAAAATTGTCTACCCTAATTTTAAATATTCAGAACTCTATAAAGCATTGCTTATAAGGAGCAATTTTATGGCACCATTGTGTCCTTTCTGAAGCTTTTACTGTAATTGCATGGAGAAGAGCATAAGAAACAGCTATCAAAGTTTTTCCTTTTGGAGCAAAAAGAAAGTCATTCAGATTTGAAAGGACATGAGTGTTAGTAAATGATAGAGAATTGTAATTTCTGGGTGATCTACAGTACTACTTTAACACTTGCACACAACCTCCAACTGAAAATAAAGGTATTTTTCCAAGGCAGAGAAAGTTATTAAATTTTTATGAATGATTGCAGAAACAAATACTTTTTTTTTTCTTTAGAATTGTGTGCACAGATGAGTTATTCGCTGTGAGACCATGTGTATTAAGAAAGCATGCTGATGAGGAAATGAGGGGAGAAAATGAAAGAAAGAAGGCATGAGAATAGACAGAGAGACAAACCGAAAAGATAAGAATAGGTTGGAGATTTGCAAACAAATTTAATAACAAGCCAGCATAGGCAAGTCAGTTTTCTTGCTTTGTACTTTGCACAGACTCTTAGATCAAAATCGAGAGAGAGACCATTATGTGACGTTTATACCTCTTTATTTATACATTTTCTTCCTTTCAAAACATTATTTTACAACAACAACAAAAAATTATAACAGGGGAAAAATAAATAAATAAATAAATAAAGACCAGTAGAAAAAAAGGTTTAATCATTTAATCTAATCATTGTATTTTTATTAAAGCAAACAACAAATAGTGAAAAAAACATGTCATTGTTTCATCTTCATGACTTTTCCTAATGATATAAGATCTTTTCATATCTTGTCCACTATGACACGACTGCACACAAGTGATGTTTGGGGTCATATTGACCCCAATTGACAGCAATGGATTTTCACGAGATTTTGTCTGTCAGTTTGGTACTGAAGGTACCAATTCATCAATACAAAATGTCCACAAAGTGCACATACACACATGCTCTCGCACACACACACGTACATGCATGCACACACACTCACACACATATACACACCCTATCTCTTTCACATACACACACTCTCTCTCTCATATACACACACATATTGCATATCGCAATTACTTCAATGGGAAGTTGCCAGTATATCAAAAAAAAAAAAAAATCAACACTATAGAACATGCACAACAATATTTTTTTCCCCATTATTTTGTGCAATTAAACATTTATTTGGTTATTTCTGGATTTCATTGCTTTTTTGAAATGTGCATTACAGGTAATGGAAAATGGTTCATAATAAAGTTATTTATATTATTTTATGAGTTTAATAATGGCAAAAGATGATTACCAGGGGGAAAAAAAACATTTCATAAATACATTTAATGTGACACACTCCCTGTGACCCCAACCAACACAGAAGTGCAGCGGATCTTAACAGAACATAAGGCAATATTTTTTTTTTCATTTTTGGTTAAATTTTTACTAATTTTTATAGTATTATATTTTATTTTATTTCAGCACTGAGACTAACATTTTAAACTAAGGCAAAGCATTTAATTAAAGCAAAGACATTAAACTGATTGTACTGACACATATATAGTGCTTTAGCTTGTGTATAAAAGTTTTTCTGACAGTCAGATATGAATCAATATTATTAAAATGAGATAAGTCACATCTGCTGCGTGACTCATTACAACAGATTCATCTTTGTTCCGATGAGTCAACAGAGATCGTGACTTAAAAACCTGCAGATTTTTTTATATGATTGTTGAGCTAATGATCTGACTGTATGAATATTAGAGTCTAAATTGATCCAAGCTGCTTTGAAACTTCTTTCGAATCCATTTTCATGCATTAATGTCTGATTATGCTCATTTAGTCTCATGGTGACGATTCTACTGTAAAATGTAAAATCATAATCCTATAAGTTTTTCCAATTTGAGCCCCACCCAATTTATATATTTCAGTCTCAGGAGAGCAGGTTTTGGATTATGCAATAAAGAAAAATATACTTAAATGAGCGAGCTGCACTAAAATTGTAAATTGTCCTTCAGTTGTCCAACTGGAGCACCCGTTGAATAAAATTTACGCACATAACTGCTTCAGTAGGATGAACAAAAAGCTATTGAAGTCTTTGATATGAAAATAAGGGATATTGAAATGAACTCATTTTTTTCTTTGATCTTCCCTCTAACGATGAGAGACAGGATGTCTTGAAAGGGAGGAGAGAGTTGACCTCTTTCTCTCTCTAAATCCCTGAAGTCAGATGCATGTATGTGGTGTCATCCATGTTAGTGGCTGTCCTCAAGTCAACCAAACTGTAATGCTGACTTCTTCAATATTTAATCAACCCTGACTTTGAAAAAAACAACTAATATTGAAAACACACTTCTTAAAAATGGACGAATGTCATTTCAATTTTACAGCAGATTTGGAGTCTTTGCTTTAAGGTGAAGTGTGTCATGTTAAAATACTTTCTTCTATCCCAGTTTAATTTGCAGAGACAACTATAAGACATTTGTTGGAGTGTGAACACTGTGGCTCTGTGGCACTTTCAAAAAAAAATTCTGTTAGTTTGAGTGGTCCGACATGTCAATGTCTAACTCAACCAATGTGCGGGACTTCATGTTTGTTTGTACAGTGGTAGACAGACAGTGCTGGGTAGTAATTGATTACATGTAATCTGGATTATGTGATTAGATTTTAAAAGTTAAATTCCTGCAATTAGATTACATTACATTTTGAAATAGTACATTTTAATTGTAAATTTTTTCTTTGTAACTTTGCAGATCTTTTTCATGCTTAAACAGCAACAATACAGTTAAAAGCATAATAGTGAATAATAATAAATAAATAATAAAGTCATCCTAGCTGTATATGGCATTCTTCTTTTAGATGAATACAATCTGAGTTATATTAAAAAATGTCCTGGCTCTTCCCAGCTTTATAATGGCATTGACTTGATGGTTAATTTTTGAAGTCCATAAAAGTGCATCTATACATCATAAATCTGCTCCACATGGCTCCGGGGGGTTAAAAAAGCCCTTCTGAAGCGAAGTGGCCATAAGTCGACTTGCGCACCGCTGACCGCCGGAAGCTAGTTATTTCAGTCTATAAAGTTTTAAATATGGATATTTTTCTTACACAAACCCCCTTTATTAACCCCCTGGAGCTCTGTGGAGCAGTTATATGATCGATAGATGCACTTTTATGGACTTCAAAAATGAACCATCAAGTCAATGCCATTATAAGGTCAATGCCGATTGTATTTGTCTGAAAGAAGAATGTCATATACACCTAGGATGACTTGAGGGTGAGTAAATCATGGGCTAATTTTGGGTGAACTATCCCTTTAAGAAGAATTTAAATTCCTGAAAATAATCTGGTTAAAGATCATTGTAAATTAAAGTTAGGATACCCTCCAACTTGTCATAAATCCCCAAAGGTAAGATTGTTGTTTGTTTCAAATTAATTGTAATTAAGTATTACAACATAACACTAGATAATATAATGCATACTATATTATAACTACTAGGGATGTGCAAGAGTACTCTAGTTTTAGTACTCTAGAGTACTCTTTTTAAAAATAACTACTTTAAAAAACAAACAAACAAACAAACAAAAAATTTGCGCTGAACTCCCATCAAGCCTGTCGTGAGGAAAATAGTGTGCACGCTTATTGTGATTATTATGGTAATCTGCAGTCAGCGAAAAAATAGGAGTTGCTCAGAGAGTCTTCTGGTCCCTGAGTTAGAAAGTATTATATGTTAGCTTTTACAACGTTTGCGTCATGGACATGAACGACATAAATTTACCTCAAGAAACCTCCTAGTAACCTCCCAAAATACCCTAACAACTGCATAGCAACATTCCAATACACCCTAGCAACTGCAAAGTAACATTCTAAAACACTTCAAAGACCATATAGTAACTCTTTGACAACATAGAATTGTGGATGAGAGTTTTGCATGTGTAAACACCACACACAGTTTCTACAGAAAATGTAAACACAGATTATTTCTACCATTCCGTTTAATGCCACTAGTGTTGTAGAAATTAAAAGTGCCACTGATAATTGATGGTTATTTTGACCGTCTCATTGAGGACCCTGCTCTTGAAAGAATGAATGAATAGCGCAGACACACATGACTTCATTGTCTCTTTGTTTGTGAATTTTTCCTTCCAAAGCTGAGTTTCATTTTCAACGAATGTTAATGAGACTTTCTTGGCATTTTGGCTGAAAACAGAGCAGATTAGTCTTGATAGCTATTGCTGCTGTCAGTGAAATTGTTCATGCTTGGTGGTTGTGTACAAAACTTTAGGATTTATTTTCCCCATTTCATATTTTTGCTTTCTAATGATAAGCTGCACCCCATCACACACACACACACACACACACACACACACATTGATTCTGTAAATCAATTTTTTGGGCTTCACAGAAGACAATCAGCTTGCATTGCTTCAGTGTCACAAGCACAGAGAGTAATTAGTGTGAATAATTAGCCAAAGAGGCGTTTTAATTATTCACTCCAGGAAACAATTCAATTTACATGGAGGACCACTGACAGCCTGTACAGCGGGTCAGATGAAAGTGTGATTACTACAGGAAAAGCAGTCTTAATCTGAAAACCACTTCTCTCATGTAACCATACAGTCCAAATTATGAATCACTTCCATACAGTATTTCTTTGAGAGGGGTAAAGATATCAACACTTTGGCATTGGAAAGCAATGATTCTGATAGGTGCTTTTCAATTTGCTTACTCCACAATCTTGATGCCATAACATAATTCCTTTCTGTATGCATTATTTTACATAATTGAGTATCATTAGCCCTATTCGGATAAGATTAGTTTTATTTGGGAGGTGGAATAATGTCATTACCAATGATATTAATCTTAGTACTCTTTAGTACTTAGTGATATTAATCCATGTCCTGTCACTTTTTACGAACTGCATGTTCCAGTTCTGGCAAAGATCAAAGTCTAAACCTTTTCAGTGTAAATCAAAATGAAAGATATTTTTTTCTGCTTTAAAAGAGCTTTCCTGGTATTTACACATATATTTCCTAAAGAATGGACACATTCTTTTTTTATTATTGTTATGGTATACCGCTCAAACAACGATTGAAATATTTTTTTGTTTTTTTTAAATAAACTGCATTTACAGTATTTGATCAAAAATTTTAACAGTAATATTGTCAAATATTTTAATGTAATTCAATGAAATTCATGTGATGCAAAGCTGAATTTTCAGCAACATTACTCCAGTCTGCAGTATCACATGATCCTTCAGAAATCTGATATGCAGATTCGCATTTCTTATTTCTTTTCTTCTTTCTACCATTATTAAATGTATTCATCTTTGATGAAGTTCAAAAGAACAGCATTTATTTAAAATATAAATCTTTTGTAACATATGTCTTTACTTTTGATCAATGTAATGTGTTCTTACTAAAAGTATACATTTATTAAAAAACAAAATCATTTAATTATTATTATTTTTTTATTTATTATTATGTTGATCACTATAAAGCTGCTTTAAAACAAACTGTATTGTATAAAGTAAAAATAAAAAGGTGACTTGACTTGACTCACAGAAACATTTTTGCATTATTAGATTTTCTTTAACACATCATTTAGTATGTTTAATGAGTTTCATCATGTTTTTCTGTTTTTGTTTCATTGGCTGGCCCTTGATATTGGTGGTTTCAGGTTTTACTATCCTTTACATTTTGTATACATATAGAAACTGTGTTTACGTAAGATATTGGTGTGTGTGTGTGTGTGTGTGTGTGTTTATATGAATCTTTAAATCCGGGAAATAGTTTGTAGAAGACTGTTTGAGAACAATCATTATTTTTAATTGTTAACTGTAGAAATGCGAGTCAGATAAGCTCTCACATATCCACACAGTGTTTCCCCAGCCTTACTTCCTATGTCTGTGGGGTTTTATAGACCTGTGAAATTGATTGTGACATTACATTGCTTGAATAGGATGAATAGGAAGTCTGGCTGCCAGGGTTTGACCACTTCCTGTGTCCTGGGCTTCTCACATGGGCCAAAAAACAAACTAGCAGGGGGTTCAGCTCAATGCTCCATTGGCACTACAGGTCATTCTCTCTGCTCTTTCCTTTTATCAAACAGACTCAGGCCGGCATGTGGTGACCTGGTCATTGGAGCTCAATAGGGTGGAAATCTTGTGTATAGGTCAGATGTTTGAGAGAATTCTGCAACTTTCTCTGGACTAGATCTTGATCCCCTTTTGTTCTCTGATAGCTGGAACAAAAAAATACAAATTAGATGTCTGTTGTAAAATAATCATAAAATGATACTTAAAAATAAACCAATAGACACTAAATGATGACTTTTCATATCATTGTGACCACATCTGTTAAGCAATAAAAAGTCGAAGATTTCAATATGAGCTCAAACCTTCAGGTATTTGATTGCTTGTGTTGCTGTATTTTGTGTGACTATGAAAGTATGAAAGAGAACAGTGCAAGCTTCCTCTGGAGAGCAAGTGTGCTGCGACAGTACTCTCATATAATGAATCACCTCCCTGAGGCAACTACCATGAGAGAGAGAGAGAGAGAGAGAGAGAGAGAGATGTTAATGCAATTGTTCCAGTTCTTTTGGTATCTGGTTATAATTAACCGATGCTAATGTCAACACGAAACATGAACAATTTTCACTCAAAAAGTAATTTATAAGCGTTAGATAAAGACAAATAAGAGGGAAAAGAGACAATCAGAGAGAGAAAACTTCGATGTGTTACACATGACATTATCAGAATATATTTTTAAATATATTTAAATATAAATATATTTTTCAATTTATCTAGATTATATTATATTTAATTTATTGTAAATAAATTATTTTACATTTTAAATGTATTATCTAAAATTAAATTAAATAATTTTGGTAACGCTTTAGATTACAGCCCGGAAAATGCTGCGTAAGTAAAGCGTATTTACTGCGTAACTTTTGGTAATTATAGTGTAACTATAAAGTATGTATGTGTAGGTATAAGGGAACAATATGTAATATTTGGGGAATAAAGGGGTAACTATCAGGAAAATTAACAAATCATTTATACTGTAATTATTTTTAATTAAGGGGTAATTATCCTTGTAGTTACAGGGTAAGTGGTGCTTGTTCCCCTCTTGTTATATATAGATACAGGGTAAGTATGAATCTGTGGGCTGTAAATTAAAGTGGTGTTTGTTACTGTTTTACTTGCGCAGTACTTTCCGGGCTGTAATCTAAAGTGTTATTTAGTTTTTCTGAGGTCATTGTGTGTTACAGAAACCTGCATTCCCCTTTTTTCTCTACATTTTGTGTCCTCTCAGCACTTCTATATCACACAACACACACACACACATAATTAAATTGAATAAAAAAAAAAAAAGAATGATAGACATGTTTCTGTATGATGTAGGTTCTAGCACAATAAAGTCACCAAAAAACCCACATAGTCCATCTGTCTTTTCTTTATGTGACAGACTAATTCCACACCCATTCACCCTGTTTTTTAATATGAATGCTGTTTATATATATATATATATATATATATATATATATATATATATATATATATATATATATATATATATATATATATATATATATATATATATTGTCCCCCAGTGAGGTTCAGTACTATGTTTTGTGAGGACTGAACATCTTAGATTTCTCAGCCTCAGCCTTTCAATGTGATGCGCTACAGCTTGTTAAATGGGGTTAATTTCAGAGGATGCATATTGATTTTAGAGTCTTTTACAGGGAATACAGGAATCTGAAGTTCCCTTTCGAATGGGAACTCTACACTGTGTCTTGGATGGACGCTATGGGGACACCATCAGCGTAACTGTTGTCTGAAGCATGTGTGAAAACACTCCAATCTTATTGGTTGGCAAAAGTCTGTGACGTTATTAGCGGAGTGTCCGAAAGTATGCAGTTGTACACGTCATCAGCATTTTTTGTCTCCAGGAGCTGTTTGTGTTGTTAGCGTGTGGTAAAGCAGGGTCTAAAATGGAAAATCCTAGCAAGCATTTAAAAGGGGTCCTATAATGCACCTTTTTAAAAAGTTGTAAAATAAGTCTCTGCAGTCCTTAGAGTGTGATAATACCCCACATATATTATAGCTCAAAATACCCCACAGATAATTTTTTATACCATGTGTCCTTGTCAAATGTGCTGCTGCTCCCGGCCCCTTTTCAAGAAGAGGGCGGAGCTTCCGATTACCTCACGCAGACACGCACTGAAAAGGTCAGAAACTGTTCAGCCTTCTATGTTCAGAGTTGGATAATGATGGAGAGACTCAAGAAGAAGTGACAACATATAGAATATAACAGGACATTTCTGGATGGTTAGTTGATGAATTTATGTAGCTGATGTGGAGTTAACTATCTTCAAGTAATTGATTAGCATATTCTGTCATGATAATCTATAAATCTATAACTGTTGTAAAATGCCTTCAGAGCCAGAAAATAAATGCTGCATGAAGATAGAACATAGAACAAAATAGTTTAGTTTATTTACGGTTATTACTTATGTTGTCATCTTGCTCTTATGACATGCTATTGCACTTCTGTTAAGTACTGTATTGCAATAAATGTGAAAAGACGGATGCGACAGCTTGAGCAAACTCCTAAATCCAGGGTTTATGTAAATTTTAGGGTTAGTGATGTCACTAACCTATGAAGAAGCTCATTGTAGTCCCTACCAGCCATTTGACTATTGGTATACTCTCTTATCTGCCATGCTTTGGCCGTGTCTGCGCGTCATTACTAATCTGGTGACATGTTCTTAGGCGCCCATCTTATACGCACCTTGCGACGTCATCGCACTGTGTCAGACACTGGGCTCAACAAGGGCACGTCCCCATAGCGTCAGCAGCTGAAGCAGCATCTCATTCCCTTCTCAGGGAACTGGGGTTACATACATAACCCTAGACATTCTGCTGAAACTCCATATTCGTCATCACATAAACTGAATGGTGGTCCACAGGGGTCTTTTGTAAATGATTCATACATTCTGTACACATGGATGTCTATAACATATAGTCTAATAACAGACTTCTGTCAGTAAACAAGAAGAGGCTCCTTAGAGGGCATTGGTGTAGTTGTGTCATGGTGCATGAGTAGAAAACATCTTGTGAATCTTTTAGGATGAAACTTGCATAGAGTTGTATGCATAAACTTCTTGGTCAAGTGATTTGTACACATTATATTAAAATCTTCACAGTTTTGGTTTTTTGGTAAATCTTCAGATTATTTTTCCATTATACAACAAATCGCAAAAAAATAAAATACAGTTCTTGTCAAAATCACAATGGAGCACAACATGTAAACAATAAAGAACCAGTGAGAACAATAAACAAATGCATTTTACTTAGGATGCCCAAAACAACAACAGTGGAATAATGATCAACAGCCAGGGAGTAAACAATAGAATTATGAGAAAAGATGAGGTTTTAATTGAGATATAAAAGTAGATATAGAAAAGATGTTACAGAGCTTACTGAGAGTGATTTATGATGTTAGTAATTGTTGAGACATGGGGCAAAGTGTGTTCTCAATTTAACCTGCTGTTAGTTTTGAAAATAACCAGATGCTCTCTAGATTGTTTTTAGAAAATACAATTAAAGTGGTATGTTTTGTTCTTTATTTTATACAAATTTTGGCATAACATCATGCCTCATAAATGATGAAAGCACCTGTCCTTAGAGTGAAGTGATTAATGTACAAAATAATGGTTTAAATAAATATTTTTTCTATGTCTTGACAAATAAGAGGTTCGTTTAAAAATAAAAAGTTCAAAAGTTTGGGGCTGGTAAGATATTATTGGTATTTGATCAAAAACACAGTAAAACATGAATGTCTTGAAATGTTATTACAATTTAAAATAAATGTTTTCTGTTTCAATATATTTTAAAATTAAATGTATTTATGTGATGGCAAAGCTACATTTTCAGCAACCATTACTCCAGTCTTAATTGTCACATGATCCTTTAGAAATATTTATTTGTTTGTTTGTTTGTTGATTGATTGATTAATTGATTGGTTGGTTGATTGATTGACGATCGATCAATTGATTTCTCACAGCATAACAAAATAAATATAGAAACAAAAGGAAAATGAAATCAAACATCATAAAACATGACCATACAAAGATGAACAAAGCAACAGCTTATAAAGGAAAGGATGGGCCCATTACAACACAACAAGGTATCTTAACATTTAACATATAACATATATAACACTAAGAAATAAAGATAAAACCAAATAAATAAAGACATTTATATAAATAACATAGACATACAACTAAAGACATCTTTCCTTCTCCCCCACGTAATCCCAGCAAATAGTAGGCCTATGTCCGGACGGAGCCGACGATGGTTAAATTCCTTGTTCCTGCCCGGCTTCTATGTTTTTGTTACTGCTGTTTCAGACAACCACGTCTACAGACCATCGCCACTTTTGAGTGGCTCAATTTTGCAATATGCGTTATCACCATTTTTATTTATTGATTGATTGATTGATATATAAATAGGCTAAGTGTTACAATATGGTCAGAAGGCACAAAGACCAAGGAGATTCAAAAACACAGGCTTTATTATTCATCCAAAAAAGTGAATGAACACGCAGGGGAATAACGCAGGCGCTCCTCCTTTTATGCTTCCGAAGTTCCTCCGTGAGATACGTGACCGGTGTGGCGCGCAGGTGATGCTCATTATCAATCACGCCACCGGCCTCGTGCCATTCTCTCACGGGTCTCTCGGCCCCGGCCCTGCTTGGCACAGTCAAAACAAGGGTCCACATAATAGAACATAAACCTGACAATAAGCTCATTAGGCAATATGTATAACAGTTCCTCGATCCTCGAATCTGACTGGACGAATCTAAAAGTGCTGATATTTCACCAGTATCAGCACTGTTTGTCTCTGCACATTTTAGATCGGTTGTCAGGCTTATGTCCTAAATGAATAAGCACATGTCCTTCATTGTGATGTGTGTGTTACGTCTACATTACCAATTTTGTGCAGCCACCTCTCGGTCCGTCACTGATTGATTGATTGATTGATTGATTAGTTGGTTGGTTGGTTGGTTGATCAATTGATCGATTGATTGTGTTTGGTTCATTTGATTTTAGTTGACATAAAGAACTTTTGAAAAATTATTTCTGAGAATATTTATAAAACTCGGCAATATGAAAGTTTACTTTCATCCTCAAGGTTTTCTCAAGGAGTTCAACAAGGCCACACAGACTCATTTGTAATTGTGTTAATATTTTCTGTCAATACCATGAGATCTTGAAATTAAATTCTGTCATCATTTACTCACCCTCAAGTTGTTCCAAATCTGTATGAATTTCATTCTTCTGCTGAACACAAAAGAAGATATTTTGAAGAATGTCGGTAACCAACAGTTGATGGGCCCCATTGACTTCCATGGAATGTGGAAAAAAAAACTATGGAAGTAAATGTGGCTCATCAACTGTTTGGTTACTGACATTCTTCAAAATATCTTCTTTTGTGTTCTTTTGTGAATCAATTCATAGAGGTTTGGGAGAACTTGACAGAATTTTATTTGTTGGGTGAACTATCCCTTTAATAACCTATTTTGTAAATAAATTGCTTGGTATTTTTTGATAATTTCCCTCATTTTAAGTAGGTACTCTTTCTAACTAGCAATACCAGATACTAGCAAACAAAATAGCTAGTGCATTAATTTGCCAACACTTAATTTTTCAGTATGTGTAGCCTTTTTTTTTCTTAGCACTCAAGGATCGGTGACACGTAGATGCGAGTTAAAGCGCATGTGTAAATTAGCCACATCATGTGCATGTCTGAACCCTGATGCTTGTGTTGTTAGCAAACAGGATGAGTGATTAATATAGCGGACAGGTGGTACTATTATAAATGTTTGCTCTCCATTTCCTTGGTGTGACTTATAGATTGTCGTCTCCTGTTGACAGAAAGACAACAGAAGGATGTGGTTTGCCTTGCTTTTCCTCATTTATCATCCGCAAAAGATGGATGGGGCAGAGAATGTAAGGACGCTAGCCTGATCCAAAAATTGCTAGCCTGGCATCGCAATCTTCCGTGTGCTTATATGCATGATGCAGATGAGAATGAAGCTCTGGCGTTAAACATGAATTTGCATATGTCAGGGTTGTGCGCAGTTTGAGAATCACAATTTTTTTTTTTGTTGTTTCATATAGAGACCACAATTCTCACAGGATTCTTAATAGACAACCGAACAAAATAACATGTAATTTACTAGAGGTTCTGACAAAATACTCATTGCTGCAGTCTATTTAAAAAGGTTTAATTAATTTTAATTTTTTTTTTAATGATTCAATTACTTCACTTGCTTCATTAGTGGTTGAATCAGCATTTTTGAACGAATCTCTTGAATGAATGATTCAATGACAAATATATATTTTTATCTGTCACTTGCAATAACAATGCAGTCTATACAACTGTTATTAGAGCGACAAATTACTTTCAAAAGGTGCTGTATTATAATACTGTAGACATCAGTGTTTATCCAAACTTTTATCTCAGAACTTCTGTGATAATTTGAATATTTGTAACAGAAATAATCATACTGTGTGGTTTAAAAGAAGCTGTTGTGAAGCTGTTTCATACCTATGTAAGGCGTTACAAACATGACCATTGCTTTCTCTGGGAAAGACATATTTGATTGATTTGGTGTGATTTTGTCAAAGAATTAATATAGACACAGCCAAATAGTTTTCATTTAGGAATAAGATTGCGTGGGTGTTTGAATCGAGATTGCTATCTTTTAATTAATATATATATCATTCCAATTCAACATCCTGTAGGGATCGGCACCACATCCCTACACCCGTCTGGATTGTCAGCGACCTTTAGCATGCAAGCGTATAAACGATTGGGTTGTAAATCACCTCACGTTTCAACATCTGCATACGTCACCCATTTCCCCCTGAAAAAGAAAATATACATCGGTGTATTAAAGAGTGGACAATTAGACAATGTTTCAGAGGAGTGTCACCCTGGCAGCTGTCCATCATCTAAACAACCCAATTCCATTGCCTGTAACAGCACTCGCTGACTTATGTTTACAAGGGTTACTTTGGGCCGCAGAGCTCTCCGTCTTGCTTTAAACAGTTCATTTATGGATTCGGTAAATCACTGACCCTGTCACCTGCAGAATGCCGTTGTCACACTTAAAAAGAAAAACATACACAAGCTGGGAACAGGTCAAATAGTGCGGCTGGTCATTTCCCCCATCTTTAAATGTAAAATATGAGCAGTGGTCTGTTCTCTGACAGAATAATCCAGAGGGAAGCTGCAGCCTATTCCTGTCGAGGTGGGAGAGATTGCTTGGGCTTTTAGGGGTTTCGTTTTTGTGCTTTAAGACTTAATATAAGGTTCAGCTACAGGCCAGCTCATTTGACCGACAGCTGTTGTTTAAATGGAGGGCATTTTAAATTTGATGTGATTGATTATGTGGTTGGTTGGGTGTCATGGATGCAGCTCAAGGCCTAATGTAAATTTGTTCTGAACCACAAGCTTAACAGAGCACAACTGTTCTGAAGGTCCACAGAGTACAACTGAATGGGTTCTTGAGATGTTTTTTGTCTTGAAAATGAGGTGCGAGACTTTGTATAACACATATGTATAATGCAGATGTAATGTTTGTGGTTATAATAATGTGCACAACTAAACCCGACTAAATTCAAATCTAACAGGGAACACTCAGGAGATTGCCAGGAAACAGCATATAAAACAACTACGTAAACCAAAAACGTAAACAAGATTGAACAAAGAACAGAGGAAACGTCTTGGTTACGTATGTAACCCTCGTTCCCTGAAGGAAGGGAACGGAGACGTTACGTCAGTTACTGACGGAATGGGGGTTTCGCTTAGAAGCCAATCGCCTTTGAGATCTACAAAACGAGCCAATGGCATGAAAATGCCATGGGTCTGCGGAATTTGCATAACGCAACCCCGCCCCACCGCGTGGGTATAAAGGGCGTTGCGTGGCAATCTCGCATTATGTTACCTGCTGAAGAGCCGAGGCTTGAGCCCCCAGCCGTTCTAGCGGTACAGCGGAAGTGGCAGGGGGACATAACGTCTCCGTTCCCTTCCTTCAGGGAACGAGGGTTACATACGTAAACAAGATGTTCCCTTTCAGTCAGTACACTACGAGTTACGTCAGTTACTGACGGAATGGGGGTCCCAATTTAATCTCGCCACGACGGCTGCCTTCCAGTGTCCTGCACTGACCAGAGCTCCCTGCCGTGAGTCTTAGCACGAACGAGGGGCTAGGCTCAACGCAAATACCAAGGTACACTGGGAAGCATATCCCACGTGGAGAAATGCAACACAATGCCTGCCCGAAGGGAGGACTTAAGAACACACATATGACCCCCGTAGGGACTGCATATGGAGCACTCTGGGGTATCCAGCCGCAGGCGGCACCTAGCCAAACACGAGGGCTGACCAAGCGGGCATGCACTCTGGTGTTGACATCAACAGTGCTGGAGGAGCTCAGGGCTTACTGGAAGCTCACCTGAGAGAAATGCGCATGCATCCAGTCCGTGGAGTGGAATGGCGAAGCAAGCGAAGACACCTGAGCATGTCCAATTACTGGCCATCTTGGGCGAGTATACGGAGAATACTGGCTCCACTCGGAGATTACTCAGAATCTAACAAATGTGTAGGGTGTCACCCAGCCTACAGTCTTAAGTCTGTTAGCGAGGCGCCAAGCCTAAGCCCAAGGGGGTCACACTCCAGTGGAGTGTGCCTTAACCCCTTGGGGGCATGGCATGCCCTGAACCTGCTATGTCAGAGCAATGGCGTCCACTGTTCAGTGAGACAACCTCTGCTTGGAGAGAGACTTCCCTTCTGCTGCTCTCCGTAACAGACAAGAACTGGTCTGAGGTACTGAACGCTGTGTCTGGTCTCCGTAAGTGCGAAGGGCACGTACTGACCAGGGCAGTGCCAAGGCTGGGTCTGCCTCCTCCAAGGCAGTGCCTGCAGGTTCACCACCTGGTCCCAGAAAGGAATGGTGGGAACCTTGGGCACATATCCAGGCCGGGGTCTCAGGATCATGTGAGAATTGGCCGGCCTGAATTCCAGGCACACTTCGTCAACCGAAAATGCCTGCAGGTCCCCTACCCTCTTGACGGAGGCCAAAGCGACCAGAAGCGATGTCTTCATAGACAGGAACTTACTCGACTGATCGCAAAGACTCAAAGGGAGCTCTCTGCAGGGCAGATAAGACCACTGCGAGGTCCCAAGAGGGTACGAGGGGAGAGCGAGGAGGATTCAGTCTCCTAGCCCCCCTCAGGAACCTGATGACCAAGTCATGCTGACTTACCTGTTTTGTCTCCATGAGGTCGTGGTAGGCTGAGATAGCGGTCACATAGACCTTCAGGGTGGAAGGAGACAGCCTTCGATCCAACCCTTCTTGGAGAAATGAGAGCACCGACCCGATGGGGCATTTCCGGGTGTCTTCTCGGCGAGAAGAGCACTACGTGACGAAGAGGTTCCACTTCAACGCATAGGTGTGTCTAGTAGAGGCCCTAGCGGAAGTGATGGTAGCCACCACCTGAGGTGGTAGGGTACTCAAACCTGCCGTGTCCTGTCCAGGAGTCACACGTGGGGGTTCTAAGATTGGTACGTGGGTGCCAGGGGGTGCCCCATCTCTGTATGAGTTCAGAGAACCAGGTCCGGCCAGGCCAGTACGGGGCGACCAAAAGGACCTGCTCCTTGACCTCCAAGATCTGCACACAATCTGTGCGAGAAGGCTCACTGGGAACGCATACTTGCGTGGGCCCCGCGGCTAGCTGAGTGCTAGTAGGCAAATGGGAAGAGTCGTGGGAGGCAAACAGAACTACCTGTGCGTCTCCAGCCTGTTCTCAAATCAGCTGGTCAACAGGGGATGGAGTCTCCATTCCCCCGGCAGTGGCAGAACCGTGAGAGCTCGTTGGCTGCACGACTCAGGTCTCCCGGGGCGAACGTCCACGAAGCGACCTCAGATGCTTCAGACTCCAGAGGAGATGGCGGGCGAGTTGCGACATCGGACGGGAGCGTAGGTCACCTTGTTGGTAGAAGAAATAACTTCAGTGGAACCGCACTCTTACCCTCGAAATGACAGAGGCAAGTCAGCATTGACTGCGCACACTCGCACTGCGCGCACATAGCGACCGAGCTGAGAAACGAGATCCTCTTCCCAGGGGAGATTTTGCTCTTTTCCCAGATGACCCGAAGGCCCACAGGAGGCAGCACAGCCGAATCTTCATCTCCAGAGGAATCCAGCCCACCTTGTGATGCGGCGATCGACGTGACGTCATCCGCTGGCGTCCCAAATGAGACGCTGAGCCCAGGACGGGAACACCACCGCCTTCATTCAGCAACACCACCGGTTGCAGTGTGCTAGAGGGGGGTGTGGCCCGAGGAATATTCGTCGGGTTGGCCCACACCAACACCCCCAGATCATCCTGACCACCAGCCAAAGTACTGCCTCTCGTGGAGGAAGTAGATTGGGGTGTGGTAGAGGGGACTCTCTCTCCTGTTTTTTTTTATTTATTTTTTTTATTATTATTATTATTTTTAAACAAATATCATAGAGTCTCGATCGCAACACCACGATGGCCATGTTCCCGCAGTGGGAACATGAGTCATCCATGAGCGCGCGCTCAGCATGTGTGCCCAAGCGCTCAACAGCCCAACAGCGGTCATGCCCGTGAGACGGATTAATCAGCTGACCGCACCCAGAAACAATGCATGTGCAGCTCTTTTAGAGAGTTTTGCTCTGCAGAATGCCGAAGCGCCCAGGGAGAACGCGCACGCTGTGCTGGATCACTGCACAGATCAGACAGGAATGCGGAACGCGCTGGAACGCGCCGTAACACCAACACTCTGGAGAGACGCTCGTCTTGAAGAAAGAAAGCTCAGGCAAGTAACACTCGGATCTGAAGCAGAAACATAATGCGAGATTGCCACACAACGCCCTTTATACCCACGCGGTGGGGCGGGGTTGCGTTATGCAAATTCCGCAGACCCATGGCATTTTCATGCCATTGGCTCGTTTTGTAGATCTCAAAGGCGATTGGCTTCTAAGCAAAACCCCCATTCCGTCAGTAACTGACGTAACTCGTAGTGTACTGACTGAAAGGGAACTAAGGGTTTAACCCCTTAACTGCCACCCCCCTTTTTGAGAAGAGACGTGAGAATGCAATCCAAACTTAAATTCAGGAATGCTTTGGAATATAGACCTATGTTTGGTCTTGTTTTAAAGCAAAAATGGAAGTATGAAAAAGGTATGGAAGTTTAAATTTACTGAACTAATTTAGTACTGAACTAAATATTTTTATTTTATATAAAATATATATTTTATAAAATATGTTTTACTCTAAAATCCAAGCCATATGTATAACCAAGTTGTGTTCCAAATTTGAAGTTGATATCACAAAAATTTTAGTTTTTGATTTTGTTTAGGCGCTGTACCAAAAATAGCCACTGGGTGTTTTTTTTATTTTTTTTATGCATACTCCTGTAACAAATTAATACATTTCTGTCCAAATATCACCAAATAAAAAGTCACCAAATATGGAACCTTGAGGTTTTGATTATAAAGTAGTTAAAATAAATTTTGTAACATGAAACCTGACACCGCCCACTAGGGGAGGAGCCAGCTAAAAGAATTTAGAGTAGTGTTTCCATGGTAACGCAATATCTATATTCAAAACGGTTTTCACAGGATGAATTTCGATTCCGTAAGCTTTCGAATGATACCTAATTAATGATGATTACTAAAATATGTGATATGAAAAAAGGCTATAAAAAAGAGCGCCAAGCAGTTAAGTGGTTAAATACACAATAAATACTGTCTTTACTATATACTAGCAAGTTCATTGACTGTTTTCCACATTTTAGAGTAACATGGTGGAAAATAGTCTTATAGTAGCTTCTTCTGCTTAAACTGTACATTTATTAAACAGCTTCATTCTGGGATTCCACTTTTGAAAGAATTCACATGTGTGCTGTGCACTTATTGATTGCTTTTTCTTCACTATCTGATCCTAAGCATTTATTAAAAAAATAAAAATTGTAAGGAAATGCATGCATAGTATTTGTCAAATTTCAAGCAATTATGCAAAAGCTTTTAGATCAAAATATTTTGAGATGATAATTTCAGTCACATGTGTCCAAACTTTTGGCTTCAAGTGTGTGTATCTGCAGGAGTATAGCAAACTCAGGCAGGCATGTACCGCATGTGGCTTCATAATTCATAACCACTCTGTCTTGTCAGCACTCTGCTGGGTGTGTGGGGTAATTCATGTCACAGGGGTTGCTGAGCAGTGGGCTGGTCAGTGGGTTGGCCAAAGGTGTCCCGCCGTGATCCACATCCGCCGTGGAGCTGCTCGTTCACCCCGAGGTCAGCCGTTTGTCATGGCCCTGATATATGAGCCCTGACCGGGCAGAACTGCTGAATTTGGATCTCCGTATAATGAAAAACTGCTGTGTGTGTGTTTGTGGACGAAATGCAATATGTGATCTATTGCATGATGTCTGTATGGTGACTATACAGCACATTTGCGCTGATTACATTTTTCAGAGCAGATGATATTGCATCACTGATTTACTATATTCTGACAATTAGCAAAAGCAGGCTTATATTGGACATTATGCTTTTTTGAATTGTAAATAAAACAAAGATTTTTGGAGTATGTTTTACAAGAAAATATGGTAACACTTTACAATAAGGTTTCATTAATTAAAATTAGTTAGCTAAAGTTAACAAACTAACAATGAACAATACTTCTACAGCATTTATTAATCTTAGTTAATGGTAATCTTAACATTTACTAATACATTATTACAATCAAAAGTGTGTGTGTTAACATTAGTTAATGCGCTGTGAACTTACATGAACAAGAACATTAACAAAGGTTAATTAATTCTGTAAAAATACACTGCTTATTGTTAGTGTATGTTTGTTAATGCATTAACTAATGTTAACAAATGAGACCTTATTGTAAACTTGACTGTCGTGAAATGTAGTTTATATGAAGAAGGTGATCAAATTTACATCCAAAATATTGATCCACAGAACTGAACCCAAACCCCAAAGTTTAGCTATTTTACAGTATTTTAATAGTTTACAGTTTTTGACTTTTGACAAAAATATTCTTTCAATTTAGTAAACATTTGGTCTTGTCATATTTATTAATGTTAATATTTAGTAATATAATAATATTTATTAATAATTTTACTCTGACTACAATGGCACACACTGGTTTTTTATGTAGTTTGAAACAACCCTTAGCTAGCATATATCATTCAGCTCTGTGATGCTGTTGTTAATGATGAATAAGCTTTATTGACCATAAGTGTATCTTACTATCATACTTGAGATTTATGTGTGTGTGTGTTATTTTTGTATGCCACCAATGGTTTGTGTCAGTGTTATTATTACATGTATGCTAATGACCAACTATGAGTGTTTTACAAGGACAATTTAAAAGCAATTATTAAGCCTCAGCCTATCTGTCTTTTTTACATGGAGGAAAATACCCTTTTGTATACAATTTGACATGCATGTGGGCAATAAAATCCAACCCAAATGAGTCATAGTTCCTTTACTTTTTATAGAAGAGAATGACTGTGTAGTGCCTTTAATTCTGTATAATATCAACACGTTTGGTTTTTACAGCAGAGCTTATCAGGGACATACAAAATAGTATAATTCAAAACTAGAGTTTTAAGATGTTTTTTGCTTTGCTAGGATGTTGTGTTTCAAGGTCGTTGGTTTCCAGACCAAGTCTCAGCAGTGTTTTCCCCTGCCAATGCAGAAGACCTTCTCTGCTCCCTCTCACAAGAAAGCCATCCCTTGGAAGACTACATGAGGTTCCTCAAGCTCAACCTGTTGTCCAGCAGCGACAACACCTTAAAGATTTGTTATTGGAGTAGGCTGGATTACCACCTTTTCTGATTGCTGCCAGTGGGAGCTATCACCCGCACGTTGGCACAATACATGGATCATGCATTGTGGTTGAGTGGCTTGCCGTTCACTGTCAGCAAAATGGAAGAGGAGAACATTGCCTCATGGAGTTGGACATCATGGACATCCTCCTCCCAGCTCTGAATTCGATTCCTCCCTGTGTGAACTCCTGGATTCCCTAATCCCAGCCCACATTCAAGCCCTGTCTCCAACACTGATTCTACCCAGCTCCAAGTCTCCTTTGTCAGCTAGAGGCCAACCTCTAACTCCCTCCTCCTCTATCGCTCCTGCCAGTTCCTCAGCCCAGTGACCATTATGCACATTTGCTGTAATTCTGCATAATAGTTAAATTTTTTCCCAAATCATAAGTTTATTATGGTCTGTTACATTAATTTAATAGGCTGCTGTGAAAATGCCACGATGTGGTGTTCACTGTCTTTGATGCGGAAGTGTCTGTCACTAATTTGCTTTGGTCTCAGTGCTGTCATGATGTGTGTTTACATTAAATTTTGTTTGGAAGGAGGTGATAGGGTCAAGGTTCAAAAGTCACGGTTCACTACTGCAACTAACCTATGCCACTCCCACACCATACACACATCAAAGTAGCTAGAGCAACTTTTCTCTATTTATGGATATGACAAGACACGCATGGGTGGGTGATTGACGTATGTAACAATTTCCTGTGAAAACCATCCCAACAGGGTTTTGCGATAGGACACTATAGAGTAGACAGGAAGTGAAGTAAGATAGAGAGGGGGGCAGGATTGGGAAAGGTCCACGACCTGGGACTAGAACTCAGGTCACCCGAAGCGCAATCATGCTACATGTTGGAGCGTTGCCCATGAGGCTTTTAGCCCTGACATTTTATCTAATATTTGCATTTTATTTTATTTCAGTTTTAATTAAAATAACATAAATTGTTTTCAGTAGTTTTAGTTAACGATAACAATAACTGCTCTGGATATGACTCAGGTTGCTCTTTTGTTAATTGTAGGGTCCATCAGATAAAAAAAATAATTTAAAAATAAAACCCTGACGGACAGTGTAACTAGTGTAATTAGCAACAGGCCCCGCCCTCACAGGAAAGGCAGAGTTGCCAGTAAATGGGGTGTATCCCATTGATTGTAGCAGATCCCAGAATTCTTTGGTTTACGGGTTGAGTGTAAGATGATGAGAAGATAATGTACCAATTTGTGCAACAAAAAGTGCAGAGCTCCTGTTTGCTAAACACACTATTAGGTGGTCTGTGACAGACAGCCATTAATATCAGAGATCTTCCCAGCAAGGCCTTATTGTGTTTAAGCTTGGTTCGATGGCAATGAGATTTTTTTATTTCTTTATCTCAACATCAGGATAGTCCAGTGCTTGATCAAAGAACATATAGACAGCATATGCCATACACTAGAAAAAAAAGGTGTAGGATTTACTTCATTCAGAAATTGTTAGTTAATTCTACAAATACAGTAATTACAAAGAAACAACAACTAACACATTTAATTAAACATGACATTTTGAAGTAGAAAGACTACTAAAATGTAAAATGTACTCCAATATTCTTTACATACTCCAAAAATTTACAACTTTGAAAAATGATTTTGGTTACACAATTTATTTTAAGGTGACGTAGTTGCATTGTACTTACTCAAATAAGTACTGAGCAATATTAATTATCGACAATGTGCTTACTATAGAGTTACGGTTAGTTTAGTTTAGGGTTAGTTACTTGTAATTATGCTTAATTTACTGTTATTAATATAGTAAGTACATGTTGTAACATGTAACTATGTCACCTTAAAAAAAAAGTGTTACCATAATTTGTATAGTGTAGAGTTTAGAGACATCTAACCACTTTTGATATCTCTGGTCTGTGTTTGGAGACTCCTGACACCTGCCGGATAACACGACAGACCTGAAATGAAGTCCGTAATATTGAGAAACACTGTATTACTCTGAGACCCAAACGTCTCTTTCTCACACTAGATAGGAAATCATCAGCTAAATTGGATCAATAACTAATTAACACTTAGCATCTTTGTGCCACTTTAACTCTTCACACAGACACTTTCCCTTGTTGGCCACCCTGCGGAATCAAGCATAATTTAGCTATTTGCTGAGCTCTATGCTATCTTATTTTTTCCTTACTTAAAGCACTTACTGTACAAGGTCTTCAGAATAGATAAAGAGCTGTATTGATCACAATGGCGCCGAGCTAAGAGGCTCAAAGAACCACTAGAGAAATGAATGAAAGTCTGGGTATTATTAGGGCAGTGAAGAGTACAGTACCTGAAAGGTCATCCACTTGTTTAGATTAAACATAGAAAGTCAACAATCTGAAAAGGACTTTTGTTGCTTAGATCTGCTTTGACTAACTGGTGAATAGTAGGTGATGATGATGATACCTCAGCTTTAAGGTGATCAGGATGTTTTGTTTCGATAGTCCACTTTGGACATTCTTCATACTAAACTATGTCAACTAACTCTAAGGATTATTAGAATACAGTCCATCTGGAAAGTATTCACATAGCTTCACTTTTTTCACATTTTGTTATGTTATAGCCTTATTCCAAAATTGATTAAATTCATTATTTTCCTCAAAATTATACAAACAATACCCCATAATGACAATGTGAAAGAAGTTTGTTTGAAATCTTTGCAAATGTATTAAAAATAAAAAACAAAAAAAATCACATGTACATAAGTATTTACAGCCTTTGCCATGACACTCAAAATTGAGCTCAGGTGCATCCTGTTTCCACTGATCATCCTTGAGATGTTTCTACAACTTGTTTGGAGTCCACCTGTGGTAAATGCAACTGATTGGACATGATTTGAAAAGGCACACACCTGTCTATATAAGATCCCACAGTTGACAGTGCATGTCAGAGCACAAACAAGCCATGACGTCCAAGGAATTGTCTGTAGACCTCAGAGACAGGATTGTATCGAGGCACAGATCTGGGGAAGGGTACAGAAACATTTCTGCAGCATTAATGGTCCCAATGAGCACAGTGGCCTCCATCATCCGTAAATGGA
Organism: Rhinogobio ventralis; assembly: GCA_039654625.1. Taxonomy (NCBI): domain Eukaryota; kingdom Metazoa; phylum Chordata; class Actinopteri; order Cypriniformes; family Gobionidae; genus Rhinogobio; species Rhinogobio ventralis. The sequence continues at coordinate 20,869,309 of CM077206.1, read as the reverse complement.
AGAAGTTTGGAACCGCCAGGACTCTTCCTAGAGCTGGCCGCCCAGCCAAACTGAGCGATCGGGGGAGAAGGGCCTTAGTCAGAGAGGTGACCAAGAACCCGATGGTCACTCTGACAGAGCTCCAGCGTTTCTCTGTGGAAAGAGGAGAACCTTCCAGAAGAACAACCATCTCTGCATCACTCGACCAATCAGGCCTATATGGTAGAGTGGCCAGACGGAAGCCACTCCTCAGTAAAAGGCACATGACAGCCCGTCTGGAGTTTGCCAAAATGAACCTGAAGTACTCTCAAACTTCTTTGGTCTGATAAAACAAAGATTGAACTCTTTGGCCTGAATGGCAAGTGTCATGTCTGGAGGAAACCAGGCACCGCTTGTCACCTGGCCAATACCATCCCTACAGTGAAGCATGGTGGTGGCAGCATCATGCTGTGGGGATGTTTTTCAGCTGCAGGTACTGGGAGACTAGTCAGGATCGAGGGAAAGATGAATGCAGCAATGTAACGAGACATCCTTGATAAAAACCTGCTCCAGAGCGCTCTGGACCTCAGACTGGGGCACAGGTTCATCTTCCAACAGGACAACGACCCTAAGCATACAGCCAAAATAAAAGAGTGGCTACTGGACAACTCTGTGAATGTCCTTGAATGGCCCAGCCAGGGCCCAGACTTGAACCCGATTGAACATATCTGGAGAGATCTGAAAATGGCTGTGCACCAACACTCCCCATCCAACCTGATGGAGCTTGAGAGGTCCTGGAAAGAAGAGTGGGAGAAACTGCCCAAAAATAGGTGTGCCAAGTTTATAGCATCATACTCAAAAAGACTTGAGGCAAAGTATTGAGCAAAGGCTGTGAATACTTATGTACATGTGATTTTTTTTTTTGCAAAGATTTCAAACAAACTTCTTTCACGTTGTCATTATGGGGTATTGTTTGTAGAATTTTAAGGAAAATAATGAATTTAATCCATTTTGGAATAAGGCTGTTACAACAAAATGTGGAAAAAGTGATGCGCTGTGAATACTTTCCGGATGCACTGTAAGTTGACACACACTTGCAAATTTACTTATAGTTAGTAGAATGTCTGTTCAATGGACCGTCAAAATAAAGTGTTAGCTCATATTAAGCAGACAGTCTACTAATACTATAATGACTTATTGTTTACATGTAGTAGCAAAGTTAATTATAGTTAGTAGAATGTCTAACATAGTAAATTTGAAGTAAACATCAAAATAAAGTGTTACCCTTAACCCTTAAAAGCATACCTCGGGTCTTTAGCAACCCAGGAAGTCATCTCTGGTTACAACTGTAACCCTTGTTCCCTGAGAAGGGAACGAGACACTGCGTCTAACGACACTTTGGGGATGCTCCCTAAGCGTAGCGTGGCTTTTTTTTCTGCACAACAATAATTAATCTTTAATTACGGAATAAATGCAATTCACATTTATTCCACAAGGTGGCAATGTCTGATACACAATGATGAAGTGGCGTTTCACTCATACTTACTGCAGAAAGAAAACAAAAGAATAGTAAATATAATCTGCAAAAGGTCCATCTGTGTTAGATATAGATCCGGGTCTATAAAGACCCAAATTATTGGCGAAACAGTCATGCATTTAAGGGTTATGGCCCCAATATACTTCAAGCAAAGTTATTTTTCGTTCTTCTTTTAGGGGTTAGGTTTAGGGATAAACTGTTATCGAACATCCGACGCCGCCCACACTGTTGGGAGCTAATTTTAAATGAATATGTAAGTATGTGCTGCATATGTGCTGCACACATTCCTCTTAATAACAAAATAAATACACAACAAGGTATGCATAAGAAATGCATAAGAAAAGCATCTGATCATAGCAACATGGATATGTTTGCACAAGCTCTGCAATTCGGCACTCTAGTGAAGTCACGTCACGTTTGTTTATTTATATAGCACTTAAAATCAAGCAGATTTACCATATTAAACATGAAAAACAGTGTCAGTATCTCGTTTCATCAGCAATACAACTTCTTTTTCTACCAAAGCAACTCTCCAGTGTGTTTGTGTTTTCACCCGTGGCACAGACATCTGACCTCCAGGGACTCAACAGAAGAAATAAACCAGAGAAGAGTTCCATGTGAAAGAAGGCGGAGCCTCAGAGCACACCTACATATTATGTAATCGCCACGGACCAATGGGAGTTCAACGGTGTTTACCAGCCAGAGCGAACTTTTACGGAAAGTTTTCAGTTTCGAACTCCTGAAACAAAGATGAAACGAACTTTGTTTTGGCCTGATTTTGTTCGAAATGACGTCATATCAGTTCGTTCTCTGATTTCGTTTGAAGTATATCGGGGCCTTTAGGATTTTTAGCTTGGCAGAAGATAAAGACATATCTGTAGACACCAGAACATCTAGAGACTGAGGGATGGGCTCTTTTGGCAAGCAAGAAAGTATAGGAAGTGATGGGATGCACTATTTTCTGGTATTGTCTTGTGATTACAGCTACTAGAATTACAAATCACACAAAAAGAGGGCAAAAACATGATAGGATTGGAACACATGTCCAGTGGGGTCATTAATTTGGTGAGAGGATCAGATGTATAGGTGAATTATTGATGCAGTGAGGATCATTTGTGCAAAGACAAATGAGTTCTATGATGGAGCCAGTGGCTTTATGAGCAGAGAACTGTTATTCTGTGCCTTCAGTGGAAGATTAGTGGGGTTTGGGGTTTACAATTTGCATATCAACACTATGGGCTAAGGCTGTTTTCACATTTGGTTTGATTGTTTGGTTCAAACCTGAGTTTGGATCCACCCCCTTAGCGCTGCCCCCTGCAGTTCTCTTTTAACTTGTAACTATTTGATTTCCAACTGCTATACATTTGCAGCTTATACTGCTGTAACTAGGTAATGACTTGAGGAGAAAAAGATGCTGGCTTGAAGTTTTTACTTTAGTTTTATTACTAAAACAACACATTGAAAAACACTTGCATCTGTCTGCTGTGGATATACTGAAATGCACAGAATGTGAGCGGCAAAAGCTATCTGTTGTGATAAGCAGCAATTTAACAGACCATATACAGTTGTGGTCAGATTTATTGCTACCCCTAGTAAATAGGATCAAAGATGGCTGTAAAAATAAATCCTTATAATAAAAATAAATGATTTTCATAATTTGATTTACCCTCTACTTTCAATTCTTTTACTTCAATGAAAGGTTAGATTTATATATATATATATATATATATATATATATATATATATATATATATATATATATATATATATATATTGTTATTGATAGTTTTTTTTACATATCTATTTGTATTTATTTGATGCAAAAATATGCCAGATTGACTATTTTGTTCATGTTGTGGTCGCATTGAATTTACCGACAAAATTGTACATGCACAGAGCAGCACTTTTGCTTGTCTGCTGCGGATGTATTGCAGAAGATGAAAGAATGTGAGATGTTCTCCAAAAGCAATTCATTTTGAGACCAGCAGTGAGAAATGCATTATACTACAGTAATTTGCACGCAAAGATACAAATTATATGTCATAAATATTGGTTAATTTCTGCAAACATTAAAGTAATTGTCTCTGAAATTACTTTTTGTAGAGTTCATTAACATTTAGAGTTTTACCTTATCCATTCAGCAAAGATGTTTTCTGTTAGCTGCTCTCACAGTGGAGGGGGATGCTAGTCAACCGATGGAATCCTCCTCACACAATGCACAGATGAACATGGACTGTGTCTTTGTTGGACATTATATCAATGGAACTCTAAACCTCTCGTATACAGTTCATGGAAGACTATGCAATATATGGCATGCCACTTTTGATATTTATTTATACTTTTTTTTTCTTCTTTGTAAAGCTGTATTTCCTTTTTTTTTTTCTTTTTGTCTTTTTATTTTGTATTTAGATTCTGTGTTTGTACTGTATTTCTATATCCTTGAAGTCTACCAGGGGTGGGTTCTATGTTTGTATAGTTGCTTTTTGCTTTGTATTCTTTCTTTTTTTTTCGTTTAAAAAAATAAATAAAAGAAAAATAAAATAATTATTTTTTAATGAATTAATTAAATGTTTTTTTTTTTCATAAATGCAAACCATGCCAGATTCACATGACCTGTGACAACATTTTCAATTGGACTTGAATTTAGAAACTTTCACCCCAGTTAGGGATGTGACGGTGAGGAAATTTTCCCACCGGTTAATCGACGTGTGACACCGATAAAACCGGTATCACCGATGGGGGCTTTTCAAATCACTAATTTTAAACCGAAAGTAGCACGGCTGCTCAGGCATTCATAACGGAGCGGTGCGGAGCAAAGTGAGTGTTTTCAATGAATTTCTATGAAAGTTAAGCTTCCATAGGCATGAACTGAAAACGCGCCAGACTGGACACGCACCATGAATGACTGTGCGGCCGTGAATGAATGACAGTGTGTTCATTAGGCTATTCTTAATGAAAAACACAACAATAAAACGGTACAATGACAAACTCACTTAAATAGGCGCTTTTACACTTCACTTTGAAACCAAATCTTCCGCTATCATCCTGTCTGTCAGCTGTCAGTGGGCAAGTGATGCAACCGTTGTTTCACCTGAACACCGGTAACACCAGCAACACCGACTATCGCAGCAAGCCTAACCCCAGTGAAACAAATTGAACTTTGATGTCAAAAGGCCTATATGAAAAACTGTAGTATTCTAATATATTTAGCGGCAGCTGACATTTCAGTACGAAGGATAAAACTCTTGCTCATTACACACACACATAAACACACAGCTGGTTTACTATCTTTGTGGGGACTCTTCATAGATGTAATGGTTTTTATACTGTATAAACTGTATATTCTATCCTATTACTCTACCCCTACCCCTAAACTTACCTATCACAGAAAACTTTCTGCATTTTTACGTTTCTTAAAAAAACTCATTCTGTATGATTTATAAGCTTGTTTTAGGTCCCCACAGTGACACAAGTCCCCATGAGTCTGTGTGCATTCAGGTTGAAGTCCCCCCGGGATAGAAAAACATGCACACACACACACACACACACACACACACACACACACACACACACACACGTCTGGCGTGCTATCTTTGTGGGGACTCTCCATAGACGTAATGGTTTTTATACTGTACAAACTGTATATTCTATCCCCTTACACTAACCCTACCCCTAAACCTACCGATCACACTTTATGCATTTTTAAATTTTTAAAAGAACTCATTCTGAATTATTTATAAGCTTTTGTACCCATGGGGACCTCAATTTAGGTCCCCACAGTGACATGAGTCCCCACTGAGCCTGTATGCATTCAGGTTGAAGTCCCCACACACACACACACACACACACTGGGTTTCCATGTTTTATGGAGACTTTCCATGGACATAATGATTTTTATACTGTGCAAACTGTTTATTCTATCCCCTACCCCTAAACCTACCCATCACAGAAAACCTTCTGCATTTTTACATTTTCAAAAATAATTCTGTATGATTTATAAGCTGTTTTCCTCATGGGGACCAAAACATGTCCTCATAAGCTCAAAAATTACTGGTATTATTATCCTTGTGTGGACATTTGGTCCCCTACCGGGACCACACACAAACTTAAAACATGGTGTGTGATTGTAAGAAAAGAGGGATGCAAAGTTATAAACATAATTATTACAGGTTGTATCAATGCACTTAAAGTCCTGCAGGCACCTAATTGCTCTGGTAACAGCGGGTCTGCACAAATGTAAAGAGAGATGGCTTCTGTGATGACAAACAGACATATTCAAACTAATGTCCTCTGTCTTCACAGCTCTTAATCTGGCCAACAGAACAGTAACCTTTTCTGAGTGGCTTTTAAATTTTAATGAAAGGTCTTCTGAGAGGGTAAGTGAGTCCTTTGAGAGAGGATCATACTTAAACTCTTAAGAGAGAGAGAGAGAGAGAGAGAGAGAGAGAGAGAGAGAGAGAGAGAGAGAGAGAGAGAGAAAGTGGGGTGAATATGAGATTGAAAGAAGCAGAATAAGGTTAAAGCTATTTAGTGCCCTATTTTTGTTTGTCCTCAGGCACTGAGCGAAGTTGGCAAGGTAAATACCTGGGTTTACAGGGCATTGACCCAATAATGTGTTTTCATTGTTTAAGAAAGCGTGATCTGGCCTTCGGTTGCATATAGCTGCACGATCAGCCTCAGGGCCGCAGTGGAGCGGTGCTATCAGACAGGCCACAATCTGGACAACCCCATGTCTGAATTTTTCTGGGAGCGCAAGGATGCTTAGTTGAGGAGATGGTGTTATTCTGATGTTGATATCTAATATATCTAATATACAGTATACACTCTTAAGATAAATGGTTCTAAACAGTACCAAATTAGGCTTATTTGGCTTGTAACAATAGCAGAACCCTTGTTGGTTCTAAATAGAACCCCATATAGAACCATGCTTTAAAAAAGTGTTACATAGCACCTTAATGGTGTTATAAATAACCTTTTTAATATTAGTATATTAGCATCTTATTAGTATTATTAATATTATTTGTATATATTATGTATTAATATTTGTAGTCCTCTATCTGCCTGGTCTCATAATATCTTGTTGCCTCTATTTGGGTTTGAAATAAAATAAAATAAAATAAAATAGCATGTTGTGTCAATTAGGTACTTTTATTTTTTTATTGACATGGAAATTGCAGGAAAAATGACAGTGCTCTAACAACAGTTGTTAGCTAAATACATTAATAAAGAGCAATTGACATTGAACATGACATAGATACAATAAAAAACAAGTTCCAGTGAAATATCTTCACAATCCTTTATGATGTCTTTTTGCAGATGATGAGGTTATGCTACATGACAGCATCTGAAATACACAATTGAGTTTAGAGTCTCTTCCATTTGATCTTGTAAAAACAGCTATGTTTATGAAGGCCAAAATTAGCAAAAATGGACAGTATGTGATCCCGTGTTAAAAGGAAAAAGTGACTGGGTATGTTTAGGCATAAAGTAATAATTTAAAAAAATCTAACAATATGGACCATAAATTCAATATCTGTTGAGTATCCTTAAGCTGCTCACACTTACATGTTCTGTTAAACTAAAAAGAGAAAAAGACATGATGGGTAGGAAACCAGTTACGATTTTTATAGTTAAAATTTATAGACATTTTAAGAAATAAATAATTTACCTGTTCAGAGTGTGCTGGCAGTCTGTGTAGTTTTAGCTGAGCTCCAGAAAATCAGTAATGAGGAGGCTTTGACAGTTACAGATTTGAAAAACAAAAAGGAGGGAATAAAGAACACTAAACTCTTACACAAAGAACCATTTCAGCATATAAAGGGTTCTTCAGTATACTATATATATATATATACTTTTAAGGGATTATGAAGCTTCATCAATACACTGATTTTTACAAAATCGTACAATTTATATACACTTTTTAAATATGTTCAGCAACATATAAGCTTATTTTAACTGAGGCAAATGTATTCAGGTTATTTGTATTTATAATACCAGACTCAAATATCGGGTAGATACTTAATAGTAGTATCTCATGTAGATACTTACATTGTTAAACTTATAAAATGACTTATAACAATTTATTTATTTATTTACTTATTTATTTACACAGTTTAATGTTATATTCATTATATAAGCTGTAATTTTACTTTGTTTTTGTTCATATTCTAGTTCACATTTAATATTGCAGTTTATTGTTTGTTCTCTTGCAAACTCCTATATTTATTTTAGTTATTTTTATATTTTTTTCACTGCTAGTTTTAGTCTTCGCAATAGTTTTTATTAACGATTTTAACCTTAGTTTGGTCACGATGATTATGGATGACAAAAGGTGCTTAACAGACTGTATTGTGGAATTTTGATTATGACTCTGTTGCTACAAATGAGTGACTGGAGAAATAAACAGCTGTTCGATACTAACAGCCAATGTTCTGTAAGTTTTGGCCAGGTTGTGAGATTGTCTGCCGCACACCTGCTCTGAATCGCCTCCTTCCAAACAGATTAGATGGGCGAATCACATGAAAACATTATTTTTTATTTGTTGTGCATCTTGTGCAATGCAATTTTCAAAATAAAAAATGCAGTTTAATAGAGTTTCCTATAATAAATAAGGTTAAATTATTACCCTGACACAACATGATTTCTTTTTTAATTGAATTTTTTTTTTCTTTTCATATTATACTAATGACAATTTTGTGTCAAATAATACAAATATATTTTTCTTCTTATTATTATTATTATTATTATTATTAATAATAATAAGGCCACAGAGATGGCTTCACTAGTGAAAAAACTGTTAATAATGCCTTTCACACCCCGAAAATAAAAAATAGCCTCTTCCTCAAATTTTGTCTATTTCATTAAAATCATTGAGCCACCAGCACATCGATCAGCAGTGGTGAAAACTCGTTAGTATGAGCCCAGCCTTGTTTTGCAGCTCAAACAAGTAAAGGATAAATCCAGATGATGTTGTATAGTGTGTGTCTCTGACAGAGGGATATATGATTCCAGGAAACACAGCCTTGAGAAGTCAGAGGTCTGAACTAACGGTTTGACAGATTGCAGGATCCCTGGGGGGCCTGCCGGGTGCTGATGGTGGGACACTTTAAAAATTAAGCCACAAATCAAGATGCAATTATTAACGTGTTCTGCGGCTCTTGGCTCTGACTTGTGCATGTGGATCTGGACAGGTGCGCTCACAAAAAAACATTTCAGCAGGTGTGTTCAGAACAGGTGTCTGCCAACAACAGATGAATCGCTCAAAGGCAGCATAACTGCTGCTAACACACACGGAATATATGATAATGTACAGAGCATCCGATAGCACCTTTTAAAGTTAGATAGATAGATAGATAGATAGATAGATAGATAGATAGATAGATAGATAGATAGATAGATAGATAGATAGATAATTGTTACAAACTGATTTAATAAAAAAAAAACGTATCTTTTGGAACAACATGCACTGTAATATAATATAATATAATATAATATAATATAATATAATATAATATAATATAATATAATATAATATAATATAATATAAAAGTAAATTAAGTAATAAAATAGTCAATTTTCATGATGATAATAATAATAATATATTTTTTTAATTCATTTGATTTTAAAATTTAAAAAAAAAGACTTATCTTTTGGAACAACATGCACTGTAATATAATATAATATAATATATAATATAATAATAAATTAATATTTTTTCTGATTTTACTGGAAAAAAAAGATTTTTATATTTGTAAAAAATAAATTAAATACTTTTCTTTTGGAACAATGTGTACTGATATACGTAATATAATATAATGTAATGTAATTCATATAATATCAAATTTTGTACTGTTTTAATTCAATTATTCAATTATTTGGTATTTTGTACTATATTGTCCATGTTGCTGTAACGTCTAAATTTCCCTTGGGGATAAATAAAGTTTATACTTATATCTTAATATACTGATCTGGAGACTATAATGCAATCTCCAAAGAATCTCATTTCAGGAAACTTTAATTATGACAAGAAGAGAAAGAACCATTGAAGAACCTGTGTACCTGTGTAGTGTATATCTAATAGATTTAGAAATGGGTCTCACTATACAGGGCAGAAGAATCGTTCTGAAATGAAGAGCAAACAGAAACAGACAGGATTTAGCATGAGTTCTTCATAGCTTAAGTCTTTGTGATTCCACTGTGCTTAAAAAAAAAAAAGATGAATGAAGATAAGATTAAAGGAGGATAGGAAGAACTAGAAAATAGCTGATTGATGGCTCTGCATGAAGATCCTTTGTGCAGTAATTACAGCAGAGTCACAGCTGCCTTTGTTTCCCAGCACTGAACTGATGAGCAGTTTCATGCCAAAGTTTGTATGGAAGACAATTCAGCAGAAGGTCACTTCCATGGTCATGGAGCCATGAAAACACTTTTTCCTCTTTTATCAGGTGTTTGTTTTGTTTTTCATGGATCCATTTTGCTTTGAAAATAAATAGCAAGCCTGGCAAATGTCAACATGAGCACATTGATTGCCACAGCTGAACCCAATTCCATCGAGTGAGGACAGAAAATCAGTGGATTGAGTTATCTGAGGCTCAGGTCTTGACCTTTGTGCTCATGCCTGTGATAGCGGGAGCCTTTATTGATAACAACTTCAAAATGAGACGAGGTATCGATTATAAATGTCTCAGTCTATGTCGATCACAATGGAAGTTGAGAGAAGAGGGTAGTTTGTACTAGAACCAAATTATTTTGAATTTTTAGAAGTTTTCCACATCCAGCCAATTAGCCTTCATTTTGTGAATGCCAGCGTGCTTTTTGAAAGTATATTTTTTATTTATATTAATGAATGTATGAACAGTCAAACCAAAATTTATTCAGACACCTTCAAAATTTTCTCACATTATCACAGTTTATTCGCTATAGTTTAGAAAAATTGTAATAAAATATGACAAGAACAGTTAAACTATGTCAGAATAAGTTCATCTTCATAATGTCAGATAACTTTGATAGAAAGTAATGGATTACAATCAACCAATCAGCTGTCAGCTGTTAAATTTAAGTACACAATTAGATGATACCAATTTAGGTCAACCAATTATCAAGCAATGCTTTAATTTGTTCAGTCTGTGGTGTAAAAGGTCGCATTATAGCAATTAAAGAAAAACACTTAAGCAAAACATGGTCAGGTCAAAGTGTCTGAATAATTATATATGTATTATATAACTATATGTATAGCTTTCAAATTTGTATGACGCAATGGACTGTGTGCTTTTAATTTAGCGTCCTATCAAATACTTTACACACACACACACACACACACACAGTGATTTTTTGTTTTGTTTAATATAGTTTTTTGGCGGAAACTGCAATGAATAATTGACATAGAATACACTTACTTGAAAAAAACATATTTTGTCATTTTTACGGTCACTCCTTGATGAACAAAAGCAATAATTGCTTTAAAAATATCGAACTTACAGAAACATAAAAATAAAGAAAGAAAATAAAATATAAAGTGCAATGTAAAAAATATCAGAAGTTTTCTGTGGGTAGGTTTAGGGTTAGGGTTAGGGGATACGATAGAATATACAGTTTGACTTTGTATAGTATAAAATCATTAGGTAACACTTAACAATACGGGTGCACTAATATGCATTAATTAATGCTTAACTAATGCACAGATAATCATGAGTTCATGATGATTACTGCATCAGCAACTAATAAAGATTATGTATAATTAATAGATTAAGTAATCAATAAATTGTTATTAGTTAAATGTGTCATATTGTATTAATTCCCTAATAACATATTATATTAACTAATAGTCTAAATTCATATGTTAATTACTACAATAGGTCAAAGCCATGCATTTCAACTTCCAGTTGTCTACTTTAATGAATCATTAGCTAATGATTTGCAAAGGTATTATTATGTTATGACTTTACTTGTTGAGGCACATGACTATTAACTAATTGTTAAGTAATATGTCATTGTAGTTATGAGTTTTGAATTCATTTTGAATTAGTTAATAGTCATGTGCCTCAACAAGTAAAGTTGAGTAAAGTTGAGTTAATTCATGCATTAGTTAAGCATGAATTAATTCATATTAATGCACCCGTATTGTAAAGTGTTACCAATCATTATGTTTATGGGCCCAACATATATGTGTGTGTGTGTGTGTGTGTGGCTCAGGTAAACCCTAAGACGTCAACATCCAAAAAACTTGACCTTGTGGGAAAATGTTTTGGTCCCTGTGAGGAAAGCTTATAAACCATACTAAGTGATGTTTTTTTGAAAATGTAAAAATGCAGAAAGTTTTCTGTGATAAGTAGGTTTAGGGGTAGGATTAGTGTAGGGGAATACAGACTGTACAGTATAAAAATCATTATGTCTATGGAAAGTCTCCATAAAACATGAAAACGTGTGTGTGTACATGTTTTTCTATCCCGGTGGGGACTTCAACTTGAATGCACACAGACTCATGGGGACCCATGTCGCCGTGGGGACCTAAATTGAGGTCACCATGAGGAAACAAGCTTATTAAGCATACAGAATACATTTATTTTATAAAGTAAAAACTGCAGAAAGTGTTGTGTGATGGGTAGGTTTAGGGGTAGGGTTTGTGTAAGGGGATAGAATATACAGTTCGTACAGTATAAAAACCATTACATCTATGGAGAGTCCCCACAAAGATAGTAAACCAGACTCTGAATATGTGGGTAACTCTGAATAAAAGTTATCTTATTTGTAGCAACATCAATTCATATTTGTTTTGCTTAACTGTGGTATAGGCCGTATACACTGTGAACTGATGTGTGCTATACATTTTCATGCCGATTGGCCTCAGGGAGTGATTTGATGTTCCTCAGGGGACGTTCAACAAAAGGGTTTGCACTTAGAAAACTAACACCAAACATATCACTCTGCTCACTGCACTCTCCTTAGCTTCTGGACAAATAATTCTTATTTAGAACGAGGTTGCTCAGGATACCACATGAGTTTCTTGTGGCTGTTATTTTATATTTAGTTATATAGGTACAAAGGCAGCGGTGTGGATGGGGAGTTCCTGTCAGAGCGGTGATGGAGCTTCCTGGCAAACTGGCCAATCCTGGTGACGGAGTTTATGTCTATAACCTCTCATGCTCTATAAACCTAAATTGTTCTATCAATCACAAAAGCACAATTATCAGCAAAATCTCAAGCCACTGCTTCTGTTATCATCATTTATGCTGGATTTTTTTCACCCCATAGTGGGAGCGCATAATGGCGTTAAGATTGATTCAGACGAAATTTACTGGACAACCATGTGTAGTTTTATTGCAACAGGGACTCTGAAATGACTTTAGAGGGTCAGAACGCATCAGTTTTGCAAGCTGTTGTGACGTTAAGCAGGTGAGGGGTTGAGAGAGGAAGGCGAAACAGTTAAAGAATAAATGTGATTACTTTGAAAGCTATTGGTTTGGGCCAAGTAAAGTGGTTGAGACAAGTTGAAAAACGCCTGCCGTCACGCGGCTTAAATTGCAACAGTAAACAGAACCAAACATGAACACCAACAATTATATTCAAACACACACATATCGCAACACAATCAAGCTGTGTATTGAACCTCCGAACTCTCTTTGGGGAACGTGCACACCCCTTTCTGTTAATCTTCTCCGACTATTCCAGACACTGCTTCACTCCGGCCTCTCCTAGGCCCCGCCGGTGAAATCGATGCCAAGCTGGACGGAAATTTGGTTAGAGACACCGGGTGCGGTTGTAATCCCATCATGCTCAGAGTCACAGACACATTTCAGCCAGAGTTAAATATGGCTGTTTGACTGGCTGTCGTGATCGATTTCTTCTTTCAGCAGTGTTATAACTCCATCGCTGGCCTGCAGTGCAGCTTTTATTGCCGTGGCTCCTCTTGGGGGTGGCGCTAATGTTGCACTAAAACTTGGAGCGTGTGCATGCAAATTGCAGCAATTAGAGCGACACAAACTGAGCTCCGGAGAAACATTCAAGGAAGTGATGCGTTGCGTACATGTAAAGCAAAAATTATCTTGTTGAAATTTTGCAAAACTGTTTCATTGGTGCAGGAAAGAACATGCAAAATGACTTTGGACCTTAGAAACAGGATATGATGTCTAGTTTATGTGTTTTATATAATTACATTTAATAATAAATGATAAATAATGGTATATTATAAAATGTTAAAATATTTAACATTTAGCTCCTACGACACTGCAATCCTCCAGCATTGCAGTTTTTATTCTTTGTATTGAGCCAACAGGTCAATCTGTGACATTTAGATCCTCTATTGGTCAAAAGTCTTTAAGAAGTGGCCTTTCCATTCCAGAATAGAGCCAGTCCTGAATGTGAGTTTGCAGTCAGTTGAAGAGAGAATGAAAATGATTTCCCAGGAATCAGACTTTATTCATATGGTAGCACTTTACAATAAGGTGTCAGGGTTTTGTCACTTCGGTCTGGCTTATTCTTTGTTTTGTTTAGCCCTGACACTCCTATCGTCTTGTCTTTGTGTAAGCATTTTTAAGTTTGCTTAAAGTGCCCCTATTATGCTATTTTAAAGGTTCCTAATGTTGTTCTCCTACAACAGGTTTATATGCATCAAAGGACAAAAAACATTTGAATTTTCTCATAATATACATTGCACATCACTACATTTTTTAATGATTCTAAAACGACTCATCGGGTGAATCAATCTCTCTAAATCCCGCTTTTCTGCGAGCCTACTCTGCTCTGATTGGCCAGACGGCACAGTCTGTTGTGATTGGTCTACCGCTTACAGCGCTTGTCAGAAGTTAAATGGTCATTACCATAACTGAACTTCAGCTCCGGTGGCTTCCTAAAGCTCAGCAATTGTACACACTGTAAAGACAGTTATAATGCCGATTTTACCATATCAGTCAGAGCGCGAGTCCGATAATGAAACAATGGAAGAACTAGTTATTCAACCCGAACCACCATCGCAAGGACGACTTGAGCAGGATGTTTCTTAGTAATACATTACTCATTCTGAGGTACATTATGAGATGTTGCAACTGTAATTCCTCACTATCAGCATTAACAAGTGTATTTCCATCAACAAACCGATGTGTATATTTCTAATTTATTGCGGTGCACATGCGGGAACCAAGTTGTTCGCGATCAGATAACGTACAACATAGTGTATTATGTAAATGTCTTATCTAGTGACGTAGAACCGTGGGACTCATTTAGGCGGTTCAGAGTTGATTCTTGGAAGACAGTAACTTTATTTATTGTGCACTTTCGACTTTACAACTTTGCAGAACGTTTATATTCACAAATAGCTATATTACACACTGCATGAAAGGGAATATTCGAAAAACCATAGGGCACAATTGATGACAGTTGCGTTTTCTTGTGTTATGTTTTGTGTGAGCGCATGGCTTTGTTTTGTTTGTTCACACCATATCATAATTACCATAATTTTGTGAGGACAACACGTTCAAAACTCGAAGATGTTAAAGTCCTCAGACTGGGAATTATGCATTTTTATGACAACACCATCAACGCCTAAATGAATCTGCAGCAGCCAGGTGGTACAGCGGTCATATGGTACAAGAAGGAGCTCTCCGAAAAATTCCTAGATTACAAGTTGTAATTATGAGCTCTACAAGGACATGAAATCTCTACAGGACAAGTTGAAATCTCTTAATTACTTTATTTATGACATGACGTGAATGCACCTTTTCTATGTGCCATGTGCCAGATGTCTATTGTCTTAACCCCACACTTATAATTAAGTAATTACATTTTGGCTGCTAAAAAAGTATGTTCTATATAGTATGAATGTGTGTACTAGAATGAATGAAATTA
Source organism: Rhinogobio ventralis (assembly GCA_039654625.1). Classification (NCBI taxonomy): domain Eukaryota; kingdom Metazoa; phylum Chordata; class Actinopteri; order Cypriniformes; family Gobionidae; genus Rhinogobio; species Rhinogobio ventralis. The sequence continues at coordinate 20,853,975 of CM077206.1, read as the reverse complement.
CTACATACGCCATGTTGTCATAATCATGTGACCTACTAAATCCTCTCCTGTGGACTCACTGTATTCACACTTCAGAATTTTGCAGAAAGTAATAAGTCATCCAGGTACTTTTTTCCTACTCTTTTTTGAGTAGGCCCTACTATGAATTTCGCCTACTATATGGTAGGGAAGTATATCTGTGGATCTTCTGCCCATTTTCCCTGTTGTGTTTTGTTAGTTTTGTTCTTTGATTCGCCCTACCATGGGACTTTTGTTTCCCAGCCCTGCTGGCTGATGGACAGAATTATCACATTTAGATCAAACAATACAAAGTAAAAAAAAAATTATTAGATGTGTACTAATGAATCATTCACAATTAGACCAGGAACTTGTTTTAATAAAGTACATTTTCCAAGTTCAAGGCTCAGGGAAGAAGGAGGCGGGAATTGGTAAGTGATGAACGTAAAATTTAACTGCAAAATAACCAAATTACAAAACGAATGGTCCTCTCTAATCTTCCACTGATGCTCCCCTTGATATCTCTCCGGAGCTCCTTCTTGGGACCCGAGACCAGTGTGACTCGCAGGTGTCACTCTTTAACAATCACTCCACCTGCCACGCTCCGCTCCCACGGCTCTTGGGCGCGCCCTGCTCATCACAAGTTTATTCTATTCTACTCTATTCTATTCTATTGTGCTTGGAAGTTTGTGAACCCCTTGCAGAATCTATGAAAATGTGAATAATTTTAACAAAATAAAAGGGGTCATACAAAATACATGTTATTTTTTACTTAGTCCTGTCCTGAATAATATATTTTACATAAAAGATGTTTACATATAGTCCACAAGACAAAAAATAGCTGAATTAATAAAAATGACCCTGTTTAAAAGTGATCCCTCTTATTTTGTTAAAATTATTCACATTTTCAGTCTGCAAGGGGTTCACAAACTTTCAAGCACAACTGTATGTGATGTCACTGTAACAAAGTATGGTGGGTAATATTTTATTAATTGAAGATAAATGTTGGAAAATAAACCTAATTTTTTTTATTACACTGCACATTTACAATACAAGACTGGGAACAAAAAATTTGAAATCAAATTGAAATCACTTTTACAAAGGAGTAATTCAGAACAGTATTAAAACAGCACATATGTTGACAAAGAGGAGCAAAATTTAAACATACATTTACAAGCACAAGTCAGTTGCTCTGGGGGAAATCTCATGGAGTAATATAATCCCAAATGCAGATCCCAGATTAAGAGGGAAATGTTGTGTTTGCCTATGTTCTCTTGGTATGTTGTCTCTCTGGTACAGATTGCATTCAGTAGGTTCCAGAATTCCCTGTGTTCCTCTACCTGCACATTCATACCCTCCATTTACGGCACTGGGACTCTGTACCCCCAATTCACATCAAACGTCCCTTGTGAGACGAGTGCAGACAAACAAATGAAGAATAAATAAAGCAGTGTTACAAATGTCAGTTTGTGCTCTCGGCGGCGTCACATGGAAGCAAAAAAAGCTCCAAAATAATGAGACATTATGAGCAAATGCAGTTTATCTCAGTGCGCATCGGAGCGTGAATCAAACCTCTCGGTTTCCTGCGACTTCTAGAGGTTTATTGGAGAACATGGATCAGATTGTCAAGGTCTTACCCAGAGGACTGGGTCACTTTACCTTTAGTTCACAATTGTGTTTCTGCAAGGTTAAAAATAATACACCTCATTCTGCTGTGTGTAGGGCCAACGAGTCTTGGATATAAGATTATGTTAACCTCATTTTATTGCACTGTTCTGCAGATGCAGTTGGTTCGGGTGGCTTGGGTAGTTTGGAGAATAAAATGGAAATTGTCATACAAACATTTCTGTTTTGTCTATTGTTGTTTTAATAGTTGGCTGGAGTCAGGGTGCACGTTTTTCTTTTGGAAAGTTCTGTCTGTCTGGAAAGTTATGTTTACAATATACCATGGATGGTACAGTGATCACTGTCTCACCATTAAGCAGATTAATTTTTTCAATGGCAGTATTTTATTTTATTTTATTTTATTTTATTTTATTTTATATTTATGTATTTATTTATGTATTTATTTATTTATGTATTTATTTATGTATTTATGTATTTTTCATTTTATTTTATTGTATTGTATTTTATTGTATTTTATTTTATTTTATTTTATTTTATTTTATTTTATTTTATTTTATTTTATTTTACTTGAAAAGGAAACAAAGAATTATTACATTTTGACTAAACTTTATAGACAATTTTTTTTTATTTTATTTTTTTTTAAATCATTCATAAGACCAGGAATGAGTTTTAAGTAAGTAAATTATGTCAATTATGACTTTATGTTGACATTATAATTTTATAATAATAAGTTCATGGCATCAATTTTAGTCAAAACAAATGTAGTAAATGGCTATTCTATTCTTTTCTATTCTATTCTGTTTTTTGTTCTGTTCTATTCTGTAGATGAAAATTGTCATCCAACATTTCTGTTTTTGGATTTGCCAAAGTTTGCAAAGTTAGTGACTTCATCTAATCTCTTAAAATATAGCTTTTAAAATCTTTTAAATATATTCAGGGTTATGTCTCTGATAACCCTGTCTCTAACATACACTATATTGCCAAAAGTTTTGGGACGCTTGACTTTAAATGCACATGAACTTTAATGACATCCCATTCTTAATCCGTAGGGTTTAATATGGACTCACCCTTAGCAGCTATAACAGCTTCAACTCTTCTGGGAAGGCTTTCCACAAGGTTAAGGAGTGTGTTTATGGGGATTTTTGACCATTCTTTTAGAAGCGCATTTGTGAGGTCAGGCACTGATGTTGGACGAGAATGCCTAGCTCACAGTCTCCGCTCTAATTCATCCCAAAGGTGTTCTATCGGGTTGAGGTCAGGACTCTGTGCAGGCTAGTCAAGTTCATCCACACCAAACTCGTTCATCCATGTCTTTATGGAACTTGCTTTGTGCACTGGTGTGCAGTCATGTTGGAACAGGAAGGGGCCATCCCCAAACTGTTGAAATTGTCCAAAATGTCTTGGTATGCTGAAGCATTAAGAGTTCCTTACACTGGAACTAAGGGGCTAAGCCCAATCCCTGAAAAATAACCCCACACCATAATTGCCCCTCCGCCAAACTTTACACTTGGCACAATGCAGTCAGGCAAGTACCGTTCTCCTGGCAACCACCAAACCCAGACTTGTCCATTGGATTGCTAGACAGAGAAGCGTGATTCATAACTCTAGAGAGCACGTCTCCACTGCTCTAAAGTCCACCGTTTTTTATACAGTAATAAGTTACAACGTATCAGTCAGATGGCTTTTTCTGTCTAAAATACCTAAATAAGCTGCAATAGTGACCTGCCCTTATGACATCCATCAATGTGAGACTATCCATTGCATAATCGACTTCAGCCTCTGAATTATATTTGTGAAATAATCAATATTTATTACTTTTAGATGGACAGACTATATGCAATTTTTTACTGTTCATGCCGTATCATTTCAATTATTTTTCTTCAATGCTGACCTATTATTGTGGTATAGTGTTTTCAGATGATAATTTCAGATCAACATGCCTCTAAATGTAACATAAAATCCAAACAAATGGCAGTTCGTCGGTCTGCATGTTGTGTCTAAGCAGGCTGTTCTTGGCCAGAATAAGCTGCAGTGTGGACCAGATTGTAGTCATAAGTCTGTTTTAATGAGTTCAACCCTTCTATCTCCCTTCCTCTCTGGCAGGCGGTTTTCTCTCTCTAACACTCTCCATTGTCAGCTCACACTTTTGACATACATGATTGCGTTTGGATGCAGATTGCCATTTTGGATGGTGATTGCCCATTGCATTGCCATATGGTAACGTCCCTCCTGGACAATGCAACAAGATGCTAAGTGGCTGTGGAACGCGAACCAGCCGGGCTCGAGTTAACGCCTCTTACGTCTAATTGAGAGCCGGCACAAAGCCGTTCCTGCATCTCAAGCCCATTCAGATCATCTATTGTTTTAGAGCTGCCTCTCGCTGCACAATAGAGTGCTTTATTTCTCATCGGCCTTGACAGCGAGAGGGAAGAGGCTGCTATTTTTAAAAGCATGTGGGTGACCGCGTTAGCTAATAAACGCTCGCATTACACCAGCCAGCACAGAGAAGAAGAAAGACCGGGAGAGAAAGAGAGACAGACGCGGCACGCTCTGGCATTCAACAATTTGCAGCTGCACAATCCTGACTTCTCATTACACAGAAAATCCACTCCCATCAGCTGCAACGCTCCTTCAAACACCACCTCCTATATTTTATTTAAAGCTCTCCCTATGAATAGTATTACCATTGAACACACGCAAACAGGCATCAGCCATTCTCTCGCTAATGTACCGGATGATGTAGTCGCATATCACGGCGCTAGAAGTCAGTTGTGTGCATTTTACCCCTCCTTCTCTTGTGGCTACCACATCCGATGCGATTTACCGTTCATGGCCATTTAGGAAGACACGTCCGCTCACTGTGAGAAAGGAAAAGATGCACATTAGATGAACTGAATGTTCCCTGCCAGTTCGTTAGAATTGGCGGTACTTGATGGATGGTTATAGATTTGCTGCTCCAGCAGCGTTTGTCCCTAATTGGAGTCTTATCTTGACTTCTGTAAATATACGGGCATTGACTGGCCAGTCAAATGCATTAGCTATTGTGTTGGTGGCACCTCATTTGTTTTCGCCACAAAATTCTTTTCACAGCATACAAGTATGCAGACAGAGTTTCATAAACACTGTGTAATTGCACTTTCGAGAGCTTCATAAGCCTGGTGATATGTTTAGACAAATGCTGGTATGATACTGGTATCAAATACATAAATGTGAAAGTGATGCATTACTTCAATATTGACTGTTCATTCTTGTTATTAAAAAAAGGTTTTCCTTGTCATCTTTAATCGAAATGTAAAATACTTAGCATTGGTTAGCATTGTAAGTTAATGCTAATCAATTGTCACGCTAGTGGTTGTATAAACGCACACAAAAAGGAAGATAAAGGTTAAATGGCAATATATAATAAATCCACAGGATAATTCACAAGAACAGAGTATGTATCATACAACATGTCGATAAACTAATGACACCGGACAACTTAACTCAAAAAGAATTGAGCATATACGTATACACATTATAAGTATATTAATGAGTGAACAGCTGTGACACCAATAGCCAAATTGAGCCAAATTCATTTGTTTGTTTGCTTTTTTTGTAATACACATTTTCTAATATCTTGTCATTAGGGGGTCATTAAAAAATTTAAATGTTATCATAATTTGCTCACATTCATGTCATTCCAAACCTCTATGAAAATTATTATAATTTTTTTTGTTGTTGACCCCATTGACTCGTGATATGGACAAAAACTGTTGAAACTATTTTCAAATGACATGATGGTGAGTAAATGATAACACAATTAGCATTTTTGGATGAACTACTCCTTTAACTAACTCATTGCTCTTTGATACCAATCTCTCATTTGAAAGCCACATTTCTAGCATCTGTAAAACTGCATTCTACCATCTTAAAAATATATCTAAATTACGGCATATGCTTTCAATGCAAAATGCTGAACAGTTAGTTCATGCGTTCATGACCTCAAGGCTAGATTATTGTAATGCTCTACTGGGTGGTTGCCCTGCTCGCTTAATAAATAAACTGCAGCTGGTCCAAAACGCAGCAGCTCGAGTTCTTACTAGTACCAGGAAGTATGACCATATTAGCCTGGTTCTGTCAACACTGCACTGGCTCCCTATTAAACATCGTATAATTTTTAAAATCTTTCTTATTACTTACAAAGCACTAAATGGCTTAGCTCCCCAGTACTTGTACGAGCTCTTAGCACATTATACTCCATCACGTCTATTGCAGTCTCAAAATTCTGGCCAGTTGATAATACCTAGAATATCAAAATCAATTGCAGGCGGTCGATCCTTTTCCTATTTAGCACCTAAACTTTGAAACAGTCTTCCTAGCATTGTTCAGTAAATAGACACTCTCTGTCAGTTTAAATCTAGACTAAAAACACATCTCTTTACTATGGCATACACATAGAACATTATCAGTTTATATTATTTAAATCAGATAAATGATTGTTATGTCATGGCTGCATTAACTAGGTCTGCCAGAACCGGGAACACTTCCCATAACACCTGATGTACTCGTTACATCATAAAAAGAATGGCATCTACGCTAATGTTAGTCTCTCTGTTTATCCCAAGGTTTTCTGTAGTCTGCCGGATCCAGATCAGATGGTGGACCTGCGCCTGACATGACCACAACGCATCCCTGAAGTGTTGACAGAGACCGTGTCAACTAGACTCTCCCCTGTGAAGGCCTCCTTCCCTTCCCTTCCCCTCTGTACAGATAAAAACACATATGAACACATACATATTCAAACGCACTTGCCTATAGGCTAAACACGTAATGCATGCATACATGCCATCGCCGTTTTCGCAGATTCGCCTTTTTTGGGGTTTGTGCATGGATGTTGGTGGTATAGTTTCAAAACTATTTCAAAACAAATTAAATAACTAATCAGTTTTTACAACAGAAATTAATCCATCAAAAACTTACTTTAGCTTTTTTTTTTCTAAAGCAATATAAATTTCCTATTATCACTGTAAAGCCGCTTTGAAGCAATCTGTGTTGTAAAAAGCGCTATATAAATGAAGGTGACTTGACTTAATACTGCAATTTATTGTTGGTTATAGTTAATGTAGTTTTAATACACTTCGATTGATTCAAAATGGTTGCAGATGTTGTTTTAGGTTGACTGTAACGATTACATGCTAACCAAAATAATAAATTAATATATCAGCAAATTTCTGTCACTTTCGTCTATGGAAGCCCATTTCCACCACAGTTGATTAAAAAATATGATTCTTTAAGTCATAATAAGGAGAAAGTTTCTCATAATTATGACTTAGTATCTCATTATAATGAGAAAGTTTCTTATTATTTTGAATTAGTATCTCATAATAATAAGAAACTTTGGTCATACTTCTCACTGTTAACTAACTATTAATTGCCTCAATAAGCTACTAATTACTGCTTAGTTAGTAAGCAGGATCTTTTAAACGCAAAATTGCTTGCTGGGATGTGCTTAATAAGTACTAGTAAACAACCAATATCCTAGTAATATGCATAAGTAACTAGTTAATAGTGAGAATTGAACCCTAAACTAAAGTGTTACCGAAACCTTTTATAATAATGAGAAACGTTCTCATAATAATGACTTACAAACCCGATTCCAAAAAAGTTGGGACACTGTACAAATTGTGAATAAAAACAGAATGCAATGATGTGGAAGTTTCAAATTTCAATATTTTATTCAGAATACAACATAGATGACACATCAAATGTTTAAACTGAGAAAATGTATAATTTTAAGGGAAAAATAAGTTGATTTTAAATTTCATGGCATCAACACATCTCAAAAAAGGCCATGTTTACAACTGTGTAGCATCCCCTCTTCTTTTTGTAACAGTCTGCAAACGTCTGGGGACTGAGGGGACAAGTTGCTCAAGTTTAGGAATAGGAATGTTGTCCCATTCTTGTCTAATACAGGCTTCTAGTTGCTCAACTGTCTTAGGTCTTCTTTGTCGCATCTTCCTCTTTATGATGCGCCAAATGTTTTCTATAGGTGAAAGATCTGGACTGCAGGCTGGCCATTTCAGGACCCGGATCCTTCTTCTACGCAGCCATGATGTTGTAATTGATGCAGTATGTGGTCTGGCATTGTCATGTTGGAAAATGCAAGGTCTTCCCTGAAAGAGACGAAGTCTGGATGGGAGCATATGTTGTTCTAGAACTTGGATATACCTTTCAGCATTGATGGTGCCTTTCCAGATGTGTAAGCTGCCCATGCCACACGCACTCATGCAACCCCATACCATCAGAGATGCAGGCTTCTGAACTGAGCGCTAATAACAACTTGGGTTGTCCTTGTCCTCTTTAGTCCGGATGACATGGCGTCCCAGTTTTCCAAAAAGAACTTCAAATTTTGATTCGTCTGACCACAGAACAGTTTTCCACTTTGCCATAGTCCATTTTAAATGAGCCTTGGCCCAGAGAAAACGCCTGCGCTTCTGGATAGATATGGCTTCTTTTTTGACCTATAGAGTTTTAGCCGGCAACGGCGAATGGCACGGTGGATTGTGTTCACCGACAATGTTTTCTGGAAGTATTCCTGAGCCCATGTTGTGATTTCCATTACAGTAGCATTCCTGTATTTGATGCAGTGCCGTCTAAGGGCCCGAAGATCACGGGCATCCAGTATGGTTTTCCGGCCTTGACCCTTACGCACAGAGATTGTTCCAGATTCTCTGAATCTTTGGATGATATTATGCACTGTAGATGATGATAACTTCAAACTCTGCAATTTTTCTCTGAGAAACTCCTTTCTGATATTGCTCCACTATTTTTCGCCGCAGCATTGGGGGAATTGGTGATCCTCTGCCCATCTTGACTTCTGAGAGACACTGCCACTCTGAGAGGCTCTTTTTATACCCAATCATGTTGCCAATTGACCTAATAAGTTGCAAATTGGTCCTCCAGCTGTTCTTTATATGTACATTTAACTTTTATGGCCTCTTATTGCTACCTGTCCCAACTTTTTTGGAATGTGTAGCTCTCATGAAATCCAAAATGAGCCAATATTTGGCATGACATTTCAAAATGTCTCACTTTCAACATTTGATATGTTATCTATATTCTATTGTAAATAAAATATAAGTTTATGAGATTTGTAAATTATTGCATTCCTTTTTTATTCACAATTTGTACAGTGTCCCAACTTTTTTGGAATCGGGTTTGTATTTTCTCGTAATTCTAGGTAAGCGCAAAGCAGTGACATCCGCTGAACAGTTGTTAAAGTCAGTGTAATCTACAAAGTGCAATCTATAGTATCATTTATATATAACATAAATTACAAATTATCAGCATATTTTAATAATTATAAATTATCTTTCATACTTTTCCATACGCACAAGAAGGTCTGGAAGTGGATTTCAGAAGCAGCGCGGTTACCGTGGTAACGCCTGCTTGTGCTCACAGTGGAAAATGTTTTCCATGAACGTGGCGGTTTACAAAACTATCAGATTAATTATGGAATATGACATTTATTCGTTAAGTTTAAGTGTACGTCTTCATTAAATGTATGGGTATGTGTTAATATTAGCACACGTATTTCGCGGATGCGTCTAGGCTATTTGATGTGCAGGTTCATCTTGAAGATATCCTAGACATACAGAAAATTCCTTTAAGATGTTTATGACATTTACACAGAAATGGGCAGTTGAATGGGGAAAAAAGTCTTGAGACACGTTATTTAAAAGCTGAACTTCTTTTCAATTGAGCCATGCTATGCGTGAGACGCATGTATTTTGTTCATACACACAATTTCAAATGAATGTTACAATAAAAGACTATACAGTATGTAAGCCCTTCTCATATACTGATAATTTATCATTAGTGTTATTTAATGATATTATAGATTACACTGACTTTAACTTACACTGCCACTCCCTTCTGCTCTGCTGCTTTGGGCATGCCTAGAATTATGAGAAAATAAGTCATTATTACGAGAAAGGCTGCATCCAAAATCGCATACTATATGACAAAAGAAGTATGTCCAAATTCACAATACTCATAAAAAAGTAAGCAAAAAGTACCCGGATTACCTACTCAAGAGAGTATGCGAAAGAGTAAGTCATTATTACGAGAAAGTTTCTCATTATTATGAGAAAATAAGTCATTATTATGAGAAATTGTCTAATTATTGCGAAATTTTCCCAGAATATTATAACATATTAACTCATTATAATGAGATAGTATGTCATAATAATGAGAAACTATGTCGTAATTATGAGAAAGTTTCTCATTATTATGACTTGAATCATATTTTTTAGTCAACTGTGGTGGAAAATTACTTCCATATTCGTAGTGGAGTTACTTAGAATTTCAGTTGTAAATCCACATAATAGTTCCTATCAAGATTATAATTACTTTAGAGTATTCCAGCATTAATAGCTAATGCCACGATATTGGGCATAGAGAGCCAATTTATATCGTTAATGTGTTTTATCACTAATAGCAATTTAATTAGTGATTGTTACCTCATATTATTTCTGTATGAGTTTCCCCAGCATGTTCAAATAACTGCAACACTTCTTATCTCTTGATCACAACCAGGACTATTTATCTCCATTAAGGATGACAGCCGGGGTGTGTTTGCATGTGGCAGGAAACTGATATCACATTAAACTATCTAATGCATGCATGTATGACCTAATTATAGTGAATATTATGATCTGGTAAATTCCATAAACACAAAAGCAAAATAAATAATTGTAAACCATGTTTTAAGGTCTTTATGTTGACTCTCATTAATAACAAATAATCTTTCTATACAATTATATTGCCATAGAGTTAAAGTTAATTGGATTTAAATAGGCAAATGCTTAAGAGTCAATGATTGGATCATTATTGTAGCGATTACTACGTTTCTAGCATGTTATATGTTATATGCCAACAGTTCTTCTAACCCTAATTGATGGAGTGTGTAGCTTTTAATTTCTTAAACAACCATGTAGAAAGACACATCATGGCCATATTCCAGGATGACAATGTCAAGATTCATCAGGCTCAAATTGTAAAAGAATGGTTGAGAGGCAGCATGAAGAATAATTTTCACACATAAATTGGCCAAAAAATGTATGGAAATAAATGTTGTGATGTTATTTCCATCAAGAGGTGCATCAATTTTTGCTCAAGGCTGCCCTTGCCCTGCTAAGGGAAATGGGCATTCATGCTCATTCTGGCCCACTCTCAAGATCTGTTGTGCGAACACAGGGACCTGGTGCTTTAGCACCTCAGCCATCTGGAGCTTTGGGTCAACTGGGAAGAGATATGCATGGCGCCGTGGCACACATTGGGTAACCATCACTAATCTGTCTCCGCATTTTCAGCCCTTGGTCAGAACATGCCTTTCTATGGGTGCCCCTAGAACAAATGCCCAGGCATGTTTTTGTTACAATAGATGCCTCCAGAATGGGCTGGGGTGCTGTATGCAACGGGCACGCAGCCTCTGGCTCCTGGACAGGACCTCAACTGCAGTGACATATCAATTGCCTTGAGATGCTATCAGTAATGTTGCGGCTTTGACCATTGTTGCAGGACAAGTAAGTGCTCACAGTGACGGTGGTACATCAATGGTCAGGGTGGTCTACGTTCACGTTGCATGTTGTAATTCGCCCGCCATCTCCTCCTCTTCACATTAGGGGCAAGCTCAATCGTGCAGCCGACACGCTCTCACAACAGCTCATGCTCCTTGGAGAATGGAGACTCCACCACCAGGTAGTCCAGCTGATATGGAGACGTTTTGGAGACTCACAGGTAGATCTGTTCGCCTCTCCAGAGTTTTTTCAGCATTTCCAGCTGTTTTATTCCTTGACTGGGGGGACCCTCGGCCAGGTGCACTGGCACACAGCTGGCCCAGGGGTCTATGCAAATATGCGTTTCCCTCAGTGAGCCTGATCGCACAGACACTGTGGAAGGTCAGAGAGGACGAAGAGCAGGCCTTGATGGTTGCGCCTTCCCGGCCCACCTGGACCTGGTTCTCGGACCTGATGCTTCTCACGGCAGCCTCTCCCAGGCAGATTCCCCTGAAGAAGGACCTGCTTTCTCAGGGATGGGGCACCCTGTGGCATACGTGTCCAGAGCTCTGGAACCTTCTGGATGGGATGCGGCAGACTTAAGTGGCCTACAAGCAGTGGCCTAGCCGTGCTGCCAGCAGAGGCAAGCTTATGCCTTGAAGTTGAGTCTGTTCGTTGCTTGGTGTTCTTCCTGTCGAACACCAAGTAAATGCCCATTCAGCACCATTCTGTCTATCCTGCAAGAAAGATTGGAGCGAAGCTTGTCTCCCTCCACCTTGAAAGTGTATGTTGCTGCTATTGCAGCACATCACAATGCAGTAGACGATATGTTTTTGGGGAAAGCACAACCTGATAATCAGGTTCCTGAGAAGTGCAAGAAGACTAAATCCTCCTCGGCCATGCCTCATCCCCTCTTGGTACTAACAGCCCTACAGAGAGCGTACTTTAAGCCACTGCAGTTGGGGCACCTGCAGGCATTTTCAGTCAGCGAAGCATGCCTGGAATTTGGACCGGCTGATAAGTAATCCTGAGATCCCGGCCCGGATATGTGCCTCACCACTCCCTTCTGAGATCAGGTGGTGAACTTGGAAGCACAGCCTTTGGAGAAGGCAGACCCAACCCTTGTGTCACTGTGTCCCATGCGTGCCCTGCAGATCTACATGGACTGCATGCTGAGCTTTACAAGCTCTTTGCTTCGCGCTTTGAATGTCAGCAGAAGGAAAAGGCTATCTCTAAGCAGAGGTTGGCCCACTGGATAGTGGATGCCATCGTCTTGGAGTACTAGTCCAAAGGTGAGCCGTGCCCCCTTGGGGTGAAGGCTCACTCCATGTGGAGTGTTGCCTCCTCCTGGGCGTTGGTGTGCGGTGCTGCGGGCAGGGCAAACCTAAAACATTTGCTAAATTTTACAATCTCTGGGTGGAGCCGGTTTCTTCCTCTGTGTTGGGTACAAACAGGTAATGTGTGGGAAGGCTGGCTCAGTGTTTTGCTTGCAGCACCATTTCCCTCTTAGGAGAGATACAAGCACCTTATTTGCTCTGCAGGTGAGTTCCCCGCCTGGAAAACCCTGTATGGAGTTTCCTCCAAGCATTTTTAAGCAGTCAGACACTGCGAAGGTTTCCGAGGCTGGGCCCAGTACTCGAGATGTATGCCCAGTCGGTCAGCCCCTGTACTGGGCTAGATGCTCCATATGTTGTGATTCCCTCCTGGAAATCCCATATGTGTATTCTTCCACAGATCCGTTTCCCTGTTAGTAAACCCATGTCTTTCCCTGGGCAGATTCCACTCTGCCCCGTCTCTGCATTGGTAATGGTTCCATCCCTGTCTAGGCAGGACCTACCACAGGGATCTTCCATATGTAGTGCTGCCCCACCGGTCAGTTCATATGTGTATTTCCCATGTTACCTCCCTACGTGCAGGATGTGGTCTCCATAGCATCTCTTTACATATGGACTCGGCACGCTTCCCCAGTGCTATCCAACCAGGTTCAGAGGTCTTTGTGACTTACATTGGTTCAGTCAGCGCTGGGAAAGGTTGTGGTGCTTTCCATAGGGATCCCACTGCGTCATTCAGTTCTGACGTAATGTTGAACGTGACTGACTGAACGGAATGTCTCGGTTACTAATGTAACCTAATGTAACGTTACGTCCCGCCTGGGGGTTACATTAGTAACTGAGATGTTTTGTATCATAATTTTATTTTGTCAGACGTAATACAAGCTATTTCCTCATGGATTTTGATAGGATTTATATTTATAATATTTATTAACAATACCTGAAATACTAAAAATACACAATAAGAGGCTCTGGCACCTGAGCACATCTGTTGGCATATATCCAATTTACAGCCAATTTCATGTATCTTATTACTGGGAGCCCCTCATTAAAAATTATACAAAAAAAACAATGACATTTTAATATTTCATATAAGTGTTATATTTGCAACAACAAATACTGACAAATACCTCACTGCTGCTGCATGTAGATTGTTCTCCATGTTCATAGCTCATTGGTTGTAGCTTGTTGGCAGTGTCTTTAGGAGATTTTCTGTCCAGTAACATACGCTTTTTGGTTGATTTATTATTGTTTGGTATAGGATGCTATGTAGAGTGAACTGAAGAGAAATAAGGAGATACATTTCAGAAAATAGTTCTCCAAGAGAATTACTGCAACCATTATATTTATAATATATATACTTATATTTGGAAGGCATGCTTCAACACTCTGAACCCGATGAGCCTCATTATCTTTAATGTGACCACACCCACGCGCGTGCAAAGCGATTCACATGCTAATCATCCACGTGAAGGAATGCAAACATAAATTCCCCCATCACCTCAAAACAAAGCATCAGCTTCATCATTCTCCTGCTTTTCATTGAGTTTGAAAGACACGCTGTGAGTTTACCTTGGATTTACCTTTTTTTAAGGTAAAACATTTATTCTCACTTACATTAGCGTGTTATTGTTACATAAACTTAACATTGCAGGCTACTAGTTGAACTATTACCAGATTAAAATGTGTGAAATCCATGGAAACATGTTGAAATATAGACAGGTAGGCAACATTCCAGTGCTAAATAAATATACACGTACGACATGAGGATGTTTTTATGATCTATAATGTAAAACACAGCATGATATAAAAGTAGTATGAGTGTTGACACTAAGATGATATTATGTTTAGACCAATGTTTACTGTGAATTACTGTTCGTGGATATCTGCTTAAACATAGATGTTTATAATGTGTTTATAGTGAGGAGCGGCTCGATCGCGTCAGTAATAAGCGCTCTCTGGTCTCTCTGGTCTCTCTGGTCTCTGTAAGCGCTGTGAGTTTGAAAAGTAAAATGTGTCGAACATTAGGCTATATGTTTTTACTCCAAACTCACTTCATAATGGCATAATGTATGAAAACATTTGAAGTAAGAAATGATCCGTATCCATATAGGCTATTTTTCTCTAGTGTAGTGTACTAAGGTGTTCCTTTCTAGTGATTTATAATTATGGGCCGCCTGCATTTTCCCCCAAAAAATTTAAGTTCCCTTTCATTCGGTCACTTTCGACGTACGTCGGACGTCACCGACGAATTGGGATCACTTCTGGGAGCCCTATCAGCTTCGAGTGTCTACAGAATGAGCCAATGCACATTGGCGTGCAAGATGTGCATCTTGCGCTTCGCCCGCAGCGTGGGTATAAATAAGGCAGCAGATGCAGTACATATTGTTCTTCACTTTGGAGCCAAGCAGTTCTGTACTCTCTCTGAAGAGTGTGTATACAGTGACTACGAGTCAAAAGCAAGCTTTCTGGACGGTGTTGGTGTGACAGCCCGTACAGCAGTGATCGCGTGCATTGCTCAACAACTGCTGTTTTCACAGCATTTCAACGAGGGGGCGTCTTCAACGAGTCTGCTGTTTCTTCAGCTGTGAGAAGGTTCGGTGAAGGCATTCCTTGTTGAGTGTGCACAGCAGGATTGCACTATTTCCCTGTCTGTGCACCTCGGTCATCCCTGTGTGCTTCAGCAATAAGAAAAGAGAGCTTTTTCCCTAATAGAGTAACATGAGTGTGACACTGCGTCTTTTTAAAGATGACATTCCACTCGTGTTTCTGGATGCGATCGTTCCCTATCCTCATTATGACGGCCATGATCACTGTCTCGCATGTCTGGGCATAAGCATGCTGAAACTGCATTTGTGGGTGGCTCATATTCTCTCAGGAGAACATGACCACGTCGGCGCTGTTCGTTTCATCCTTCTCGTAAGAGCATTCAGCACGCTGTGTGCCATCGAGCTGCCAGCTGAGAGTGCTGGTTGTAACGGCAACCCAGCGCGTTACTCTATGGTCTAGATGCGCGGTCGAGACTTTGAAACCTCAAACGGGGTGGAGTCCCTTCTTCCACGATACAGCTCCCTATGGCGAGTCCGTGTCTTTCCCTTGGCAGAGTCCGCTCTTCCATCCCTGCCAGGTGTTGTCTACCCCCTGGATTGGCCAGAGCCACCCCAGGGACATTCCGTACGTTGCACTGCCCTATCTGGCCAGTCCATATGTGTAACTTCCACATAATACCTCCCTTTGGGCAGGATGTGGGCTCCGCAGTGTTCCCTTCCCCTGGAAGGGGCATGCTTTCCTAGTGTTATTCAATAGTCACTGAATGGGTCATGCGGAACGCAGTGATTGCTCTCTGCACAAGTGGCATTAACTGTGGCGTTTTCCATAGGGATCCCAATTCGTCTGTGACGTCCGACGTTTGTTGAAAGTGACCGACTGAAAGGGAACAAGGGTTACATATGTAACCAAGATATTTTCTATAAATTAAAAATTATTGTTATTATTTTATGCAGCCCTTACGTATGTAACCCTCGTTCCCTGAAGGAGGGAACGGAGACGTACGTCCTGTCGCTATAGTTGCTGTGCCATTGCTGTACAGCTCAGTCACTAGCTCAGCTCCTCAGTGTAAAACAATGTGTACTGTATCTGCTTCCTTATTTATACCCACGCTGTGGGGTGGAGCGCGAGATGCAAATCTTGTACGCCAATGTGCATTGGCCCGTTCTGTAGACACTCGAAGCTGATAGGGCTCCCAAAAGTGATCCCAATTCATCAGTGACATCCGACGTACGTCTGCGTTCCCTCCTTCAGGGAACGAGGGTTACATATGTATCCAAGATATTTTCTATAAATTAAAAATTATTATTATTTTATGCAGCCCTACAAGTATGTGACTGGTGTTCTTTATATATAGTTTTGGTGAATTTTAAATTGTAGCTAATTTTAACCAGAAAAATCACAATTCGTTTTTTTTTGTTTTTACCACATCGTGCAGTCCTAGTTGCTCCCTGATATCAGCACGTTCACAGTTGTGACTTTTTGTCCTCCGTTATGTATATTTAGATTATGTTGTGCTGTAAATAAATGCAAACAAATCAAAAATCCATTTTTTTATCTCTTCTTTTAATCTCATTCTTTGTTCAAGTTCCCTTCACAGTCCCAATCAGCTGACAGGGCCATTAAGGCTTCGTCTTCCCATGTGTGAAACACATCAATATTCATAATGATTCATGCTTTCCTGACACAAAACATGTCTTACAAATTTTAAATCAATATATTGTTTTATGTGAATGAGTGGGCAGGGTGATTTTCACATCGTCATGAAGGAAAATATTCTAGCCTGTGTGATCTAGTTATCAAAAGTCTTGTGAACAAATATTCATTATGGGTTTTATGACCTCATTTCAGGGACTTAAATATTTTATTTCACAAACCACGCATAAATGTAATTCTCAAAACTACAGACTTTTACATACATGCAGCTCACATATTATTGTAGCAGAGTTTGTGCTGAATACAGTAATCAGACTTTAGCCATGAAAAGGTTACAAGTAACAAATAAGCACAAATTTCAGGGCATGTCAGAACACCTCCAGGGCCCAGAAAACAGCTCAGGGTTCAGAGGGTTAAGACAGAAATATAGATAAATCTTTAAATATCAACTGCAGAAACAGTATGAAATAGAGTAGTGCTGTAGGTATAGTTTTAATTTGTCCAGTCTGGTTATAAACATTTTGCAAAAAGGGCAGTGTTACAAACTAGCATAACATAATACCCCCTCCGAGTAGGCACGTCCTTGCACCGTAAAAGGAACAACTGAGGAAGGAGGGTGCGGGCTCTGGAGGAGGGCGTGGAAACAAACAGGAAACAACACAAAGTCCAAAACAAAGAAAACCAGTCCATGGGGGAGTTGAAGGTGGGAGGAGCCAGTGAGGGGCCTGGAGCAGGAGAAGCCAGGTGACATGCCAGAGGCCAGCCAAGACAAGGCCCTAGGGCGGAGTCGGAGGAGGTAGGAGCCATGGTGTCGACGACTCAGTGGAAAACACCCGACCGACGAGGTAACCGCCACCGATGATGGAGCCACTGGAGGAGCTGCAGAGTGGATGAGCCCGCACAAGACCGGAGGCCCAGGAGACCGAGGTGGAGCTGCGGCGACGAGCGTCCGAGGTGGAGACGGAAGACCGCAGGACAGAGGCTCAGCCGGTAGGACAGAGGACGAAGGCGGAGCAGAGGGGAAGGCAGAGCCAGAAGAAGCCGAAGGTGCAGGCAGGTCGACGACTGACCAAGGCGTAGCCGGAGAGACGAGGGAGCCCGGAGAAGCCGTATGGCCGGAGGTTTCCGGTGGAGCCAAGGGAGGGAGGAGCCAGGGCATAGCTTAAGTGTCAACGGGCCATGGTGGAGTGCAGGGTGCAGAGACTGGCAGCGACGACAGGGGATCCTCTGCGCTGGCTGGAGCTGATGGACCGAGGAACCGGGCGGGTCCACACACCATGTGGGCAGAGCAGAGGGGCTGATGGTGATGGACAGCAGTGATGGTGGGGCTGAGGAACTGGCTGAATAAGGCAGGAGAGTGAGGCTGGGTGGGAATTCCGAGGATGGAGACGCTGGAGAAACAGGGAACACAGGAGATACAGGGGAACAGGGTATAACCTCACCAAAAAAGTTAAATTCTCAAAATTAAATTCATCTCAAATGTCCTTCAGTTCCTCTAAATAGACCCCAGAGGTCCTCTTTGCTTCCACCGCGGTGGGGTGGTGGGAGGGGCTCCTTTCCCAGCCCTCTAGCTCCACAAGTACTCCCTCCACGACGCATGATGTTGCCGGCTCACGCACCTGATCAGACCCTCACTGTGGTCCGGGTTCCGGGGCGATGACTCCTCTCAAGCTCTGCATGGGTTTGGGCAGGCCAGTCTCCACGGTCTGCGACGGGCACAGGCAACTCCCTCGTGCCGGTCGTGGTCGGTGGTGGATGGCTGGTCTCTGGCGGTGGTAGAGTGGGACTGGTAACGCTGTCGTCCTCAGCGGGGCCGATGGTAAAGGGCGAGTTGTTGGATACCAGTATCCACTCATACGAATGCGGCGAAATCCTCCTTGGGACCGCCCGCTGGAACGCTCACTCAGGCCAGCATAGTAAAAAAGCACAGAGTGAGCGGTCAGGGAAGTGTGTCTGCCACGCAAGGTCCAGGAAGTAACGTGTATGGGTTTCCAGCGGACGGTCTCCCTGCTCCAGGCAGAGAAGGCAAACAGCGGGAAGGGCCAAGGGGAAACGGGGAAAATCTAAAAAAAAAGGGGAAAACTGCGCCAAAAAAAACTGTTTTGGGTCTGTCGATCTGTTACAAACTATGTGTATCAAAACTTACGAAGGCGAAGGAGAAGGAGAACTTGGAACAGGAACTTTTAATAAACAAATGACTCAGGGAACACTCAAAACACCAGTATATAGGAACATCAACAGACAAACACTGAGGGAAAACTGAGGACTAAATACACAGGGCAAACAAGGTGATGACTAGACTAATTAACAAGACACAGCTGGGACAAATGAACTCATAATGACAGTGACCATGGGAACACAGGAGTGGCGGGAAAATAAACAAAGGAACATGTGACAGAATCAAAAACACAACTGAAACCAGACAGACATATCACAGGCAGTGGTAAAGACTGCAACAGTTTTTGCACTGTTGCTGCTGAGGTAATTCTTTATACCTCTCTGAATTATAGTATGTCCCTACAAGAAATGAAATGGAGAAAAAAAATGCATTATACACATATTATTTTAACTTTGACAAAATCGATAACAAACTTAAAGCACTCTAGAGCAATAATTAGAACCCTGATGTATATATTGTATATAAACACCTGCACTTTTAAAATGACACAAACTGAAAAAATCCATACAGGGAGATTTTTTTCCCCAAAAGAAATGTCAAAAGTGTAAGGTGTTTCACACATAACATTATAACGAGTGCTATACTGTGCTGCACACAGGAAGATTTTATGGGTGAATGTTTGAGGATGACGTTGATGGATCATTGTGTTGATTAGTTTTCAGGGGGCGGAGCCAAGCAAGTGACCCAGCGCAGTTGTGTCGTGGGGGGGCACTCTTCTCTTTTGGAACGTCGCTGTGCTTCCAAAACTGTTTCTGTGACAGTTGCCATGGAAACTGGGAGACTCTGATTCGCCCAAAGAAGTTTGTGTATGAGTGTGCATATACGAGTGCATGAGAGAAAGATAAACATGAGGCTTATGTGTGTATTACTTTTACAATCTGTTCTTATCTACACCGACCGTGTGTGTGTGTGTGTGTGTGTGTGTAAAGGAGATTGATGATTTATTTTAGTGCACTTGCAGTTTTTGTGAGGCCCGTTTCATTGCACAGTTGGAAAATCTTTCTTTTTTTGGCTGTCAATGTGCTGATGGGAGATTTTTATTCCATGCAGCAACCCTAAGTGCTCAAATAATCTCCATGCTCAAATATCTAATATGCTTTTTTATTTAATAGATTATATAAATGGCAATAAAAGGTGCTTCCTCCTCCTCCAAATAGTTATCAGAAATAAGTTATTAAATGATGGGGGAGGGATGTCACCGGATAGGGGGTTGCCATGGCAATGGACCGGAGAATTTGTAGGAAAGCGTATGGCATTTTCCTCTTATTCTGCAACACGGACATGACTTGGGCTCTTTCGACTACACTGCAACAAATTACTTCCTGCTTCTCAGAAGTTTGCAGATCTTCACAGGGAAGAGAAACTCGCTGTAATGTGTTCTGCATTACATCTTTGTTTTTCAGCATTTTTTTTTTTTCTAAGGGTGTTTGCAGAACAGTATTTATTCTGATGTCATTGTTATTCCGATGTCTGTCTATACTAACAATCAGCTCGCTACCTCAAATAAACAACCTTGTATACATATCCTTGTGAGAACATTATCATAATATGAGCTAATTAGTGCTCGCTAAAGCAACCATCTCTATTAATATATCTACAAACCACTAATTTGCTGTATAAAACTTTTATGTATAACTGTTTGTGCTACAGACATTTTGACATCAGACTGACAATTTTGCCAGCAAGAAATCACGTACAGTAACAATCACCCAGAACACCCTAGCAACCACACAGCAACACCTTACACTGTGAATATATTGTAATTTTACTGGTAAAACTACGGTAATGGTAAGTTCCATTAAGGTGAAAAACTGTAATAGATGGGACATTGTATGTAATTTTCCAGTAAAATTCAGTTAAATGTGCAGTGTTTGGAAGTGGAAAATAATATGTAATATTATAATTTACAGTGAAAAAAACATAATTGATATTCCCAGCATTCTCTGTGTGACAGCTCACATTTGATGTTTTTTCATTGAAATAACTTTCTTCTTGGATTGTTTTTATCAGTTATTAGGGTTTTATATTACATCTTAAATTAACATTTATTGCATTATTTTAGTTGGTGTTTTTTGTCTGTTCTGTGTTCTGTGTGTGTATTTTTGACACCAAGCACCATCTATATTACCTCAATGTGTGGAATTAACTTTTTAATTCATTATGTGGCTTTCTCTTTACCACCTGTGTTTTTAGATGATGTTGTCAGTGTAGTGTAAAGGTAAATAAACTGATTTTAGTATTTAGCAATATTTAGTAATATATAAACATTATTTCAGTTAAATGTATAATTGTTTAATATGTTAAAATGTAAATTAAAGTTAAACCTGTAAAACTTAAAATGTTGCTTTTGTTATCAGTCCCCGCTCCAAGCAGGATTCGAACAGGTGTATCTAGTATGGGAGGCAGGCGCAATAACAACAACGCTTAAGGCCGCAGTCTCTAGTGTCAGTAACTAGTGCGCCTATTGAGGCTGTGGGAGTGTGGTTTACATGCAAAGCTCTTACTAGCTTGCTTCCGTTACACTCACACCTCTAAACCTCATTCCCATTCGTATCATGGCATCAAATGTAACCCCTTGGTTCTACTCGCACCTCTCCGAGTGGGATTCAAACCAGCGTTTCCAACATGGAAGATGGGCGCACTAACAAGGACGCTAGTTCTGGAAACCCCAGCTGTCTGGGTTTATTTATTTATTTATTTATTTTTATACAGCATAGCATTATTTTAGGGAGTTTTGCATGAGCAATCATCACTCTCAGACACTTAAAATAAACTGCACAGAAATGCACAACACTCACTTTACTGTCATACCAAACATTTTGTTCATAATTTCCTCTGATTTGACCTTAACATTTCAATTGCAGCATTAATACAGAGCTAGTAAATGAGAACAGGCATGTCTGCTGTGACTCAACATGAACAGCTGGTACACGGGGTGGGTTATTTTTTCCCCAGAGTCTTGCTTGTTGATTGGAGGATGTTCCATGTTTCTCTCTGTCATGCTGAGAGTGGTGTGATAACAGAGTTTGTGTGGAATGCACAATTGTTCAAGCTGTGTGATATTTTCCTGTGCGTGTGTGTGTGTTGGGTGGATGAGATCCAACGAAAGCCATCAGACAGTTTTGCCGATGTCTGGTGGCAACAATCACATCTGTGTACAGCCTGGAGTAGATAAACAAGCATTTACTCAGACTAGCACCAGAAACACGCAATAAGCTCCTCAACCTGTCTCTGTCATTTACCAGTACAGCGCCCAGACCTCCGAGTTCATCTTAGGCTCAGCTCTCTAGTGCTGAGAGACTTTAAGATGCTGGAAAGACTGCACTCTTGTACTGCAGTCTCAGTAAACTGAATTCATAGAATGTCCTTCTTACAGTTCTGCACATTATTTCTAGGATTTTGTAGCTTGTGCTCCCCGATTAATTTTAGCCTAGGAGTTGGGACTGTAGTGGGGGTTCAGCTAAGTGCAATCCTCAGTATAAAGTGTAGCAGAGTTGCATTTACACTTTGAAGTGGTAGTAGAAATGTTGAGTCGGAAAACAAACAAAAAAGTGTTCTTGCTTGAAAAAGGAAAATTATTTGGTTACGTTCTGAAAATGTATCCCAACAGTTATTACTGAGAGGGCTATGTTTTTTTTGCCTATACATAGATACCATTAATTATAAAGTGAGGCACTATGCCTCTACCACCCATTAAGGCACTAGTTAGTATGGGTTATGTCTCTACCACTTGCATATTAATATTATATTTTGTTAATAAATAAATAGATGTTTTCCAGATACCCAGAAAGTCTCAGATTGCTATTTAATTTCATTTAAATTTGTATTGCTTTGATTTGATTTATAAATCTTTTATTGATATGTTGATATGTGTCACGTACAGGCTTGACTTGATAATCCAAACAAAGATGCTTGACGTAGAAGAACGATGAACTCACATTTTTAGTAAACACTAGAGAAACTCCAGCATGAAACTTCAACACAAGACAATGAACGTAAGATAACTGAGACAATGAATAATTAACAATGAAAAATTATGGCTGTGTCCAAAATCACCCCATATACCCCTAAATAGAACACTATTTGAGGGGACAGACATTTTTAGTGGTGTCTGAAACCATAGTGGATGTTATCGTGTGCACTCATTTAATCCCACAATGCACTGCAATAATGAGTGTAAAACCGTTTTATGCTCAACGGCTAGAGAATACCCATAATGCATTGTGAGAGTCGTGCGCCAAATGAATTCCCACGCCTCACTAAAAGATGGCGTCTGCCATCTGGTCCAGAACCTGGTCCAATGTGGCTACAGCGTAATATCATACAAGTACAAATTCCTTTTTAAGTGATTATTTAATTGTTTTTTTAAGGTTTATATATGCTAGGTTTCATGACATAGTTTAAGATAAATCATTTTTTTATTACTACTGGAGCTGCCAGTTTGCTAAGTTTCAAATAATTATTTAACAGCAAGCATAAACTATACATAAGCGGCAGCCCTTTCGGTGCACTCAGTGTCCGAATTCACTTACTCGTTTTCATTCACTTCCTCAAGTGTACTATATTAGTGGATTTATGTAGGGAATAGTGGATGAGGGTATAGGGGGCGATTTCGGACACAGCATATGGCCCTGTCCCAAATGACACACTTCATGTGCACTTTCGATCTTGTGGACTTACAATGGCCACTGCGTGCGTGTGTCCGTTAAGTCCACAAGACCGTAGGGTGTCACATTCGTCATTTAAGCTTAAAGAAGGGTACTCGTGAGCGCCCCCTTTGCGGCTGCTATGCGCCCTCGATGCGCACTTCAGCTGAGCCCGCAAATTTGCAAGATACGCAGAGGACTTCTACCCAGCAGTCAAAGCGGCATTACGTCGTGAAAGTGCGGATTTAGAGGAAGACCGTGAGGGTTTATGGTGCCATTTGGGACAGGGCCTAAGACAACCAAGGAAACAGAAACAAAACAGGAAAAGGGAAACTAGGCAAAACGGAACAGAAAGAACTTCAAACTTAGAGTCCTAACACACATAGACCAAAACTGTGACAGTATGTTTTTATATTGTTTTATTTTTGTAATGAATTTTTTTCATATTGTATTATCATTTATTTTATTTTTTATCTAGCTCCTTGATCCAGCTGGAAAAGTGCTAACTGGCTTCTAGCTGGTCTATAATTAGCTGCAGCCGCCAGATAATCATACCAGCTCATGGTGGACAGACATGTTTGTGGAACATGGTAGCTGATCAACCATCTAATCACCAGCATGGACCAGCAAGAACCGTGTTCCTACTCATGAACTGGATTTTCTAGCAGGGTTGGATTTGGCTTCAGACCGGTATCCCTCACTACACATGGATCTGGCATTAGCTGTGGTATCCACTTACCTCTAGTCTGGGGTTGCCTAGCACTGTGACCACAGTAACCAAGCAACATCAGAATTCACATATTACACTGCAGTCAAGGTCTTATGTGAGTGGGCACTGTTATGGATGCTCTAGCATTATTTAGAAAAGTATCCACTGTTGCCAACTAATTTTCAGGGGAAGTTGCTAAAGGCAGATCGATTTGTTGCTAAAAATTGCTAAATGACGTTGTGACGTCTTTGTGCTATGACGCCATTACATAATCGCAACGCAAAACCACGCCATTATGAAATATATAGATATTACTTGAAATGCTAATTGAGATTTGTTTGTAAAATAAATATATACTTATTTTTTGTCTGCAGTAAGTGCACTAGTATGCATTAGCCCTTTTGGAAGTGTTAATGGCACTTATGTAGGAAAATATACATTTTTTATTGTGACTTGCTAACCAAACAATTGTACTCTGAACTTAATGTGTTTATGTGAAAAATGTGAAATGTGTGCCACTGCTGCTGCACTCAGCTAATAATTTTTGCTGCAGCCTCTGTGCCTGGCTATATAGACCTTATGTAGCCCCCCCCTTCTTTCTTTTGTCTTCTGGTTTTCACAGCGATTTCCACATTTCCACAGCAATCTTAAGGAATTATGAATTAACTGCTCAGTCTATTGAGCTAGCTTGTACGTGTGTTGTTTGGATTTAGAATCACTTTCCGAAAGTTGCTAAAAGTTGCCAAATAAAAAAAAAAAAGGTAGGGTAGACTGAAAAGTTGCTAAATCTTGCCATCAAAATTGCTAAGTTGGCAACACTGAAAGTATCTCAGTTCTCAAGTTAATATGAGCAGGTTGTGTCAAACTATTTTTGTGCAAAACCCAATTTTTAATGATTTGTCTGCAACTTATTTTGAGAATCACAGTTGTCCAGTAATAAAATTCATTATTCCTCATAAGACTCAATTTTCTGATTGTTTCAGAATATTACTTTTCTCAAATGGTAACCCCCCCGCCACGCTGACTCCTCACTATCAGCTGGGTCCTATCCCAGCCAGGGATACAGGGAGAGTACTCTGGGTTCAGGCCAAATTCCAAGCTTGGAGCCCTCCTCTCAGACAGCACATCAAATACACATACTCTTTTACTCTATCCAAATTATTTGTAAGTGTAAACTCTGTGACCTGTGAAACAGTTCTGAGGTCAAGCCTTAAGAAAAAATCGTTAATTTTGTGTGTAATATCATGTAAATATCAGTTTTTCTTGCATGCCAACATACTCATTGGATCTGTTATAAAACCTAGTGAGCTGCCTTCTATTGCCTACATACTGCAGACATCTACCATTTCAAGTGACCGATTGAATTTCTTAATGGTTTTAACTGGTTTTAGATGGGTACTGCTGGTTGGTTACTGGCCTGATACCAACTTGACCAATGTAGCCATACTAAAATTGCTATGGATGTGCCCAAAAAACAACGTGATCAGATAAGTATGTATTTTATGTTAAATGTTGTTCTGTCATGACAACTCTTGGAGTGTTTGGCATGGTAATGGGCAATGTTAATATGTTTGGTCTTGGTGAAATAGATCTGCTATGCTGCTGCTGCTTTTATTGCTGCTGCTGTAGGTTATTGCTGCTGCTGCTGCTGCAGAGCAAGTACAGGACTTGCTACTGCCAATAAATACACGACACACTGCTATGAGCATGTAAGATATGCTGCTGCTTTACAATAGAGCATACATGAATTTTCCATAGCAGTCCTGTACAGGTGGAGCTGGAAAAGGTGGAGGGTTTCTGAAAGCACGCTGCACTGCTAAGTCAAAAGCTACCAGAGTATTTGAGTATTTGGCTACTAATACTGTCAGGGTTCTGTCCCTTCGGTCTAGTTCTTGGTTTTGTGACAGAGCTCTGACACTCCTGTATTTGTCATGGCTTTGTGTGAGCGCACGGTCTCGAGTGTGCTAGAGCCATGCGCTCTCTTGTCTGCATGTCTTGTTTCACGTTGGGAGTGTGGTGTTCGGATCCCGGCAATCATGTCTAGTTCAGTTTCGGTTTTGTGTCGGGGTTCGGACATTCGCGCTCCCTGTTCTGTCTTTATTGTGTGCGCACGGGTTGTGTCCTCTCACACTCCATGCGCTCTTGTCTCGTGTGTTTTGGAGCGCTTGGTTTGTTCTTGTGTTGTCATGTTTTGTGTGAACACGCAGCTTATGTGTTTTTCTTATAGTTGTGAGCATAGTTGCACACTTATAGTTGAGTGTCTTGTTTGGTGTGAGCACATGGCTTGTTATTTGTTTTCACTGGCCATGTGCTCGCGTTTTTCTCATGTTTGGTGTGAGCACATGCATTTCCATGTGTTCTCCTGTCTATTGTCTAACCCCGCCCATCTTGTTTCCTGATTATTGGTTCATTTGCCCCACCTGTCTTCCCTCGTTACCCTCTTTTGTTTGCTTCCCTATTTATTCTCCTTGTGTTTGCAGTCCTGTGCTCGTTCGTCGTCTAAGGTACCCTTCATGTGTCTTGTTCCTGCCAAGCCTTGCTGCCTGGTTTTTGCTGCCTGTTTGTCTTGTTTAACCCCATGAAGTAGTTTTTGTTTGTTTTGTTGTTGTTTTTGTTGTTGTTTTTTTTATAATTAATAAAAGTCCCTTAAATTCTGCATCTGAGTCCTCACTCCTTTCATCACCCAAACCCTGACAAATACAGCAGGAACCAATCAGCTGTGCCCTAAAGATGATGTAATTACGAGTAGGTCATTAAAGGACTTATTAGCCTGCACCATCTAGAGTTTCATGACAGAACTCTGTATTTCTACCACACATACATTTACATAAATTTGCATAGACACTAAAATGTAAGCTACTGATGTATTGGCAGCATATAAAACGTAAATAATTTACATCTGCACAAATTAAAGGCCCACTGAAGTGCCTTGAAACGTGCAGCATTATTTAGAGTGTTGATGTAATTTCCACTCAAACAGGAAGACAGGGCAGCCCCTCCCCTTTTTTAAAATAGCCAAAAGCGTTTAGTTTATATCACAGCTCGGGCCGGAGCCATTGAGCTCAGCGAAGCCGCATTTGACAGCTTATGACAACCACAGTGTAATATATTCCCCTTTTAGATTTAATATGAAACTATTACTAAAGTGAACATAGTTATGCTGAGGATGTGTAGTTTGAAGAGTGTGTAATTTTTGTTGATGCATGGCACCAGTGTTATCTGTTTTACTCGTCAGTGCAGAGTCTGTCTAATCGTTTCTCCTCCTAATCTCTTTAAATTATAGCATTCTGTGCAGAATTCAAATGGGTCCGATATGTTTTGTGCCGACTCGCACATATGATCCGGTATGTGCTATCGTATCTCTGGACCGGCGCTGCGGCCGTTTGCGTAAAAATATACACAAAACCAGACTTCATTCACCCCAATGGAAAGCATATTAACACTGTCTGAATCGTTCCCTATCCCCTATAATGCATTATGCATTATCAACATATAGAAAATAGTAATTGTGTGAACAAGTGACTGATTTCAGACGCAGCTTTACTGTCTATTTATAGTGTAGGGGGCGGGGCGCTTCAGATTCTAGAGAGCATTTGATTGGACAGAAAATCTGATGAGAAGCTGAAGTGCAGAATGATGTCATCAAAACCCTTGATCCTAATTGGCGGAAGTGAGAGATTGCAGTTTTGAACACTATTTTGAACACATATCTAGATACGTCATTATTTTGGAGCACACTAGCTTATAGATATATCCATATTCATACCTTAAAGTACTAAAAAAACTAAAAGAAAACAAAAACGCTTCAATTTTGATTTCATGGGGACTTTAACAGAAGTTGAATTGTTTATGAATCCTTATTTAATCTATGAATGTTTAATTCATGGAATTAAGTGGTTGATTTGGTTGTATTTATGATCTATACAATTGCTTTTTAGCACAGTTGGCTCAGTAACTTAATTTGAAATTATAACAATTTTGTTCTGTTACTTCTGATGTCAGCTCATTTCAAAGGATTATTAATTGGTTACACTTGTCTGTCTGTTATTCTTTTTATACTGTATATATACAGTATATGTAGGCTTAGAAATAGGAGAGGGATTACACACTCAAAAACTAAAATTGTCATGTACATTTTTTCTGCATGTTTCATGTTTTATATTGTTGAAAAGTGGTTATGTTTAGGTTTGGGAATACAGGTAACAAATCTAAAATGGTAAAAATGTAACAAATGTACTGTATGTAATCTATGGTAACATACAGGATTAGTAAATATTTTGTTTCTATTTAATATCTGTAAATATGTAATACTGCTTACATTTTAGATGCTCTCAGTACATCCATATTGTACATTTCAGCATCTACCCAAACATACAAGTATGTTTTTGTACCTGTAAATGTTACATATGAATTTCTACGTACTGTATAAACCACAAGGCCAAGCTGCAAAAACATGCATTACACTGGTAAACAGCAATAATATGATTTAAACTGGCAATTTAATATGGTAAACAGCAGGTTATTGGTACTATATTTTTAATTCCCACAAAAATAGGAAGCTAAACAAGCTTGCAGGTTGAAGGCAGCGTTGGTCATTGGGCCAGATCAGCAGGCACCGTGTGATTCAAGGTGGCGACATCAAACTGCAGTGCGGTTTCCATTCAAGCAGAAATGAAAAGTCAAGACTGTGATGTTGAAGTATGAGGAACTCAAACACGTGTGGCAGCAGTTTAGCTCAACTCACTGCTAATAACATGAGGGCTAAGTCAAATTGAATTTAACATTTGAGCTCAAACCACTAGAAGAAGATAAATTCTTATTACTGGATGATTGTGTTTTGTATGTAGATGCATTCATGTGTTTGTGAACAGCTAAGCTTATGTTATAAATATTCTGGCTACTACGCATCTGCAGAAAAGCACAGTAAACATACATGACTAGCTTGATCTTGTGCAATTAAGCATTTTCCCTTCAGAAATGCGTATTTGTGTGTGCTGTCGAATGCAGTGGATAGAGGATTTTCTCACCGCCCTAAAAATAACCACGGGTGACCTGGGAGAAATCCAATCCCCACATCCAATTGTGGCAGACGAGGCTGCTCTTAACTACTTCAAAAGGTAGAGTGATGAGATTTCAACCGATCGATACTGCGCCGGGGACCGAACCACACCGCCTGGCCCCAAAGTGCTTGCCTGTTTGCCTCTCATCTGTAAGCTCTTGTGTTAGCACTCGAAATTACTTGGCATGTCCAAACCTTCGCTTGTAAGTAGACTAACCTTGGGACCCCCTGTTTAGGGACATTGTCAGGTCTTTGCTCTCACAAATTGTCTCTGTGTGTACTTCACACTCTCCATTTAAATCCACAGGTAAACAGATAGTCACACTTCTAGACGTTAAAAGGACGTTAAACACAAATGAACAGAGCCTGATTCAATGGTATCATTGGGTTTTTGCAGGAGTAGATGAAGAAAATGTATTAAACTATTCGATCACTAGTTAATTATGTCGCGAATGAGTATTTTGTGAACACAAATTTGGGCTACAGGATCCACACTGGGACACTGATGACTGAATTTTGTGCATCACGATTGCATGGAAGACGTCTCTGGAATGTATCACAATAACGCCATGTACTGTAAGATGTCAGGACTGATGTCCTTCTGGTGTGATATGTTTTAACTGTCATTTATCATGAGTTTAATCATGAATGTACTTGTCCTCCATTTATGTCTACATTAGAGACTATAAGGATATTTCTCGTAATACAGTGAGCAGCTAATGGACACTGGTTTTTAGTAGTGATGGGTCGTTCGCGAATCAGCTGACTCTAAGAGCCGACTCTTATAGGTGAACGTCGGAAGCTGGCTCGCATTTCTGAAGAGCCGACTCTATTTTTTTAAAAATATAGCCTATAGAAATTAAATCATTATGAAATAATGAATGATTTAAATTTTATTTAAAATAATAGACAAATTCAAAGAACAACAAAAGATAATAATTATATAGGACGCACACACATTCATTTCGACTGTCTGATCAGCCTCACATTCTGTTCCTGTCAATCACGCGGTGTCAACCAATTATACTGCGTGCGTGCGTGCTAGTTATACATAACATAACTAGTGAGATAGTTCATACTGGTTATAACATGGCAATAAAGAAGAGAGAAAAAGAGGGACCAGTTTAATCTTTTCAGTTATTTATTTTTCTTTAATATGGGTTCTATTATGTTGTTCAGATTCAAATAGTTATTTTTATGTTGTTTCTATACATTAAAATGTTGTAATTTGAATGCAAATGTTTAATGGTATTTTTTTTTCATAACAAATCAATGCATTTTTAGAGAAATTGTGAGACACTGTGAGTATGGTTTCATTTAATTTAATTAGAATTGTTTTCACACCTATCATAGTCAAAGTCATAGTTAAAAAATTTCTTTTTTAAAGAGCCGTTTGTGAGCCAAAAGAGCCGGCTCTTTTTAGTGAGCTGAGTCAAACGAGCCGGCTCACGAAAAACCGCCGGAATGCCCATCACTAGTTTTTAGGTGCATTGTGGGAATTTTTAGGGAGTGAAGTAAAGTCGTTATTGTTAACTAAAACTATTAAAAATTATATATGTTGCTTTGGAAACTAACCTAAATAAAGTAAGTTGAAGTTAAAGTACTACAATTATAAAAACTAAAACTGTAATAAAAACACATTAAAGCTAAATAGAAATATTAAAAAACAAACTAATAAAAATTAAAAAAGGACATAGCAAAATTACTAAAACTTTAAATATAAAATTAAACTGAATATATAAAAATAAAAGCTAATTCAAAAATATTAATACATATGTGACCCTGGACCACAAAATATATGGATGTATAATTGAGATGTATACATCTTCTGGAAGCTGCTGAATAAATAAGCTTTCTATTGATGTATGAATTATTAGGATAGTACAATATTTGGCCGAGATACAACTATATGAAAATCTGGAATCTGAAGGTGCAAAAAAATTTAAAGTTGCCCAATTAAAGTCCTTAGCAATGCATATTACTACTAATAATACATTTTTTAAATATATTTACGGTAGGAAATTTACAAAATATCTTAATGGAACATGGATATCTTCATGGATCTTTACTTAATATCCCAATGATTTTTGGCATAAAAGAAAAATTGCAATATATTGTTGGCTATTGCCACAAATATACCTGTGCGACTTATGACTGGTTTTGTGGGTCACATATTATAATAAAATATAAATAATACTAGATAGCAGATTAAGACAATAAAACGTGTCTAAATAAAAATATAAACTACACACACAAAAATGTTGGGGTTCCATGTTTTATGGGGTCTTTCCATAGACATAATGATTTTTATACTGTACAAACTGTATATTCTATCCCCTAAAGCCACAAACAGATGAAGGTAGTTCCAAACGACAAAGTTTAATTGTAAATCCAAAAGACAGGCAGGCAATGCAAACACATTTAAACACAACGGTGACCGGACAAGGAGTGCAGGAGAAGGAACAACTTAACTAGTGAACACAAACGAGGATGATAAAAACACACAACTGACACATTATGAACTAATAATGATAGTAACCAAGAAGGCAGATGAGTGGCGGGAATCTGAACAAAGAAACCTGTGACAAATGAAAACAAACTGAAAGTCCATGAACTAAACTAAACATAATGGTGACAGCGTTCACACTAGACTTTGAGCACACACAATTTCTACAGACACTGTAAGGGTCGTGATGATGTCACACTCTGTGACGTCTTTTTTATTAACATGAATTCAACATATAACAAATAGTAATGCATTCAAAATGTAAAAATATATAATCTACTCGACTTTACTGCAAGAATGTGCATTCTTTTAATTCAGCCAAAAGGTCACGCTGTGATGTATCGATCTTCTACTGGTTACATGTCTTCACGTGACACGAATTCGCAGGTCAGAGTTCACAAAACTTTGCATCGCAGCAAAATGTGAAACTTTTCGCACAAGCTTACGTTTCTGACCTGACGCATTCGCATGTATATGAATGGAAGTCAATGGAACTAAATGTGTGGTGTGACCGCCCCTTAACCTAAACCTACCCATCACATTTTCAAAAAACATAATTTAGTATGATTTATAGGCTGTTTTCGGTCCCACTTTATATTAGGTGGCCGAAACTACTATGTAATTACATCAAATAAATACAATGTACTTATTGTGTTCATATTGTATTGTAAAACACTTGCTGATATTGAGGTGGGATATGGGTAAAGTTAGGGACAGGTGTGGTGGTATAGGTAAGATTAAGGGTAGGGTTAGGTGTAAGGGAAGTGTCAACAGTGTAACTATAAATGTAACTACAGAAATTAATTACAGATGTAATTGCATGCTGGTATTTTTAAAAATGTAAGTACAAATATGTATGTACACAATAAGTGCATTGTATCAAATTATTAATTTAAGTGTTAGTGCATAGTAGTTAAGGCCACCTTAACAATGCACTTATCATTAGGAAGCATGGCGTTAGTTTTCATTGTTATGCTGACGATACTCAGCTCTATATTTCTTCACGCCCTGACGAAACTTACCAATTCACAAGATTAACGGAATGCATAGCTGATATAAAAAATTGGATGACTAGTAATTTCCTGCAACTTAATTCAGAAAAAACTGAATTTTTAATTATTGGACAAAAAAACTCCACATGTAGTAACCTAGAATACTGTCTAACACTTGATGGCTGCTCTGTCAAGTCCTCGTCGTCAGTTAGGAACCTGGGTGTGCTCTTTGATACCAATCTCTCATTTGAAAGCCACGTTTCTAGCATCTGTAAAACTGCATTCTACCATCTTAAAAATATATCTAAATTACGGCATATGCTTTCAATGCAAAATGCTGAACAGTTGGAACATCGCATATTAACATATTAAACATCGCATACATTTTAAAATCTTGCTAATTACTTACAAATCACTAAATGGTTTAGCTCCCCAGTACTTGAGCGAGCTCTTAGCACATTATACTCCATCACATCTATTGCGGTCTCAAAACTCTGGCCAGTTGATAATACCTAGAATATCAAAATCAACTGCAGGCGGTCGATCCTTTTCCTATTTAGCACCCAAACTCTGGAACAGCCTTCCTAGCATTGTTCGGGAAGCAGACACACTCTGTCAGTTTAAATCTAGACTAAAAACGCATCTCTTTACTATGGCATACACATAAAACATTTTAATTTATATTTTATTCAAATTGTTAGGCTGCATTAACTAGGTCAGCCGGAACCGGGAACACTTCCCATAACACCTGATGTACTCGTTACATCATAAGAGGAATGGCATCTACGCTAATGTTAGTCTCTCTGTTTATCCCGAGGTTTACTGCAGTCAGCCGGATCCGGGCCGTATCCAGATCAGATGGTGGACCAGCGCCCAGACATTACCAACGCATCCCTGAAGTGTCTGCAGAGACCGTGTCAATTAGTCTACCCTCTGAAATTGCTCATCGACATGGCATCCTCAATGGATCCATCTCCGGCGTGATGACTCCGATATTTCGAATATTCCTATTTAATAATTGTTTAATTGACACGCCATCCTCAATAAACCCGGTGTGATGCCTCTGATCTTTCGAATAATCCGATCGAATATTACTTCTGACCTATAAGGCTGCCAGAATAATAAACATACACTGTTTGTTAATTGGCCAGAGGAGAACTGGCACCCCGACTGAGCCTGGTTTCTCCCAAGGTTTATTTTTCTCCATTAGGACACCTGATGGAGTTTTGGTTCCTTGCCACTGTCGCCTCTGGCTTGCTCAGTTGGGGACACAAAATTTTCAAATAAATATCCAAATAAATGTAATTACTAAACTAAATTATATCAACTACATTACTTGAATATATATGATAATTGAAATGAGCTGATGACATCACCGTTTTCTCCAGAGCGGCTGTACAGCCGAATCAAATTCTGTTCATTATTTTCCTGTTTAACACTGTGAAGCTGCTTTGAAACAATCTGCATTGTAAAAAGCGCTATATAAATAAAGTTGACTTGACTTGACTTGACTTGACTTGACCTAATATAAAGTGGGTCCTTAACTATTAATTAAATAGTATCTGTCATAACCAACAACAAGACATTGTGCCATTTGCTTGCTGAGTAGCTCCCCCGACTGTGAACTCTCATTGGTCCAACATATATCTTTATTAAACATCAACTATATTCTCATTGGCTGTGATTTTTGTCTCTTTGCAGAGCATTTTGCTTTCAGTGATGACATTAACATGATCTGACTGTACATTTGACACATTGACGGCCATTCACACTAACAGTGATTTGAAAACACACTGAAAGTAATGAAATTTAAATCAGCTGTTGTTGATTCAACGAAGTTATGCAGAGTTTAAGTTTATGCTACTGCATAGCGATGCTATGTGGTGACTACCAATGGGAGTGCAGACTGTGATTCACTGGCTGATACAGATGGATACTGCAGTCATGTAGAAACGCCTCCTAACAACCAACAGCACAATGACATGGTGTACACTTAAGCATTACTCAAATTATTTTTACAGGTTGTTTTGTGGATGCTGACACAGTTTTGCTTTAAAACTGTCACTCACATTATGGACATCTTAGCTCTTGGTAGATTACTGACTAGTTTACTGATCTGATTTTAAGAAGTGCTAATGTGATGCCATGTTCCCCATGGCTGATTGTGACCGTAGTGATGGCTGACAAAATGTGCTTTTCATCAACACCAAGCATGCCATTGTGTGTTTTGTGTTGTCAAAGGATCTCTCTGTGCTGGTGTTCAATTTTGTTTCAAATCATAAATTTGCAATATCTCAGAGTGGCTGACTCATAGATGTGAGATTATATTCTTTCTAAAATCCTCAACATGGTAATTTAAAACATTCAATATATACTGTGAAAAGTCATATCATTATGCTTTGGTGAAATAATTGTTCTGTTTCTTGGTTAATTAATGTCCATATAAAAGATGATTCTAGTTCAGGTGAAACTGCCTTTATGTCCCAGTAGATCCAGCAGCGGTACAACACTGATTTGCTTTTATGTGGAGTCATTTAGCTGCACTAAATGGAGCATAATTTGTATGTCTGCTTTTTATGATCTTTGTTCAGTTTTAATGAAGTCATAACCCCATCGGCAGGAAAGCAAAAAATTAACCAAAGGGAGCTTCTGTGCTAGTACAGTGTTTTTTTTTTTTTTACACTGTGGTGTAGCAGAACTGAATTGACATTCATGATGACAAGCACTAGAGAAAATTGGTTCAGAATCCAGAACTCCATAACAACAGACTTGCAGTGAGCTTTCAGAAACTTGCAGTAGATGTTAACGAGTCACACAAATATCCTTATTGCACACAGTCAGAAAAAACATTTAGGGGTATAACAACATGAGATCCAGGGGGCGGGGATGGATCCAGATCCAACTCCTCCCACTTTATATACTTTGCTATATTACTTTTCTATATTATTGCAACAATGGAGCCCAGAACTTAACATACTTTTGAAAATCCAGCGTTTAGTTGATCCTGGTAGGCGCTTATTGTCACAGTTGTAAACACGATGGCTTTCTTCTTCCATGAGGTAGTTTGGCATCATGGCATTTGTTTCCAGGAGGACCGTTAAAGACGCGACACACGCAACACACGCACAAAATGACGACTTCAAAATCCTGAAGTGTTTCCAGTTAAGTGTGCCATATGCATCAGACATTCAGCCAGCGGTCTGTAGGCGTGACGTCTGAGGCTGAGACTACAGGTGTGTTCGACATCGGCTGCGGCTGGATGTAACCGATTGGCGAGAGTAGCCGCGTGCAGACGGGGAGGAGCTGCAAACGGAGACGTGAAGCCAGACTCATGAAAAGAGGTTTTACAGTTATAAAAACAGATTTGTGAGCATTAGTGGAACTGAAGGTGTCCGAATAAACACGAAACACACGTGCTCGCTATCATGTGGTGAATCCGGCCAATCGTGGTACAGATGTGTCGTCAGAGCTCGTGCAGCCGCTCTGGAGAAGCTGCGCAAAATGAACCAGCTGGCTGCTCTCGAATCGCTCTCGCAGTGCTTTGATGACATATGTCCCAGTCACATGGCGTCGGCGCTGTCTCAAGTCGGACAAAATTTCTAACCGGAATGCACTGCTTCAAGTCATCCGCCGATTTGTCTGTGCAGTGCTGTATGAAGTCGAACAAGCCTCACACCTACCCTAAACCTACCCCAACTCCACCCCCTGGATATTGTGTTCTGCAGTGAGGAGCTACTGCGTTTTTTCAGCGATGTACTGCCCTATGCAGCAACACTGTTGTACCCCAAAAGTGTTGCATTATGTAAAGTAATGTTATGTGACATGGTTTTACACAACTGTTCAAAAGTTTGAGGTCGGTATGATTATTTTAAATGTTTTTGAAAGTCTTTTATGCTCACCAAGGCTACAATTATTTGATCAAAAAATACAATAAAAACAGTTATGTTGTGAAATACTAATACTAATACAATTCTTTTTTTATATATTTTAAAATGCAATTTATTCCTGTGATGGGAAAGCTGAATTTTCAGGATCATTACTTCTGTCTTCAGTGTCATGATCCTTCAGAGATCATTCTAATATGACAATTAAAAAAAAAAAAATCTGCATGAAAGTGTTGACTATATTTATTATTTATTATTAAGAGTGTTTTTTAGTGAGCAAATGTATACGCTTAGGAGCACAGGCCCCTCTCCATCTCTCCAAAGTGCCGACTGGCAGAGTTTGGCACATTATAGTAGGCCTATTATTACTGATTACAAAGTGTTCACACATTTCCGCTAATTTTAAAGTAATTGCTGTGTTTTCCATACTTGTCTACCATTGTGGTATCACATAGTTTTATATAAATACAATCTTTCCTGCTTGACAATGTTGCTTTATTTTTAACACTCAGGTTTCAATACCCATTTGCACTCTTAAAATAAAGGTTCCAAACTTTTTTACAGCGATGCCACAGAAGAATAATTGGTAACGCTTTAGATTACAGCCCGGAAAGTACTGCGTAAATAAAGCGTATTTACTGCATAACTTTCGGTAATTATAGTGTAACTATAAAGTATGTATGTGTAGGTATAAGGAAACAATATGTAATATTTGGGGAATAAAGGGGTAACTATCAGGAAAATTAACAAATTATTTATACTGTAAGTATTTTTTAATTAAGGGGTAATTATCCAAGTAAGTGTAAGTAAGTGGTAAGTGGTGCTTGTTTTTCCATGTAGTTACAGGGTAAGTATGAATCTGCGGGCTGTAAATTAAAGTGGTGCTTGTCCCCCTCTTGTTTCATGTAGTTACAGGGTAAGTATGAATCTGCGGGCTGTAAATTAAAGTGGTGCTTGTCCCCCTCTTGTTTCATGTAGTTACAGGGTAAGTATGAATCTATGGGCTGTAAATTAAAGTGGTGTTTGTTCCACTCTTGTTTCATGTAGTTACAGGGTAAGTATAAATCTGCGGGCTGTAAATTAAAGTGGTGCTTGTTCCCCTCTTGTTTCATGTAGTTACAGGGTAAGTATGAATCTGCGGGCTGTAAATTAAAGTGGTGCTTGTCCCGCTCTTTTTTCATGTAGTTACAGGGTAAGTATGAATCTGCGGGCTGTAAATTAAAGTGGTGTTTGTTCCCCTCTTGTTTCATGTAGTTACAGGGTAAGTACAATAAAAATATGTACACAATCTGATATCACTTGGAAATCTTTATTTGAAAAACAACTTTCAAAACAGATTTACAACACTTCTTATCCATTTCTCTTGTTTGGCTTCATCCTCCTCTTGTTCCTCTTCTTTTTTGTTCTTGCCACAGATGTTTTATGCATTAACAGTACACCCAGAAATGTCCTCACCGTTTACTCATCTTTTACCCTCATGCCATTTGAGATGTATACGACTTTCTTTCTTCAGATGAACACAGAAAAATAAATAATCTCTGCTAATGAAAACACATTTGGATTCCTAAAAGTTGAAGCATCAAACAGCACATACAGCAATAACTACAGTAATCCACACAACCCCAATGGATGAATCAATGTCTTAACGATAAGTGTTTGTAAGAAAAATACCAATATTTAAAAAAAATGTAAACTGTAGACTAACGAAAAAGAAGAAGAGGAACAAGAGGAGCCAAGCAAGAGAAACAAAAAAGGGACAAAACATGCTTCTTTCTGTCAGGACGTTATTATTTGAAATTTCTGTTTTGAAACTTGTTTTTCAAATAAATGTTTCCGAGTGATATCAGATTTTGTATGTGTTTTTTATTGTACTTACCCTGTAACTACATGAAACAAGAGGGGAACAAGTACCACTTAATTTACGGCCCGCAGATTCATACTTACCCTGTAACTACATAAAACAAGAGTGGAACAAACACCACTTACCCTGTAACTACATGGATAATTACCCCTTAATTAAAAAATACTTACAGTATAAAAAATTAGTTAATTTTCCTGATAGTTACCCCTTTATTCCCCAAATAATTTTTGGTCCCAAATTTCAGGCAACAGTTCTGAAAAGATTTTTAAAAAATTCTCACTGTGAAGAGCATTTTTAAAATCTAAAGAACATTTTTTCCACTATAAAGAACTTTTTGTAGAGTGGAAAGGTTCTACGGATGTCAAAGGTTCTTCATGGAACCGTAGATACCAATAAAAAAACTTTATTTAGTCATGATGCTTTCCACAATCTTATATAGCATTTCTAAAATGTTCTCACTTGACACAGAGTTCTGACTCACTGTATGTAGGCGAGATAAGACACGACCAGGAAAGGAAAAAAAAAAAAAAAAAACACTTTTAAAATATTTTTAATTTCTTTTCTATGGTAGGACCTGTTAGATAAGTGATAATGGTGGGGGTTTTTTGTCTTCAAAAAATTGCATTAAAAATCCAATTGATTTACAAAACTGGATAAGCACATGAATGGCTATGAAACTTCTGGTTACACTGACTATGCTGGTTGGAAGACCAGTCTGGACTATAATGGAAATTCACCCTGGTCTAAGCTGATCTTTTCAGCAGGGGTAAGAGACAGACTGCAAAGCCCTCAAGAAGCTCATACTATTAGCATTTTGTATTATCAAATTACCTTGAACTGCTTCTCAAAGAAGCCAGGTAGTGGAAGGGACAGAGCGAATAAAAAAGTGAACAAGTAGACATTTGAAAATGGAGCTCATTTGAAACCCCAGTCTCTCATCAAACATTGCCACTGCACTTCCACTCATTTAAATAGGCATACACTCAGTGGCCCCTTTCCCTATTTCTCCTACTGTGTCCGAGGCCCATGGTCCCTGGAAGGAGGTGCTCTTGTCATTTTTCTTTTTTTTTTAAGAATGGAGGCTGGGGCCTTCCCAACATGTCTTGCGATGGATGTTTTTCCGCTCTGTTTTCTCCAGTGAGTTAGTTGATTGGCTGGAGGGCTGTATGGTTTCTTGTGACCCATTCTTGTTTGTCAGTATGCTATATACTTGCAAATGAGTATACATATAAATTAGTTTTTATGGGAATCTCATAAGCATGACCCTCAGTGAACCACTTGTGTCTTTGTATGCAGACCTTAAATGCTGTAGTGATTCTAGAAACAAGCTGTTTTGCTATGTATGTTACTTGTGCACTTGTGCAATTAGGTCTGTGCTTATAAAGGGCACGCTATGTGTGCATGTATGAACAAGGAGTGCAAGTGAGCCTGGATAGCTAAATTTTTTGCAGTTATTATAGTTTTGAAAATGTATATTTATAATTATAAATGTAGTCAATTATAATTACAATTAAAAGTTAGATTTTTTATATTTTATTTGTAATAAAAAAAAAAAATTCTTCAGGATAGTTTTAGTTGTCATCCTTTGCAACAGCACAAATAGCATCTGCAAACTGTGGTACATGGTACGCTTTAGAATCTGCACCATACTTTTACCACCAAAGTGGTTTATTTTATTTATTTTATCCAGTATAACATCAGGCTTTTAATTTGTGGTTAAGTTTTAGGGATGATGAATGGAAGGATGCTAGTTCAGTTCCCACAAGTAGAGATTGATGAGTCCTTACTCAAAGCACAGAATCACGGGTTGAGGGTGGTTATCCCAACGCTATCTCACAACCAATTTGTACGTATTTGTACGAGGTGGCTAATTCGTACGGATTCGTACGACCTCACTCATATGAATTTGTACGATTTGTCTAAACCGCAGTGAAGGGTAGGTTTAGGGGCGGGTATTGAGGTTAGGTCATTCGTACGAAATCATACGAATTGGACAACTTGTCAAATACTTACGATTTAGCAAAAATCTTACCAATTCATACGAGTGAGCTCTTACAAATTGGTACGAATTAGCCACCTCGTAAAATACGTACGAATTGCCGTGAGATCAGGTTGGTTATCCCCAACAATAATGCTGTTTTATGGCATGCATTGTATGAAACATATACCATATAAGCATTCTTTACAGTAAACATAAAGAAAAAAGTATGAGTCCTCCAGAAAGCAGAGGGAGCGAGTCAAAGGAAGCAATTTAAATGCAATGATTGAAGAGTCATAATTTGATTTGGATTTGAGCTGAGCAATAGATCTCCACAGCCTTGTCCAGATGGCTTATACTTTAAGAAATAAATGACATCAAGTTGAAACCACTCAGGCATTGTTGTTTTTCATTATTTGTTTACTTCAAGATCGTTATGCATGATCTATCAAACCAAAAGCAAACATTTCACATCAAACAGATCGGGTCATAATCGATGGTCTTGTCCTATATTAATTCCACGATCAGCTCAATCTTTCTGTCTCTGCCTCTCGTTGCTCGAGCCTTTGGTGGTGAAATAATTTCTTAGTGACTCTCTTTCTTTAAGCCGCTGGAGTTGGAGTCTTTAGGTTATACACCTCGTGGTCGAGCAGCTCCCTGATCCCATTGTGCTGAGAAGGTAAAGGGCTTTTATAGGCAGGAGTAATCCAAGCCTCACTCCAGGGATACCCTGTAATTTTCTTCCCTCCTGTGGAGCAACGAAAGCCACAGGGTATGTGATCTAATCAAGTGCTTATGGAGGCGAAAGTAGGTAGAGGAAAAGTTAGCAAGGTGCAAATGACACTT
Source organism: Rhinogobio ventralis (assembly GCA_039654625.1). Lineage (NCBI taxonomy): Eukaryota > Metazoa > Chordata > Actinopteri > Cypriniformes > Gobionidae > Rhinogobio > Rhinogobio ventralis. The sequence goes on along the minus strand of CM077206.1, from coordinate 20,812,619 downwards.
TTACATTTATTTCTTTTCTACAGCTCGGATCTGAACAAATTACCAACAATGGAGAATCTTTTCAAAACTAATTTTATTTTGGGTCTAAATTCCTACTGTGTTCGGCACTGCATTTGCACCTAATTTGTGAAATTAAGGGCCAAGAACTTTTCTATGTAAAGACCATGTGACTAATTAAGTTACTCTAATTCAGTACTGAAATTCTGATTGCTCTTTTTTGTGTCATTATGAACACTGTAAAAAAATGCAAACCTCTCCAACTCAAACATTTCTAGTGACTGGTCACATCTAAATTTTTCAATTGGCCTAATTTAATTTCTGTGAATTGAATTTTATCAATTGTGGCAACAGTCTGTTAACATGGGCTCAATCAGAAATAATATGTTGAGCCAATGAAAAAATATCCATATTTAACACGTCAGACCGCCTTCCGTATTCAACTTACGGAAAAAAAAAAACTGCCGTGACGTATGACTTTGGAAGTTGCGTAAGCGTTTTGAACTGCAAGAGGTTTTACACTTCTTCATAAGTTGAATACGGAAGGCGGTCCACCGGAAGCTAGATATTTTACTTTATAAAGTTTTAAATATGGATATTTTTCTTACACAAACCCAATGCTTTGCTTAAGAAGGCCTTTATTAACCCCCTGGAGCCGTATGGATTACTTTTATAGTGGATGGATACACTTTTTTGGGCTTCAAATTTTGGGCTGCCAATGACTGACATTATAAAGCTTGGATTAGCCAGGACATTTTTATATAACTCAGATTGTATTCGTCTGAAAGAAGAATGTCATATACACCTAGGATGGCTTGAGGGTGAGTAAATCATGGGGTCATTTTCATTTTTGGGTGAACTATCCCTTTAAAGATATAATGAGGATGAGATTTTACTTTATCTTTTGTTTTACGTTATGTAAATATATACAGCTACTAAAAAATTAATGGATAAATAAGAAAATCAAAAGCCAACTTCAGCCAACACAAAATGTTCACTTCGACTTGATAGATTGACTGAGCACAATTAAATATGTTAGGTGAATATACATTTTTTATTTCAAGTGAAGACCTTAAGCTATGATTAGTACAATGCATATTTTTGCATGGGGATAATTATTTGGAAGTCATTTATTATGCTAATATGTAATTGTCAGTTTCCACAATTTTTCAAAATTTATTTGGGTTATTTAACCCTGTTTGGGTTTCATTCCCCATATCTCTCTTTTGTTTTTCTATATCTTTCTATATATCATCCATCCATCAATTCATCCATCCAAATTTCCAAAAGAATAATGACCCCAAAATATGCATCAGAAACCACATCAAAATGAGTGACAACATCAGATCAGGTTTGCCAAGAAGAATGAGCAAAATGTGGGTTTTTGGTTCGCTTGGTTTTATACTTTTGCTTCTTTCTCTCAGACATATCTCTCAATGTTGGCTGAAAGATTAAAGTTTTATTTTATATTGTTTTTACTATATGACATTTAGTAAAAGGTTTATTGCAATCACCCTGACATTGGATTCAGAAATATCTTTAAACATTTTTACCATTCTACAACAGAAACCGCATTTATGTACCAGCATCAAGTTGTGAAATTTAATGTTGACATCCTGTGTAATACCCGCTCTAACCTTATTCTGCTGTGGAGTAATTCCCCTCTCACAGGCCACTGGGAATAGCCTGCAGTGGGTTATCCAGGGCAGGAAAGAGGATGATAAACAGACAGAGGAAATACTCGCACAATATGATACCTGACACACGGAGAGACGCCTGCATTCAGCTTACCATGAGAGATCTCCAGACTGGATTAGTGTTGGGCTAAGAGGGCTACAAAGTCAGGCCATTACCCAGACAGCAGCGGTGGAATAGGGCCGGAGATAACATCACGGCACGCAAAGGGAAGAGAGAGGGTTAGCCTTGGCCTGATTGCACCCCTTCCATGTTTTCCTGCTGCTGATAAACCTTGTCAGATGAGGGATGAAGACTTTGGGTGTACACAGCACATTAATGCACATTTATGGAGTCCACTGGTGCAAGGTTGTGCAGTTTTTAGAATTGAATTGAGAATTATTTTAAAACTTTGATTCTGTTTCTGTATTTAAATTGAGGTAGCAAACAGGAAGCAATTTTGAATACAAGGAAGTTAAATTCTGAAATTCAAAGGAATTAATATAACTGCAAAGGGTGTAATTTTAACAAGAAAAAAAGCTTGAGCAACAGAAGATAGCATGCATCAAGTGACTGGCTGCATCCAAAATTGCATACTTCCCTTCTATATAGTAGGCAAATAACAGTATGTGACAAAAGAAGCATGCCCGAATTCACACTACCTTTACGAAAAAGCATACTTCAAGTTCATTTTATGAAGTATACTTAAGTAATGTTCAAGTATATTTTTAAGTATACTTTATGTAGTAAGTATACTAATATCAATGTACTTGTAGTAAACTTGTAAGTGTACTATTTCAATACTACTTGCGACTAAACTGGCCCAATTTAGTATATAAAAAAGTATACATTTAAGTGTACTATAAGTGTAACAGTAGTAAACTTCAAAACTGGTTCACAACTACGTTCTCATTTGTACTGCATCTGTACTAGTGAACTTGAGTATACTAGTAGTTTACTATTTGTTTTAGTTTATGAAAGTAAGTACGCTTTGAAGTATACACTCAGTAAACTACTAGTTTAATGGATTTGTACTGCAAGTATACTTGTAAGTTTTCTTTAAGTTTATTATTTATACATTATTTTTGCACTTTAAGTATACTGCTATGTTCCTATTTAGGTATTATTTTTTATACTTGAAATATACCCTTAACTGTACTTTAACTAATTTAAAAAATATTTCATTCTAGCTTTGTGCACCCTTTTTATCAACACTTGAATGTGGGTAAGTTTTATAAAAAGGGCAACATTGTAAACAAAAAGTTGAGAAATTAGCATTTTTATCAAAGACTACGTCCGGATGGGATTCAGAATGATGATCAAAACACAGATGGAGTAGATCAGTGGTTCCCAACCTTTTTTACTCAAAGGCCCCCCTCCTCTCCGAATCAATACTGCAAGGATACCCCCCAATACCCACCACCCCCCATCCCCCCTCCCCCCACACCCTTGCCTTTTTTATTCACAAAAACATTTGTGAACATGTATTCTAGTGTATTACTTTTCAATTACTTTTTTTTTTTACAACAAAAGAAATTGAAGATATATTAACCTTCAGTGTTCTTTTTTGCAAACATACTTTGCATTCTTTACAACTTAAAGCAGAGAGCGCACATACACGTTTGCTTGCACATCAATTATAACGGACATGTGCGTGCCTAATGTATGTCACTGTAATCGTCTTCACCTTCATTACAACCATCATCCATCAAAACATTTTAGCAACACTGGTTTTCTTTATCCAAGTGAAATGTGTAGTTTGCGTATCCTGTGTTCATGAAGCGGTGGGGTGTTTTGAGTCGTTGTTCAGTCTGTATTTCACACAGCGCGATTAGGGTTGCTCCTAATCCAAAACAATCACAGAATACGTACGAGAAAGGTGGTTCTTTGTTGTAATTAATTTTGTAATTTATATAATTTATTATTGTATTACTTAACGTATCAATAATAAAATTAATGTATTATATTAATATATTAAAAGTCATTTTAAGTTATCTCGCGGCCCCCCCGGAGGATTACTGAGGCCCCCTAGTGGGCCGCAGCCCACAGGTTGGGAACCACTGGAGTAGATCAAGTCCATTAACACCCCCAAAACTTCACAGTTGTTTCCTCTTCATGGTTCAACATTTAATTCAGTAACATTTAATTCAGTTTCTGAAGATGCATAATAGTACCTTTTACCGTATAACAGTGAAAACATGGATAGCCGGAAAGAGTATTGTAGATTTGAAGTAAATTCCTATGTACATTACCAGTGGACTAACCTACACAAAAAAAGAGTTGGCAAAATGTACCCAGATGACCTATTACTTGACCTACTGAATCCTACCTAACCCTGGACACTGATAGATTTACTATCCCATGAGGCCACGGGAGAGGTTTGTGAATGGCAGTGAAGAGACACTGACACTGATAATGATAATGACAACAGGGCGAATATAGTACGTCCATATTACATTAATACTAAACACATTCATATTATATAGAACATACGGTAACACTTTACAATAAGGTTTCATTAATTAACATTAGTTAATGTACTAACTAACATGAACTAACCATGAGCAGTACATTTGTTACTGTATTTATTAATCTTTGTTAACGTTAGTTCCCTTTCAGTCGGTCACGTTCGACGTACGTCGGAACTGGCCGACGAATTGGGGATCATTTTCAGAGACCATTCTACTTCGAGTGTATAAAAACAAGCCAATAACGCTGGTATGCTGTCCACACACCGCCCCGCAGCGCGGGTATAAATACGGAACTGGAATACCGCATCCTTGCTTTCAACTTCGGAGCCGAACGGTTTGCAGTTTAAGCTGTTTCTACGAAGAGTGTTTTCGCTACGAGCCTTTGAGGAAGATCGCTCTCTTACCTGGTGCTGGCGTGACGGTGCGATTCAGCGAGTGGCCGCTGCAACGTGCACTGTTCCTGTGTTGGTTGGCTGGGCGTTTCCATTTGTTGAGTGCTCACACGCGGGCTTGCACTATCGGACCGCTGTGAGCCGCGGCCATCTCCCTGAGTGCTTCAGCACTTCTAAAAGAGCATTTCCATTCCTAAAAGGGAAACGGGAACATGACCATCGCAGTTCTACGGTCTAGGCTCGAATACCTCAGAAGGGGTGGAGTCCCATTGTGCATCCCCCGATCTAGTGGTCCTCCCGCTGCAAAGCAGAGGGCTGCTACTTTGGCTGATGCCTTTGGTGGAGACCTGAGGGCGACTGTGAGGGCTTCCCCGACGGGCCAACAAGCCCCTCGAGCCCCTCCCCCCTCCGCTGCGCCGGTGGAGTTTCTGGAAGAGCGGCCCGGTCCTTTCCATGGGGGGAAAGGACCGGGTCGGGTCTGAGCGTTCCACCTTGCTGCCCCACCCCTGGTACGTCTGTGGTCCCGCTGGTCCCGCTTGCACGGTCTCTGGGGGCCTGGCTAGTGCTCCCCAGGCCGTCTCGCTGGCTCATCCGTACTATCAGACTCGGCTACGCGATTCAGTTCGCGTACCTGCCCCCCAAGTACAGGGGCATCCTCTTCACCTCCGTGCGGAGCAGCGATGCCCACGTCTTGTGGTCAGAGATTGATGTCCTACTGGCAAAGGACGCAGTCGAGCCTGTTCCTCCAGCCAATATGAGGTCGGGGTTCTACAGCCCCTCTTTCATTGTACCCAAGAAAGGTGGTGGGTTACGACCGATCTTGGACCTGCGTGTCCTGAATCGGGCCCTGCACAAGCTTCCGTTCAGGATGTTAACGCAGAAACGCATTTTCGAATACATCCGTCCCCAAGATTGGTTTGCAGTGGTCAACCTGAAGGACGCGTACTTTCATGTCTCCATACTTCCTCGTTCCTACGCTTTGCGTTCAAGGGGAGGGCATATCAGTACAAAGTCTTGCCCTTCGGGCTGTCCCTGTCGCCTAGCGTCTTCATGAAAGTCGCAGAGGCAGCCATTGTTCAGCTCAGAGAACGCGGCGTTCGCATCCTCAACTATCTCGATGACTGGCTCATACTTGCCCAGTCCCGGGAGCAGTTGTGCGAACACAGGGACCTGGTGCTCCTTCACCTCAGCCTGTTGGGCGTTCGGGTCAACCGAGAGAAGAGCAAACTCTGTCCCACACAGAGGATCTCTTATCTCGGCATGGCACTGGTCTCGGTCAACCAGAATACGCCCCTCACAGAGGAGCGAGTCTGGTCAGTGTTGAACTGCTTGAATACGTTCAAAGGCAGGACGGCGGTGGCAGAGCGACAAGTACCGGGTCCCAGTTACTCCGTACTGTCGCCAAACCTTCAGCCCATGGTCAGACCCTTCGTTTCTACGGGTGGGAGTGCCCTTAGAACAAGTGTCCAGGCATGCTGTGGTCTTCACGGATGCCTCATCCACCGGCTTGGGGAACACGTACAATGGGCATGCAGTCTCGGGTCTGTGGACGGGGCCCCGGCTGCATTGGCATATCAATTGCCTGGAGTTGCTAGCAGTACGTCTTGCCCTAAGCCGCCTCAAAAAGCCGCTTCAGAGCAAGCACGTATTCGTCCGTATGGACAGCACTGTGGCCTTTGCGTACATCAACCGCCAGGGTGGTCTGCGCTGCCGTCGCATGATGCAACTCGCCCGCCATCTCCTCCTGTGGAGTCATAAGCATCTGAGGTCGCTTCTGGCCATTCACATCCATGGTGTGCTGAACCAGACAGCCGACGAGCTCTTTCATCAGTCGATACCTCGTAGCTGCGCAGGTAGACCTGTTTGCCTCTCCGTACTCGACCCATTGCCAGTTGTACTATTCCCTGACCGGGGGCACCCTCGGCATGGATGCACTGGTGCACAGCTGGCCCCGGGACCTACGCAGATATGCGTTTCCCCCAGTGAGCTTTCTCGCACAGACTCTGTGCAAGGTCAGGGAGGACGAGGAGCAGGTCTTGCTAGTTGCGCCCTACTGGCCCAACCGGACCTGGTTCCCCGAACTCACACTCCTCTCGACAGCCCCTCCCTGGCCGATTCCCCTGAGGAAGGACCTGTTTTCTCAGGGACAGGGCACTCTATGGCACCCGCGTCCAGACCTCTGGAAACTCCATGTCTGGTCCCTTGTTGGGACGTGGAGGTTCTAGATGGCCTGCCACAAGCGGTGGCAGACACCATCGCTTCTGCTAGAGCCTCCTCTACGAGGCGCCTCTATGCTCTGAAGTGGAACCTATTCGTTGAGTGGTGTTCTTTTCCGCCGGGAAGACCCCCGAAAGTGTTTGATTAGTGTCGTGCGTTCTTTCCTGCAAGATGGGCTGGAGCGAAGGCTGTCTCCCTCCACCCTCAAAGTGTACGTTGTGGCAATAGCGGCATACCACGATGCAGTTGAAGGTAAGTACTTGGGAAAGCACGACCTAATCGTCAGGTTCCTCAGAGGTGCGAGGAGGCTAAATCCTCCTCGTCCACACTCGATACCCTCTTGGGATTTAACTCTGGTGCTCAGGGCAATTCAGAGCCCTCCCTTTGAGCCTTTGCAGTCTGTAGAGTTAAAAATTATGTCCATAAAGACAGTACTCCTGACTGCATTGGCCTCCATCAAGAGGGTATATCGTTATTTTTGTTTGTTTTTTGCGCACGAAATGTATTCTCGTCACTTCAAAAAATTAAGGTTGAACCACTGTAGTCACATGGACTATTTTAACAATGTTTTTACTACCTTTCGGGCCTTGAAAGTGTTAATTAAATAGCTGTCTATGGAGGGGTCAGAGAGCTCTCAGATTTCATCAAAAATATCTTCATTTGTGTTACGAAGATGAACGAAGGTCTTTCGGGTTTGGAACGACATGAGTAATTAATGACATAATTTTCATTTCTGGGTGAACTAACCCTTCAATAAGTTATATTATCTAAATATTATCAATCTAAAAATTATATTTTCAGTTTTCATTTTAATTCAAGTTTTAAAGTGCCCCTATTAGGCTATTTTAAAGTTTCCTAATTTAGTTTTGGAGGTCTCCAACAACAGGTTTACATATATCAAAGCTAAAAAAACTTCATTTTCAAAAACTTCAAAGTTTCATTTTCTCCTAATATACATTTCACATCACCACAATGTTCAGTGATTCTCAAACGACTCGATGGATGAATCAGTCTCTCTAAATCCCTCCTTTCCACAAGCCTACTCTGCTCTGATTGGTAAGACGGCCCAGTCTGTTGAGCGCGGATTTCGGAAACAAATGTCCATTACCATAACTGATTTTCAGCTCCATCCAGCGTCGGAGGCTTCTTAAAGCTCAGCGATTGTACACACTGTAAAGACAGTAAGGATGACGTTGATTTTACATAAATCCCAGTGTGAGTCTGAATCGATGATGAAACAATGGAAGAACTCATTTTTCAACCCGAACCTTGAGCAGGATTTTTCTCAGTGATGCTACTCAATTTGAGGTATATGAGTTGTTTCAACTGTAATTCCTCACCATCATTAGCAAGTGTGTTTCCATGATGTCACAACGAAACGGCTTGCGACTCATTTGAAAAATTATTAATTTAATGGACTCAGAGTCCACTCTTACTTTTGAGAGACAATAACCTTATATACGCTGCACTTTCAGATTTAAAACTTTGCAGGATGTTTTTATTCACTTAGAACTATGTTACACACTACATGAATGGTAATTTAAAAAAATACATAATAGGGGCTCGTTAATAATGTTGTCATGTGCTTTTGTAATCGTTTGATAGTTTGTAATAGGTGTAATAGTTTATTAAAACTAACAACACTGTAAAAAAGATGGAGACAATAAAATAAGATGGTAAAAAATAAGCATAAAAATATAGAAGCAAAATAGAATAAAATTATATTTCTAAATTATAGAAATTCAGTAAAAAATCATCCCGACAGGTCCAAGCTGTGGCCTATATCAGTTAGCATACGTACACGTTGGCAATCATGTTTGAAACAATTTTGAGTCCATCATTTCAATTCTCCATATTGTTTCCTTCTCTTCTCTCATTATTATTATATTATGCACTGATTATGCATTATGGCAACTTAAGGTCTGTAAATGTGTTCTTTTAACAAATAATAAATTTAAGTCATAAATGGTTTAAGCAAATCCCAATCAACCCTCCTGCTGATTTGCTTTGCATTATCACCGTTCTGTCAGATTACTGAATGTGTGCATGCCTTGTGCATGTCAAGAGTGTAGAAAAACACTGCATGCAAATCCTTAAAACAGTTTTTTGTGTATTGGTTTGTTTTTAGGTTATTTTTGGTAGTTATCAGTGTTTTCAAATGTCACTACTTATTGGCAGGGCTTGCTGGGAGCCCAACAGATTTTTGGTATGTGATAGTCATTTAATGCCATGTAAGACATAGTATTAAATATATGCTGTAAATGTCATAGACAAGTGTTTAGCTTAGGACAAGCAACATAATAGAAATTACTTCTCTGATGGAAGTGTGTAGTGAGATGAATTAGTGACCATGTGAACTTCATTAGAGTCTCTGTCATTGGCATCATTCAGGGCTTTTCAGTGGACTCTCATCCCCCCGCATCTTTATATATGAGTGAATATCTGTAGAGAGGAGATGGTGCCAGTAATCTAGAATGTGGTGTGGTGAATGTCGGCCAGGAAGTGAACGGCAGGTGATGCTGTGGGGGATTGAACTGACCTTTGCCTTTTACTCTGATTGGACACAGCTGGTATTCATAGACCCAGAGAGAGAGAGACTTCGGGCACAGCCATGACACTGCATTTCTTTGGCACATCCATTTATTGGCTACAATCGCTATGACATCTGTACCATATGCCACCATATAAAGATGGATGACCATTTACATTCAAACTCACACACCAATCCCAACTACCAAAAGCCAATTCACGTCGCTTTGCCAATGAGCTGGCTCAAATTCCCTCTGTGTCTTGGAGGACCATGCCATTTTCACACAAACAAATTTTTTTTTCAGTTACTGAGCTATGGATATTTTCTATTTTTAGAAGTTTTATGTTTCCGTTTAGCATGTTTATTAAGCTGTTTTTCTCATGGGATCATTGACCTTGTAGGGACAAACACATTAACAGGAATAGATTTTTCATAATTTGCTTTAGCTTTTTCATAGTTTCCAACATTTTTGGTTCTTAGTTGTGCCCACAGAAACTATCATATGTTAATGTCAACATAAACAACATTGTCTTATTGTGAACAACTTTTTGGTGCATGTTATTCTGAGATAAAAGATCTTCCTAATTTGTTATCACATTTTGAGATCACAAATCTCAGCATGACCCTCTTCTCGTTCTTTCTCTTTGATTTTTACTCTCTCTCTCTCTCTCTCTCTCTCTCTCTCTCTCTCTCCCTATTCTATATGTGCACATCTGTTTCTGATTGTGGCAAGCAGGACGTGGCTGAGAGCCATAGGAACAGTGGCGTGAATGCTAATGAGCGTCACCTGCGCACCACACCAGCCTTGAGTCTCACAGAGGAGGTCCGGAAGGATAAAAGGAGGAGTGACAACATTGAAGAATGAGAGGACCAGGCCTGGACTTTATGTTGTGTTTTTTGTTAGTTTAAGCGGCAATCATCCGTGAGGGGCTGCCACTTTACTTTCATTTGTTTATTTTATAATTAAAGTTTGTTAAATGTCCGCCGGTTCCCGCCTCCTCCTTCTCTGAGCTTAAACTTTACTACACTGGTGCCAAAACCCGGGAAGAAGCAGGAATGCGCTGTCAAAGAGCCCTCGCCACTGTGGGAAATCTGCAGCTCCATCGAGCTGAGCAGACTACCACCATGGACACTCGAGGCGGTGGCCATCCACGGAGTCCACGTTACCCCCAGGTGCTGCAGCCGCTGTGAGGCGGGATGAGTAGAGCGCAGTCTCAAGGGTACCCCCGGCCTGCAAGGGGAGATGGGGAAATGTGGCAAGCAAGACGCGAGCTATCAAATGCTAATGAGCGTCACCTGTGCGCCACACCAGCCTTGAGTCTCATGAAGGAGGTCCGGAAGGATAAAAGGAGGAGTGACGACAGTGAAGGATAAGAGAGAACCAGGCCTGGACTTTATGTTGTGTTTTTGTGTTAGTTTAAACGGCAGTCATCCATGAGGGGCTGCCGTTTTACTTTTGTTTCATTGTTTATTTTATGATTATGTTTGTTCAACATTTGCTGGTTCCTGCCTCCTTCTTCCCTGAACATTTAACATTGCTACACCAATAATTAGCTCACCTTACATGCTTGTGTACCTGAAGGCACAGATGTGAAGATTTTCGTTTGCTCTAACACTTTTCTTTTCAACTTACGAAAAATACGTTGGTAACACTTTATTTTGATGGTCCCCTTTAGACAATCTGTTGACTATAAGTAACATTGTACCTATATGTCAACTATCAGTCATTAAAGTATTAGTAGTGTCAACTTATTAAAAATTTAAAATAAATATTTTTAAATTATGTTAAATAATTTAAAATTGTTTTTCTTTAAATAAAAATAAATATTATTATAGGCCTATTCATTTCTGATAATTCCAGGTTGCTATGACTGTGCAGGCTGTTTACGCATTTAACTCATGGCCATGAGAAATAGATATCGTTCCCTCAACATATGAAGTTGTAGCCACGAGAAAAAATATATTGTTCCCTCGACATAGGATCTCGAGGCCACGACTTTACATAGCGTGGCCATGACATAATGATGTCGTTACATCCAAAAATGGATTCCAAAATGGATTAAATTAATTATTTTCTTTGAAATTCTACAAACAATACCCCATAATGACAACATGAAAGAAGTTTGTTTGAAATCTTTGCAAATTTATTTTTAAAACAAAATCACATGTACATAAGTATTCACAGCCTTTGCCATGACACTCAAAATTGAGCTCAGGTGCATCCTGTTTCCACTGATCATCCTTGAGATGTTTCTACAACTTGATTGGAGTCTACCTGTGGTAAATTCAGTTGATTGGACATGATTTGGAAAGGCACACATCTGTCTATATAAGGTCCCACAGTTAACAGTCAGAGCACAAACAAGCCATGAAGTCCAAGGAATTGTCTGTAAACCTCCGAGACAGGATTGTATCGAGGCACAGATCTGGGGAAGGGTACAGAAAAATTTCTGCAGCATTGAAGGTCCCAGTGAGCACAGTGGCCTCCATCATCCGTAAATGGAAGAAGTTTGGAACCACCGGTACTCTTCCTAGAGCTGATAACTGAGCGATTAGGGGAGAAGGGCCTTAGAGAGGTGACCAAGAACCCGATGGTCACTCTGACAGAGCTCCAGCATTTCTCTGTGGAGAGAGGAGAACCTTCCAGAAGAACAACCACCTCTGCAGCATTCCACCAATCAGGCCTGTATGGTAGAGTGGCCAGACGGAAGCCACTCCTTAGTAAAAGGCACATGACAGTCCGTCTGGAGTTTGCAAAAAGGCACCTAAAGGACTCTCAGACCATGATAAACAAAATTCTCTGGTCTGATGAAACAAAGATTGACCTATTTGGCCTAAATGGCAAGTGTCATGTCTGGAGAAAACCAGCCACTGCTTATCACCTGGCCAATACCATCCCTACAGTGAAGCATGGTGGTGGCAGCATCATGCTGTGGGGATGTTTCTCAGTGGCAGGAACTGGGAGACTAGTCAGGATCAAGGGAAAGATGAATGCAGCAATGTGCAGAGACATCCTTGATGAAAACCTGCTCCAGAGCGCTCTGGACCTCAGACCGGGGTGAAGGTTCATCTTCCAACAGGACAACGACCCTAAGCATACAGCCAAGATGGCTACTGGACAACTCTGTGAATGTCCTTGAGTGGCCCAGTCAGAGCCCAGACTTGAACCCGATTGAACATCTCTGGAGAGATCTGAAAATGGCTGTGCACCGACACTCCCCATTCAACCTGATTGAGCTTGAGAGGTCCTGCGAAGAATGAGAGAAACTGCCCAAAAATAGGTGTGCCAAGCTTGTAGCATCATACTCAAAAAGACTTGAGACTGTAATTGGTGCCAAATGTGCTTCAACAAAGTATTGAGCAAAGATTTTTTTCGTTTTTTAGTCTTAATAAATTTGCAAAGATTTCAAACAAACTTCTTTCACATTGTCATTATGGGGCATTGTTGTTTGAGGAAAATAACGAATTTAATCCATTTAGGAATAAGGCTGTAACATAACAAAATGTGGAAAAAGTGAAGCGTTGTGAATACTTTCCGGATGCACTGTATGTCGTGGCCACGACAAAACTAAGTGAACCGAACGTGTCCCCTCCCGGTCACCGTAGTATACTAATACTCTACTAGTGCTTGATAGTTGACATGTAATGAGAGTTAGTTGACGTAGCGTGTACAAGACTATAAGTAACGAGGTGTAGCGTTACTTATAGTCAACAGGATATTTAAAGGGGACCATCAAAATAAGATGTAACCAATATGTTTATCATTTATGTTAGTTAATATTTATGCAATCATTTTATTTGTTAATGCAAAATATATGTTGACTTTAAGTGAATTTGAATTGAATTGTCTATGACGGCTGCAAATCTGTTAGTGTCACATGTGCTCTGTGTCTGTCCTTGGACTTTTTTGTTGAAGTATTTCCTGTGCTTTATTTTGTAGTTATTTGTAGTTTTTCATGTTGACTAATCTCCCCAGGTGTATCTTATTTCCTCGTTACTGTTGTTAAGTTTGTTTGCCCCTGTGTATATATAGCCCTTGTGTTTCATTTGCTCTCTGTCAGTTGTTGAATGTTATGGTCCCTGTTTTCAGTTAGCTTTTGTTCCTTGTGTTCCATTTTTCCTTTTGTTTGTTTCTTTATTAAAACCCCTGCACGTAGATCCATGCCTCAGCCTGTTTTCTCCGGATGTAACAGAACTGACTGCTTTTAATGGATCTAGCAGGTGATCGGGACCTGGTGAGCATTCTTTGCACCATTTACCAGAGTTGCCACCCTATTGAGGACTATGTGGGGTTTTTAGCATGCTGCCACCTTGCTCCCTTGGATGAAGACATGCTAATAGAATGTTTCTGGACTGGGCTGGATGATGACATCTAATGCCAGAGGGAGGTCATGGCACAGTATTTGGACTTTCTCTTCAGTTGTGTGGCTCTCCCTTAACTGTAGGGGAAGTGAAGGAGGATCTGACCATGGAGCTTGGACTGTCATCATCAAACCGTTGTCCAGAGTCCAGTGACGTCATCATCATGTCCAGAGTCCAGCGACGTCTCCCGTCCAGAGTCCAGTAACGGCTCTCGTGCACGCCTGGAGTCCGGCAACAGCTCTCGTGCACGTCCGGAGTCCAGCGACGGCTCTCGTGCACGTCCAGAGTCCAGCATCGGCTCTCATGCACGTCCAGAGTCCAGAGAGTGCTCCGGCTCTCGCGCACGTCCAAAGTCCAGCAACGGCTCTCGTGCACGTCCAGAGTCCAGAGAGGGCTCCGGCTCTCGTGCACGTCCAGAGTCCAGAGAGGGCTCCATCTCCTGTCATTCCTATCCTTGCTCCAGAGTCCATAGTGCCTCCCAAGAAGATTTTGGGAAGGGGCTACTCCTCCATGGAGGCTGGCCCTGAACTGCCTGAGTCGGCGTGGCTCCCTGAACTGCCCCGAGCCTCCGTGGTCCCCTGAGCTTCCGGCGCCTCCGCTGCTTCCGGAACTGCCAGGTCTGCCCATGCTCCACGGCCCAGGTCCGCCCTCCTGGACTGATTAATCTCCCCAGGTGTATCTTGTTTCCTTGTTACTGTTGTGAAGCTTGTTTGCCCCTGTGTATATATAGCCCTTGTGTTTCATTTGCATTCTGTCAGTTGTTGAATGTTATGGTCCCTGTTTTCAGTTAGCTTTTGTTCCTTGTGTTCCATTTTTCCTTTTGTTTGTTACTTGTTTCTTTATTAAAATCCCTGCACGTAGATTCTTGCCTCAACCTGCCTTCTCTGGATGTAACAGTTAGAAAGATATGAGCCCTGTTTGTTTTAAAACAACTGTAGGAGGGGAGACGAACCAGTGAGCTTTAATTAACAGCTTCTCAATGATCATAATTGCTGTCAAGTAGATTAATCAGTACTTAGGAATTGCTCTTCATTTTATTTATCATCCCTGGCACAATGGAGTTCTTCAGATCTGTTGAGTTATAGCGCTGTCATCTGTATCTCTCTCCATTTTGTTAATGAAGCACCTGCTCACTCATAATTCAAATTAAAGATTGGTCAAGCATTCATTAAGGGAAGCGCTCATGCCCTTTTATTTTGTTTATTTCTCTTTGGCTCTTTCACCTTTTGTTTCTTTCATTTGTTCTTTTAAGACTTTAAAAAGCATTTTTTGAAAAAGATTTAGCATCATTACTCCAGTCTTCAGTGTCACATGATCTTTCAGAAATCATTCTAATATGCTGATTTGCTGCTCAAGAAACATTTCTTATTAATGTTAAAAACAGTTGTAGTGTAGTATATGTAGTGTAGTATTTTTGAGAACTATTTGGTTCTTTATGTATAAAGTTTGAAAGAACAGGATTTAAGTCTTTTGTTACATTTTAAATTATGTTACTGTCACTTTTGATCAATATAATGCATCCTTGTTGAATGAAAGTATACATTTCCGTAAAAAAAAAAAAAAAAAAAAAAATCGCCTCCAAACACTTAAAGCCACAATAGGTAATTTTCCGCTAGAGGTCGCTTATTCAAAACAAAGGCTTATCTTGATGACGCCTTAATTTTTTTTTTGTTATGTCGCATTTTCCTGTCATGCATATGTGGGGTAATGCAGCGCTGTTTTATCATATTAGATACATTATTTGAGTGTGTTGAAAGTTATGTTATAATGCCACTCTGTGTGTTCGCTCGGCGGCTACTATGAGACGCATGCAGCACACTGCAGTAAGCTAGATCGATATTAGGCATCGTAAAACACGGTACTCGCGGTAAGTCAAGAAAACGAGATTTAAACAATAAGACTAACTGTGTTGAGCTATATAACAATGATTCGTTTCCTGTCGATGAATGTATCCAAACAGTTGCTCACCTCATTAATAAAACATAATATATTAAAGCAACATTTGGAAACATTTGGGATAATGTAAGTACACAAGTCAACAAAATACACTCACCTAAAAGATTATTAGGAACACCATACTAATACTGTGTTTGACCCCCTTTCGCCTTCAGAACTGCCTTAATTCTACGTGGCATTGATTCAACAAGGTGCTGAAAGCATTCTTTAGAAATGTTGGCCCATATTGATAGGATAGCATCTTGCAGTTGATGGAGATTTGTGGGATGCACATCCAGGGCACGAAGCTCCCGTTCCACCACATCCCAAAGATGCTCTATTGGGTTGAGATCTGGTGACTGTGGGGGCCATTTTAGTACAGTGAACTCATTGTCATGTTCAAGAAACCAATTTGAAATGATTGGAGCTTTGTGACATGGTGCATTATCCTGCTGGAAGTAGCCATCAGGGGATGGGTACATGGTGGTCATAAAGGGATGGACATGGTCAGAAACAATGCTCAGGTAGGCCGTGGCATTTAAACGATGCCCAATTTGCACCAAGGGGCCTAAAGTGTGCCAAGAAAACATCCCCCACACCATTACACCACCACCACCAGCCTGCACAGTGGTAACAAGGCATGATGGATCCATGTTCTCATTCTGTTTACGCCAAATTCTGACTCTACCATCTGAATGTCTCAACAGAAATCGAGACTCATCAGACCAGGCAACATTTTTCCAGTCTTCAACTGTCCAAATTTGGTGAGCTTGTGCAAATTGTAGCCTTTTTTTCCTATTTGTAGTGGAGATGAGTGGTACCCGGTGGGGTCTTCTGCTGTTGTAGCCCATCCGCCTCAAGGTTGTGCGTGTTGTGGCTTCACAAATGCTTTGCTGCATACCTCGGTTGTAACGAGTGGTTATTTCAGTCAAAGTTGCTCTTCTATCAGCTTAATTCAATCGGCCCATTCTCCTCTGACCTCTAGCATCAACAAGGCATTTTCGCACAGGACTGCCGCATACTGGATGTTTTTCCCTTTTCACACCATTCTTTGTAAACTCTAGAAATGGTTGTGCGTGAAAATCCCAGTAACTGAGCAGATTGTGAAATACTCAGACCGGCCCGTCTGGCACCAACAACCATGCCACGCTCAAAATTGCTTAAATCACCTTTCTTTCCCATTCTGACATTCAGTTTGGAGTTCAGGAGATTGTCTTGACCAGGACCACACCCCTAAATGCATTGAAGCAACTGCCATGTGATTGGTTGATTAGATAATTGCATTAATGAGAAATTGAACAGGTGTTCCTAATAATCCTTTAGGTGAGTGTATATGTAACATTTTTCTAGTGGTTTTTGGATATTTGAATCCAAAAATCTTACATATTGTGCCTTTAAAAGGTAAATAAATGAATCATCTAAATGCAATTAATGTTTCTGCAAACTCATATTGTCCCTTAATATTCCATTATTTTGTCTGTTCAGTTGTGCACTGTTCTAGCCTTTCTGTAGAATGCAACTTCATTTTCCCTCACACATACATCATAACTGTGTTTATGTCAAATAAATAAATAACCACAGTCATGTAATTGATGATACTATAACTTCCAATAAGGAAACACATTACAGTGGTTTCATGTGGAACACAGTTATCATATGGCAATGTTTATTTTCTTGATCTACTGTAGATAAATTTGATCTGTGAACAAAAGCATCAAAGATGCAGCAAAAGATGTGTGTCATGTTTGGAAGTAGATAAAATCATTCCTTCATGCATCCATAAATTTACTGTGACATTAGCTGGGATTACATGCACATCTGATATATAATGGAAAACAGGATTACAGTGCTTGTGCAGCAATATTGACATTCTTCAAACACTGGGGTTATAATTTGCTGTAAATGGGAACTGAAATGTAGTCTGTTTGTTTGGGCTGGACATAATATTGGTTGGACCAATGGCATGATGGCAGATGGGGAGAGTGTTCAAACAGTTCTGTTTGGTGACGCTAGCGGCACAGAATTTACACTCTTCACCTTTAATGTCTGACAGAAACAGGCTACGCTACGGCCTGTGCGAAAGCAGACAGACAAACACACCGTGTGATGGCCGTAAGGAAAATGTTCTGGAGCAGCACAGTTGGAGTGTTTTTATGTTTGCTAATGGATCGCTGGGAGATTGACAGGGCTAATGAAATATATGTGTCTCAATCTCAGAAGAGAGGAGGGGTAAATAAGTACAGCACAAGGGCTGGATTCAGAATAGCCTACTGCTTAGCACGCAAGCTTTATGAGCTGTAGGGGAGAGCGGGGCACAACCTAATGCTTTTTAACTTTTTTCAGTTTGTGTAAATCCACTTGGGGTTCAGAGTATTTATTTTTTCCCACATTAATTTCACACGTCTAGTACAATTATGTGGTTTTGTTTCATTAATACAGTATATATATATTTTTTTGATTTACCCCGAAAGAATGGAAGTGAAATGTGACAACATTAGCCCCGTCTATAGGTGGGGTACATTGTAACATGTAAGGGGCACGTTGTAACATGACCACATGACAGCTTAAAATGTTATCTGATCTAATAAAAAAAATATCCAAGACAAACTAAAATATTTTGTCAATGAAATACAATTATTCATTTTTTTTAAAAATAAAATAAGGGCTTCTGCTGGTTAGATCAGCATTAAATAACTATCTCAACTGTTAAACAACAGATATGAGATTAAAATAATATCAGATTTGTCTCATTTTAAATACACACAGAAAAATTAACTTAAGTAAGAAATTTACTTTTGCTATGGTTAAATAAATGTTCAGTGATATCTTCCAAAGATTTTTTCTTGATATAGTGTTGATGTGGCAACCAGTAAATACACTAAGTTCTGTTATGCTGGCATGGTTGGAAAGTTTACAAAAACGGAGTGTCTATTCACACCAAGTGCAAATAGCGTGCCTTGTTGGCAAGTGCTATTCGCACTAGCTCCGCTTAACAATGCCCTATTGAGCCAAACAAGATTTAAAAAAGCACTTAGATTTCAATGTTTTCAGTGGCGCAATCAGTAAAGCCTGTGACTACTTGAGCTTGTTCTTACCGCGACTTTTGCAGAGTTTGTTCTTATCTCTTTTCTCAGCACAATTCACACCAGAAATGCATTTACTTTCAATAAAAATTAAGAAAATGTTCTAAATGTGGAAATAAAGTGACTAACGAAATGTTTAATAATAATAAAAGCATTTATTGGGTAGGGTTAGGGGTAGGTGTAGGAAGGGCTTTTATTGTCCCATTAAGGGGGCATCCATTTAATAATTTTAATAAATATAATCTTTACACTGTATGTTATTATTGCATCCTGTTAATGTACAACAATACTGAGGTGCAAATAGTATGTATCTGTCAAAGTAAAGTATAAATTACATGTAATTACTATTTACACATAGCCTATTGCAAAGAACTGCTACTTTTATATGGCGTAAATAGAATATATCAACTTATTATGCTATTTCACTAAGTAAATAGCATCTACAGCTATTTGCGCTTAGTGTGATCATCTATCGCTAAGAAAATATGTTATTTTCACAGTGTAAATAGAATCTATTTGCTATTACCACTTGGTGTAAATAGCATCTATTGCTATTTGCACTTGGTGTCTTAAAAAAATGTGTGTTACAACTAACCCCACATTAGGTTGTGCTCCGCGCTCCCCTATGTAGCTGAATGCTAAGACTTTTTAAACAGTATTGCAATATGTACGGTTTGCAATGTAAAACCTTATTAGGGAGAAAGAACACATCTGAAGATCTCTTTCATTTTTCTGAGAGCGCGACAGAGACAGAGGCAATACACTCACTTATGATGAGTTAAAAGATCTTGTGATTTTACAGTAAGCAAGCACAGTCAGGGTTCAAAATGAGTGTCGTGTTGGGAAGTAGCAGATAAATTCATGATAGATACACACACTTAGAATAGAGCACTCTCTGTGATATGACTTACACAGTTACTCATATGACTTTAACATTTATCACAAAATTACCACATTTAAAGTCTTGATCATTATTTCCAGTGATAAACAACCAGGCAAAATACATTCCTAAATTTTCTGTGACATTAGCTGTGATTAGATCCATGTCTGATATATAATGGAAAACAGAATTGCAGTGCATTTACAGAAGTACTGATATTCATAAAATGTTGTAATTCAATAACCCTATATGTATTAAACTTACAGTTACTTCTACCCCAACTGCTTAACACACTGATTCCATTTAAACTTTTTTTTTTTTTTTTTTTTTTTTGGTGGATATTGTACTTCAATTGCTATTTGAAAAACTCTCACTTACATGTATAGATTGTTCAGCATTCACAATGTAACTGAAAGTGATGACATCATTGCAATATTTCCCTTAACACTTTTCAATAAGGTTCATTAGTTAACATTAGTTAACTACATTAATTAACATGAACTAATAATGAACTGCGCTTATAAAGCATTTATTTATCTTTGTTAATGTTATTTTCAACATTTACTAATACTTTATTAAAATCTTGTTAACATTAGTTAATGCACTGTGAACTAACATGAACAAACCATGAACAGCTGTATTTTTATCAACTAACGTTAACAAAGATGAACAAATACAGTAACAAATGTACTGCTCATGGTTAGTTCATGTTAGTTAATACCTTATTGTAAAGTGTTAGCATATTTCCAGACTAAACATTGAAACTGAATTGTGATTGGTCCTGTCTTCTTTGCATTTTGCATTCCTCTTCTTATCCAGCTGATTTTACAATGCACAGTGACTGCACAGTGAGCTGCATCTGAATTCCCCTACTTAGTATGCACTACCTGTCAAAAGTTTAATACTTTTAATCAGCAGGGACGTATTAGATCAAAAGTGACTGTAAAGACATTTATACTGTTACAAAAGATTTCTTAAAAGATTACAAAAAAGAAAAATGTATCATGGTTTCCACAAAAATATTAAGCAGCACAACTGTTTTCAACATTGATAATAATAATAAATGTTTCTTGAGCAGCAAATCAGCATATTAGAATGATTTCTGAAGGATCATGTGACACTGAAGACTGGAGTAATGATGCTGAAAATACAGCTTTGACATCACAGGAATAAATTACATTTTAAAAAATATTCAAATAGAAAATAGCACTATTGTGAAATATTATTACAATTTAAAAATAACTGTTTTCACTGTATATTTGATCAAATAAATGCAGCCTTGGTGAGTATAAAAATCTTACCAACCCCAAACTTTTGAAAGGAAGTATGAAGTAGGATGTATTTTGGGTGCAGTAAACACTGAGTAACATTGATAAGTGGCTGCAGGAGGAAAATGTTACAAAAGTCTAGAACATGTCCCCTTTAATAAATCGATTTGAAACTAAACATACAGAGAAGTTTTCAGCTTAACCTGTCAGGTCTATTGGGTCCATAACAAACACAGGCAGAGATTCTCACCTCTCATATCAAAGCGCATCAGTCACCAAAAGCTCCTGAGGGCACACCTGCCCCGAAACAACCCGCCCGCCTCTCTTCGCCCGCACTCCCGTCATATCATTCAGAAACAAACACTTTGCTTTCCCGTAGAGTCTACTGACAGATGGATATGACCTTCCCTCTGTTCAATGAGTCGCACGAACACTGACTGATGAATCTGAAGTGGCGTTGTGAGTCTGTACGAGCGTGTATGTGTGACAAAGGGGTCCGACTTGAGAGGAAAGGTGTGTGAGGATAAACAGAAGAAACACAGGGCAGTTGTGACTGTCACGACTGTCTCTCCCACCACAGAGATCTGCCTCAGATGCTTTAGGGTTGTTGACTTGTTACATTTATTTGCCCTCAGGTTAGAGCACACACATGCCGAAAGAGCTCAATTTGACATGTTAAGAGACAGGACAGACATTTAACAAACTGGAAATAGGACTTTTTTGCTTGTCAATGCTGTTTACAGTCTTTGAAAAGTGACTACTTTTCTTAGAGCTGTTAATCAAATAATCAAAATATCAAAATTCAATTGCATAATATATGTATAAGAAAATTTCCCAAAAGTGAACTTTACAATCCACAATGTAGTATCTACTGTATGAGCATTGGGCAAACACCCTGCACGTCAAAAAATTACACTATAGTGGTAACCTGTGCGTTAAAATTTGACGCCGAGGGGTCCTGACCCCTGGGAGTGAGAAAGTGTTTGTCACAGTCACTCAAGGCCTAGTCTACATGGGTATTTTTATAAATGGAGTTTTTCCTCCGTTTACAAAAAAAAAATTTGTGTCCAAATGCAAAAACACACTATGAAGCGCTGTCAAGAGCATGCCAAACCAACAGGTAGTAATATAACCTGAACCGTAAAGCCATGTTGGCCAATCAGAAGCCTGGAAAAAGGTTATTGCCAGTTCCGGTTTTGACATAACAAGCTAAAATCTCCAGTTTCACTGTCCGCACGACAACACTGCAACCGGAGTTTCTAAAAATCTTCACCCTGGCAGGAGTTTTCAAAAAAGTTCGGTTTCAGTGACCGGATACTGCGCTTGTGTGTGGACAAACGGCCAAACCACATAGAAAAATCTGCGGTTTTGAAAATACCCGTGTTTGTGTGGACAGGGCCTCAGTTTGGATTTTATTTCATTTGCACCATTTTCCCCGTTTCCCACTGCCTTGTTTGTCGTCATAGTTTCTGATTTGAGACTTGATCACTGTCAGCTGTGAGTCATCAATCACCTTCATTTGCACCTGTATTTAAGTTCCCTTGTTTCTGTTCATTGTTGTTGGGTCTCATTTGTGTATGGGTGTGTGTTATGCTACTTTCAGCCTGTGGATATATTAAGTGCTTCATCAGTATACAGTATTGACAGTAGACAGTGTACAATTCACAAAAGTCAAAATTCAGTTTAACACAATTATTTAATATATATTTTAAAAATGTGCTTAAATCCACAAATGTTCTGTCTTTGAATTTTTTTAATTCATTGTAAACAAACCGTTTTTAAATGTTTAATACATTTATATTTAATATATCTAATATTTAAATAATTGTTTTAAACCATTTTTATGTGTTTACATTTGCAATGTGTGATGTTTTTAGCTGTAATAAATTTGCTTAAATTTGCTTTTGCATTATGTATCTGTCTGAAGCATTGTGAATGAGGAAAAAACAGAGCAGGAACTAAACTGTTAGAGCTCAGGCAGGTGATAATTTGTGTCAATTTGTGGTGACATTTAAGATTCATAGACCGCTCTCTTTCTATCTGAGGGTGTCTGAGTTTGTATATCTGTGTGCATCTGCTATGCTCTCTTGGCACAGAAAAAATACAGAACATTACTGAGAGCAACACGGTCTACTTTATGAAACTATAAGCAATACTGGTAACACTTTACTTGGCATCATTATTGCATTATTTCAATACATACTCCGTATGCATGATACAGAGCAATGCATTATGGTTTTTAAAGTTAATGTAAGAATATGTAATTATAATGTACACTACTGTTCAAAAGTTTGGGGTCGGTAAGATTTTTTAAAATGTTTTCAAAAAGAAGTCTCTTATGCTCAGCAAGGCTGCATTTATTTGATAAATGCAGTAAAAACAGTACCGTTGTGAAATATTATTACAGTTTAAAATAACTCTTGTGATGACAATGCTGCATTTTCATCAGTCATTACTCCAATCTTCATCTCTTCAAGTTGTGTTGCTTGTTTGTTTTTTTTGTGGAAAACATAATCCCCTTTTTTATTCTATGGATTATTTTAATGAATAGAAAGTTTAAAAGAACAGCTTTACCATTATAAATGTATTTACTGGCACTTTTGATAAATATAATGTGTCCTTGCTGAATGAAAGCATTAATTTATTTCACAAAAATAAAAAATAAAATGAAAACTTGCTGACCTTAAACAATCTTTGTGATTTTAATGTCTATTTATTAATGCCTAACCAGCCAGAGAAACCTAGCAACTAGTCAGAAGTCCCTTACAATGCTAAGCAACCATCAATATAATCTTCGTATGGCATGCTTTTAAAACTTTTTTGAAATTTCAAACTAGTTTGACATGGTGCAGTAAACAACCCCATGAGCAAGCACCACTCACGTTTCTTCAGTCTGAATTGTTTTATAATCAAATGAAAAAGGTTTTAGTTGTGTGTCTGATGTTTGTTGGAATTCTTGCCCAGCAATTATAAGCTCTTTTAAAGTTTATGATGTGAAAAATACCAATCTGACAGGATGGTTTTAGTTTTCACGTCTGCTAAAGTCTCCACCTCAATGATTCACCAAACACTTTCTGATGATACACATGTGCCACAGTAGGTTATTGATTTTGCTGAAATGCCGTTTGCAAAGCATCTTGTCAATGTCTAACAGTCATTGTTCTATTTAGAGGTCACAGAGTATCATTTGACAGTGCTGGTAATAGATTGTGGGAAACTAGAGGCATCTATGCCAATCAAATCCTGCTCTTGTTCCAGATGTGAAAACAGCAATGATAGACCCAAGTTTTGAATCTGTCAGTCACAGTCTAAGGTACCATCTGTTCATCAAATTACTTGCTTCTGTGTGCGTGTCTGCATGTGAGAGGAGAGAGACAAGCTGACAGGAAATAGTTTGACAAATACTCCAAAGGACCCATGGCTTCATACTGGAATTAGGTGTGTGTTTTCAGAAAGATGTTTTTTTACTTACTGCAATGTGCTAAAATAATAATAAACTTCACATCTAATACATTTCATATGCGTGAAACATAAAAGATGAAAAGTAATCTAATGCAACACATCAAGTTTAAAATACTAAACATACACTGATCAGGCAAAACATTACGACCTAATATTGTGTTGGTCCCCCTTTTGCTGCCGCAACAGCCCTGACCCGTTGAGGCATGGACTCCACTAGACACCTGAAGGTGTGCTGCGATATCTGGCACCAAGATGTTAGCAGCAGATCCTTTAAGTCCTGTAAGTTGCGAGGTGGGGCCTCCATGGATCGGACTTGTTTGTTCAGCACATCCCACAGATGCTCGATTGGATTGAGATCTGGGGAGTTTGGAGGCCAAGTCAACACCTCAATATGAGCTACAGTAGCTCGTCTGTTTGATCGGACCACACGGGCCAGCCTTCGCTCCACACGTGAGTCTTGGCCGCCCATGACCTTGTTGCCAGTTCACCACTGTTCCTTCCTTGAACCACTTTTGATAGATACTGACCACTGCAGACCGGGAACAACCCACAAGAGCTGCATTTTTGGAGAGGCTCTGACCCAGTCGTCTAGCCATCACAATTTGGCCCTTGTCAAACTCGCACCTGTCAGTGGTCATAATGTTATACCTGATGGGTGTACAAGAGACAATTTATTATAAACATAATTCAGAGAAAACTAATGACAATGGCATGGGGCATGGAATATACATAGCTTGCTTTTGGCAGGCGAGATCTGCTACGCTGTTGTTGCTAAGCAATTGTATTACAATAATACAATAATTGTTCAGCTTAGACAAAATAACAAACAAAGAACATTTTAGAACCCCCGTAGCAGATCTCTACAGGTGCTGCGGAGGAGGAGGGATAACAGAAGCTTTCATAATTGCACAGCATGCCGATCGCATGCTAGGGTATGATGTGTTATGGTTACGTGTATTAGGAAGTATTTCTGATTGGCTGGTGCCACGGCGTTGGAAGAACCAATCAGCGTTTGGTTAGAGTTTCATGCCTGAACTATGTGTGAAAAGATGTGTTTTTAATTTTATTTTATTAAAAATATTGGGCGAACTGGCTTTCCTAATATCTATTGGTAATGTATTCCAAAATTTTGCAGCATAATTTACAAAAGCAGCGTTGCCAATTTTTGGTTTGTCTTTGCTGGGAACCTCCAATAAACCAGTAAAGTTCTAGATGGAATTTAATCAAAAGAGTTAGTGATTTAGCCTGGTCCTTGTCCATTATGGGCTTTGTACATAAGGAGAAGGACCTTGAAATATATTCCAAAATGTATAGAGAGCCAGTGCAATGTAGCTAAAACTGGAGATATATGTTCTCTTTTAGTTGTAGTTAATAAAGCTGAAGTCTGTTTATTGATTGTTGTGGGAGACCACCAGTAAGAAGTGCATTACAGTAGTCAAGTCTATTTGAAATAAAAGAATGAATTAGTTTTCTCTCATGATGTCACCAAGTGGCAGCATGTACAGTGAAAATAATAAAGGACCAAGGCAGCTCCTTTGTGGGACTCCAATGTGGGTTTCATGTTTCTTAGACACAAGCTTGCCAAAACTAACAGAAATTTCTCCCTTTAATATATGTTCTGAACCAGTTTAACACACAATTGGAAAGACCAACTAACTTTTCCAAGTTATCCATCATATCAAACACTGCATTTCAATCTAAGAGGACAAGATTTGAGACCTTATTTGTATAATTTCTTCTGAGGTCACTAAATATTTAGTATGAGGCAGTTTCAGTACTGTGGTAAGTTCTAAAAGTTTTAAGACTGAAACTCCTGCACAATGTGATTTTCTTCAATAAAAGTGTTTATATGTGCTACAACTACCTTTTTGATTATCTTACTAATAATTAGGAGTTTGGATATCGGTTTATAATTAGCTAGGAGACTGCTGTCCAAATTATTAATAGTAATAGTTAAAAGTAAATCCCTCAACGTGCAAGTAAATTCCCCCAACATCTCATTCACAAGATTTACTAGTTCTAGTTCTGATTTATGATATTTTGTCATTGAAGAACAATGCAAGTTCTTTGCATTTTGATGCAGAGAACTGTTGAGGAATGGAGGTGGTATTAACTAATTGATCCATAACTGAGAATAGTATTGTAATTCTCTGTAATAATCTTGGGAAAATAATCCTTTCTTGCCAGAAGTATTGTTTTATTATAAACAGCCTTCTTTATATTTTATAATTAACTGTAACCTGGATTTCCTCCATTTTCTTTCAGCAGCTCAACAGCTTCTCTTACAGCCTCTCACATTATTCTTGTTTAACCATGGAGAAATTCTAAGAGTAGACCTCTTATTGACCTTAAATGGAGCAACAGTATTTAAAATTTTCAACCATTTCATTTAAGGAACAGTCACATCTGTATGTCTCAGAAAATCTTAAATGAGTATGTTACCATACTGATGAGTGCTTTATTGATGTGCTGGGTGAGTTCAAAACTATCCAGTACATTCATGAGCTTCATAGCTTTGGAACATTCAGATCCCCACTCAAAATTATTTTATCATATCTAGTTACACCAAGTGAAATCACCTAATTCCTGGAAGAAGAAAAAAAAAATTAGAGCATGTTTTGGTGGCGATATAATATAATGATGAGCACTGATAATTATCCTTTAAGCTCTAGAGCAAGATATTCAGATGTTACGAATTCACCCAGATCAGTCATTAAACAACAAACTTTAAAGAGAAAATAACTGTTAGATAGATAGATTAGTTTTAGATTCAACTTTATTGTCATTGAGCAGAGTACAAGTACATATATACACACATACATACATATATGTATAGCCAATGATCAGCCATTAAACAGAGCTAATTTCACTTTGTAGAGATTTCAAAACAGAAAGGGTAATAGATAATGGCTGAACCTTAACAAAATTAAGATAGCTTATACAGAACCGAATCAGCCAAGCCGAAGACGACATTAACGGCCTTCAAGGAAGGGTTGACAAACTTGAAAAAACAGCCTCGGACATTGCCTCTGCTCTGGACATGGCCGAGTGCAGAAGCCGGCGCTCTAACGTTCGGATTCTGGGACTTCCGAACGGAGCTGAGGGAAATAATCCTGTTTCGTTTTTGGAAAATTGGCTCCCTCAGGTCCTTGGCACGGATACTTTCCCGGCCCCAGTGATCATTGAATGTGCACACAGGTTACCCAACAGCGATAAACAAGTTAGAAACACATCGTCAAGGCCAAAAACGATGATACTAAAATTCCTCAACTATGCTGACAAAGTCAGAGCTCTGAGAGCGGCTCGGGAAAGGGGTAAAGTGATGTTCCAGAACCACCACATTATGTTTTTCCCTGATCTGTCGTCCGAGGTGCTGAAACAACGAAGGCGATTTGAGGAGGTGAAGCAAGAGCTCCGAAGCAGGAAAATTAAATACGGGATGATTTTCCCTGCCAAGCTTCTGGTTATCCACGGAGACCGTCATCATTTTTTCAGTTCTCCTGAAGAAGCAAACGAATTCATCGTGGACCTGCAAAAAGATGTCGGTGACGCTGAGCATTCTACTACAGAGTAGCCTAGCTACTTTTTTTTGGTTTGTTTTTTGGATGCTTTGCATTAAAGTTTGACAGCTCCTTAATATTTCAGAACAAACTTTGGACTGAACTCTATTTTCGTTCTATTTTTTTTTTATTGCAAGACTGCCCTTAGTCTAACAACACCGTAATACGGTAAGGTGGCTCATTTTGGATTATATAGTCTAGTCCATAAAGGGCTGGTTCTGATTCAGTCACAGACAGTTAAAATTGAGTAGTCAAAAACCTATGTGTTTTGGTTAAACGGTCATAACTTCTAAGGTTAGGCATTTGAGAGCATTTATTTTGAATCTTCACATGTTAAGGTTTTGGATACAATTATCTCTTCTCTTAATTCAGCAACCACGTAGCGTTCCTTTTATAGGACCGCTGGGGCACGTAACTGTTCTAGTCGTGGAAGAAGGGATGTTCGCCGTGCGCTCTTTTGTTCTAGCGCATGTGCTGGGTTATTTTGTTTGTTTCCCAAATTCGTTTGCGCGTTGTTTTTTTTGTTTTTGTTTTGTTTTTTACATTTCAATGTATGCTCGAAGCTGTTATATGGTGTATGTTGGAACAGGTTGTTTTGATGTTTAGACTATCAAAATATGTAGAATATTCAAGTTTGTAACAAATGTCTAATTCTTCTAGTCTTATATTGACATCTTGGAATGTTCGGGGACTCTGTAATTTAATCAAATTGAAACAAGTGATGAACAGAGTTAAGTATCTTCATTCCAAAATATTATTCCTGCAAGAAACGCATCTACTGTCTGGCGAAGTTGTTAAACTGCGCAGAAGATGGCCAGGTCAGGTTATAGCAGCTTCACATAGCTCACACTCAAGAGGGGTAGCTGTGCTGGTACATAAATCAGTACCATTTCATATAATTAAAACTATTCACGATCCAATGGGTAGATATGTTATTATCAGTGGTAAGATGCTTAATGAATATTGCAATCTTGTAAGTATTTATGGCCCTAATACAGATGAACCAACATTTTTTCATAATCTTTTCTTAATTCTCTCTTCTCTTCAAGGTAACTTAATAGTCGCTGGTGACTTTAATTGTACTTTAGAGCCTAACTTGGACCGGTCCACAGGAATTGATACCTCGCATTCCCAAAGTAGGAACATAATTAATCAATACATCAAGGACCTTAATTTAAGTGATGTCTGGAGGTTTCAAAATGTTCTTGCTATTCCGCATCCTTTCATACTTATTCCAGAATAGACTATTTTCTTATTTCAAAAAACTTGATTGACTGTATATCTGATTGTAAATATAGTAGTATTATCTTATCTGATCATGCATCATTATCGCTGAATTATACTCTAAAAGCCATAAGTAAAAACCCACCTAGATGGCGTCTGAACACGAAATGGTTACATAACCCTGAGTTTCTTGATTTTGAAGGTAATCATATTGACATATTTTTTGAATGTAACACAAACCAGACGTCTGCCTTAATAAGATGGGAGGTATTCAAGGCCTACATTAGGGGACAAATGATCAGCTTCACTAGTTCTAAAACGAACAGATCTACTCTTAAAATGATTAAATTAGAACAGAGTATTAAGAAATTTTCAAACAAGATACTCCTGAACTGAGACATAACCTTTTACTACTTAAAGCAGATTTGAATGAGCTCTCTACCAATACAGCTGTGGCTAATATAACTAGGCTTAAACAATCGTATTATGACCAAGGAGAAAAGGCTGGTAGGCTATTGGCATGGAGAATTAAGGCTCAACAAAATGAAAAAGTGATTAATGAAATAGAAACTACAGATGGACAAAAGACCATGATTCCAACTAAAATTAATAATGCTTTTAGAAACTATTATCAAGATCTTTATAAATCGATACCTCCTGTGAATACCCATCTCTATAAAACATTTATGGACGAAATTCAGTTATTCCAGATATCTGAGGAAGATTCCAAATCACTGGATCAACCAATTGAAGAGGCAGACTTGAGTGCAGCCATTAACTGTATGAGTAGTGGGAAAGCTCCAGGCCCTGATGACCTGCCTATAGACATCTACAAGATTTTTCATAACAAATTAACAACACCAATGATTGATATGATTAATGAATCTTTCAGCAATGAAGAACTTCCTTTTTCCTTGCGTTCAGCCCTTATAACTTTAATTCTTAAGCCAGGGAAAGATCCTACAAAATGTGCCTCCTACAGACCTATTAGTCTTTTGAATTCAGACACCAAGATAATTGCCAAAGTTTTAGCCAACAGACTTGATAAGTTTTTACCATTATTGATTGATCCTGATCAAAATGGCTTTGTAAAGGGTAGACAAGCCTTTCATAATATACGTTGAGTGTTAAATATCATACATGTTAAAAAAGGAGCCTCGGATACAGCCTTACTTTCCCAAGATGACGAGAAGGCTTTTGATAGGGTGGAGTGGGCCTATCTTTTTGATACCCTTTCTTGCTTTGGTATTGGTCCTTACTTTAGAAAATGGATTAAAATTCTATATTCAAATCCCACAGCAGAGGTATTGACTAATAATATAATCTCTAAACCATTTCTGCTTTATCGAGGTACACGTCAGGGTTGCCCTCTTTCGCCGCTCCTTTTTACATTGGCTATTGAACCTTTAGCTATTGCAGTACGAAGAAATAATGATATATCAGGGATTACAATTGGCAGTCTTGAAAATAAACTGGCATTATATGCTGATGATATTATATTATTTTTATCTAACTTAAGCACTTCTATCCCTTCTTTACTGAGCCTAATTCAAACTTTTGGAATTTTTTCAGGTTATAAAGTGAACGAGTCAAAATCCATGATCTTATTTCTTAAAGAATCAGAGCGTCTTACACCTCCCATCCAGTCCCCCTTTAAAAATGCTCAGGAAAGTTTTAAATATCTTGGTATTAATATTACCCCAGACCTAAACAATTTGGTTTCCTGCAATTATAATTATATAACAAAATTAATAAATGAATCAATCCATAAATAGTCATCCTTACCAATCTCTCAGATTGGACGTATCAATATATTAAAAATGAATGTTCTCCCGAAATTTTTATACTTATTTCAGTCAATTCCCCTACCCCCTGCACACAATTTTTTCAGTAATATGAGGAAGATTTTCACAAATTTCATCTGGGCGAATCGGCATCCTAGGCTGAGGCTCTCTCTTTTGTATTTACCATATGAAAGGGGAGGGTTGCAGTTGCCTAATCTTAAGTGGTATTACTGGGCAGCTCAACTTTGAGCAGCAATGTTTTGGTTTACAAATGAAAATACTACCCCTTGGATGCGGATTGAGGCGAATACAACTGCTCCTTTACCACTAAATTTATATTTGTACTCCGCTCCCCTGCCCAAATTGAAAAAAAACCCACTTCTAATCCTTTGGTTAAAAATACTATCGTGGTATGGTATGAAGTTTTGAAACATCTTGGAGAGATTCCACAATTATCACAGTTTACCCCTATTTGGGGAAACACTTATTTTACACCAGGAACACATTATGCTGGTTTTAAAATTTGGGCATTAAAAAAGTGCTAAAAGTGCTACTGCCAGATCCGGAGATCTGCTGAATGGATTCAAAAACGGTAAAACTCAACTGTTTAACTCTATGCTCAGTTTTCAGGATTTAAGACAAAAGTTTGATTTACCTAAAACTCATTTTTTTTTTTTATATCTTCAAATTAGGAACTTTATTAATAAAGCACAGAATCACTCCCCTACCTTACCGGATCTGTCTCGTTTAGAAAAAATTACTTTAATTTAACCTTAATTGTGGTAAACAAATTTTCATGTTTTATAGACTAATCTCCACTAACTACAGGGAAAATACAGACAACAAACGTTTGGCTTGGTGCCAAGACATAAATGAGAATATAACTGAGGATGAATGGCAGAGTATCTGTCTAAAAGCCCAGACCCAGACAATTAATACTAGGTTTAAACTTATACAATACAAATGGATTATGAGAGTGTACATAACTCCAGAATTACTACATAAATTTACCCGATCAATGTATAAAATGCAACCTAGAGATAGGAACATTATATCATTGCTTATGGAAGTGTCCTCAAGTTCAACATTTTTGGGAAAAGGTTTTAGACTTTTTATCACTGGTTTTGAAACAAAATGTTCCTATATGTCCTAAACTTTGTATACTAAGTATTTTCCCTGTAACTTGCACTTTATCCAGTTCGGGTAAGAAAATGTTGATTTTCTGTTTATTACAAGCAAAACTCACAGTAGCACGCCATTGGAAAAATATAGAAAGCCCTAGTTTTAAACAATGGTTACAGGAATTGTCTAACTGTTTGGCTTTGGAAAAACTTGCATATATTGTTATGGGAAAACCTGAAAAGTTTTTCAAAGTATGGAATCCTTTTATGGAATTTTTTAAGGAAACCGATCCTAATAGTCTGTTTCCTGTGTAACATGGCTTAACATGCATCAGGTGTTATAATATTAATGTACCATTGTATATATATATATATATATATATATATATATATATATATATATATATTTATTTATTTTTATATTTTTTATTTTTTTATTATTATTATTTTTTTTATTTTTTTTTGTGTGTGTGTGTGTGTGTATTGTTTGTCTCTGTTAGTAATGTTTCAAAATCAATAAAAACAGTGTTGAAAAAAGAAAAAGAAAAAAAAAAGATAGCTTATACAGACATTTGATGAATTATCATTTTTATGGATCTGTTTAATCTCTGATAGATACTTGAACAATGATGTCTATGATGATAAAACTGACTTGACTTCGGTAAATGTGCATGAGGGGGAGAGGGATGACCTTGGATCAGTGACTGAGAGAGGGACATCCTACAGTAACAGTATGTTGCTGCAATGTAAAAAAAAACCAAAAAAAAAAACATAATTGTCACTACTTATTGATCATAAATTGTTCACAGTGTGAAGCACTTGTGATGGGAAGTCACACTTATCATTGTCACATGATGTCCTGTATTGTCTGACCCTGGGGTCAGTTCTTCGTATCTCATTTAATACATCTGAGATGATTTGACAGATCCCAGATCTTCTAATAGTGATAACTGATCTCTGGCTAATTTGGTTCTTCAAACGAATTTGTGGATTGAATTAAAATATCTGGATTAAGTTGTCTAAGATTACTGCGCGTTCCTGTGTTCCCTGAAGAGGGCAGATGCATCGATACTCGAAACCACGATCAGCAATGCAGCGATTGGCTGGCGGCAAGACAGCAACGTAATGACATCATATAATTAAAAAAGCCACCTGGCAAAAAACTTGACAAATAAAAAATAAAAATAAAAAATATATAAAAAAACCCCACAAATTTCTGGACCTTTTTAAGGAAACAGCGAAATGACCAAACCAACATAAAAGTTATAATAGATAAATGATAATTGTTTTTTTTTAAACATGATTTATTTATAATGAATTATCATGAATTATTTATATTCATGATTTTATAGTATTTGTACACCCTTTACATTTTTATTTCAATGTTGCAATTAGCAATTCATTTAATTGTTAATTCAATTTGAAGCAGATTTGTTACGTGACAGCATTATTTAAAGTTTCTTAAGGGTCAAGATCCAGTTATCTGCATCTCCTGTGCCGCATCAAGCATCCCATAATATCCGTCATCACTCAAATTAATGCACGGCTCAGATTAACTACAGCATGTGTGTAAGACTCCAATAAAATTATAAAGTAATTATTCCATCACAAATAAATCTCTCAATCAAGTGGCTGTGTCTATAGTATTATACACCTTTATAGTATTACACAACATTATAATATTTTTAAATACATTTTTATATTATTATTATTATTATTTAAAATTATTATTGCCCCTGTTCAGTAATGAACTCTTGTAATAATGTAGCAGAGGCTGGGACAGATTTTAAGTATCACCTCAAGATGCAATCTAATCCTGTTTACATGAAATAAGCCTGCTCCCGAGCAGGTTTAAGCTTATGGATCTGTTGCTATGACAGCAAGTCCAGGATGAGCGTCGAAGAACCAAACAATCCAAGATCATGCCAAATCGTCAACAATCAAATCCAGCTAACTGAGTTAGCGACGTACGAAGAACGGACCCCAGTTCTCGTAGACCCTGATTAGTTTACCTTCCTCCACCTGTGCCTGTTTAGCTCCCTCAAGTCTGTGTACTTAATCTCCCCCTTCTGTTCTTTCTTTGTCACATATTGAATGTGGGCACGTTGTTTGCTACTTGCAAGTCTTCAGTAAACTTTAAAGTTGTTTGTATCCTGCATCCTTCGTCTTCTTTCCACGGCCAAACCATGACAATCATAGTGGGCATCTGTGACATTATGGAGAAATAATTCAAATCAGATACTTTTGTTACTTTTTTTCCACAAGCTCGTTTTGCTGGAGTTTCTGATAATCTTTCAATTGACATTGAGCATCAATATCACAATTTTTAAGGTTTATTTGTTTGTTTGTTTATTATTTTTAATTAATTTATACATGTATTAATTTATTTATACTTTTTAATAGAGTGGTGCAGGTATTATGTCAGAATCCAGAAGTCTCAATTGCCGCTGGTTCCTTTGAGATTTTCCTATGGGGGTTTTCAACTTATGAGTAAAATAAAGCCTGAGGTAAACATAACTTGATACTTTGACGTTTTGTTTTGTTTTACAATGCACACACTCACACTCCAAACTGCCTCATCTAGTTATTTATTAACTCCTTCCCTGCCATCGTTTTTTTTTTTTTAAGTTGCCAGCCAGCATTTTTTTCACAAAATGAAACCATGAAACCCCCAGAATATTTTGTTGTATCAATATCTGAACATGCAATATATCAAAAGAAGGAGCAAGAAGAGGAAAAAAAGCTTGTATTCTAGCTTAAAGGAACACTCCTTTAAGGCTCATTTTCCATCTCCCCTAGAGTTAAACAGTTGAGTTTTACCGTTTTTGAATCCATTCAGCAGATCTCCGGATCTGGCAGTAGCACTTTTAGCATAGCTCAGCATACATCATTGAATCGGAGTAGACCATTAGCATCTCACTCAAAAATGACCAAAGACTTTCAATATTTTTCCTATTTAAAACGTGACTCTTCTGTAGTTACATCGTGTACTAAGACCGACGGAAAATTAAAAGTTGCAATTTTCTAGACCGATATGGCTAGGAGCTATACTCTCATTCCTGCGTAATAATCCAGGAACTTTGCTGCGGTACCATGGGTGCAGAGGCGCAATGACATTACTAGAATTTGGAGGCCAAGTCAACACCTCAATTTGTGCTACAGTAGCTCGTCTGTTTGATCGGACCACACGGGCCAGCCTTAGTAAGTTTCATTAAAAAAACAATATTTTGAGCAAAAGGCTGAGAAAGTTGCTATTTTATCAAAGACTACATCCAGATTGGATTCAGAACGATGATCAAAACACAGATGGAGTAGATTGAGTCCATCAAAAACCCCTAAAGTTGCCCAGTCCTATATCTCTCCCTGGGTCAGCCTTTAATTCGGTAACATTAGGCAGTTTTGATTTACATGCTGTTTAATGTTGATGATTGCTTTATTTTACATATGCATCTGCTTACATATGCTATCGCTAGTTTCTGCTGCTTTTTCGCCTGTGTTTTGATCCGGATATTCAGTACTCTTTCAGAAGCCGTATAATAGTGAAAACACGGAAAGCTGGAAATTTCCATCAATGGCGGGGAAGCGTTGTCTCATAAATGACAGAAATTTCCGTCAATAGCGGGGAAAGAGTTAACGTACGTTTTCAAAAATGAACATAACTGCTTCAAAATTCATGCTATCGCTATGGGTGTGTGTAATACGTTGTAGAACAAAATGTCAAAGTATTAGCCAGTTATGTTTACCACAGGCTATATTTTACCTGCACCTGTTTTTACTTTTTATACTGACTCAAAAATAATTTATTTCATGTTTAAAATCAAGTTACACAGTGAAGTCAATTTGCTGTCAACTTTGTGAGCTGTAATATTTTACACATACATCATAGAGCCTAAAACTCTAATATGCTATCATATAAATAATTGAAAAGATCAGTATACTTTGCACCTCATAAGTCATTTGAGTGAGACTGAAATTATACTCTAAGGATTTTACTTACAAAAAAATTCATTATAATTCCTCACTTTAAGGCTCTAATTAGAAGCGTACGCACATTATTATTTGATTTCCAGACACTCTGTGCAAGTGTTAGCTGCCATAGTAGCTTTAATATTCATTGCTATGCATTATTATTTCACGTTTTGCAGCTAGTTTGTATTTTTAGTAGTGTCTCAATTGCCGAAATGTATGTCCCTGGTTAAAACCCACTTTATTCAGTAACATACCTAAAATATATATTAAATTAAGTTTTGCATCTCTCAAACTATAGATTTGCTTTTATAGCACACTATGCAGATGTGAGTTTGCATGTTTCTCTCAAACTTGTCATGTCCAGGTTGATTTTCTCAATAGATGGGGTCACAAACAGGTGAAAAGTGGATTGTAATTTCCACAGGCCCAGCAGTCTTTCTTCTGATGTTATCAGGTGTTCTCCTACTTTCATGTAGGAATGAGGGTTGCATTATTTTGCAATTCTTTGATGTGAACTGAGACAATGTTCTTCCTCATCAGAGGTGACTCATCCTATGCTGGATTGGCTTCAGGTGCAACAATGAAAAAGAGCAAGCATTACACTCAATTTTGACACTCAAAATCTATCTATCTATCTTATACTATACTATACTATACTATACTATACTATACTATACTAGGAAGCCTGGCTGCTACTAGTGTGTCTCACAAACCAAAAATATCTGACTGTTATGTTCAGACAGGGGAGCCCCAAATTTAGTCAGGAATAGTATTTTAGCCTTTAGTTAAATATGATTGTTATTTTTATTTCTTATACATGGTATTTTTATTTTTTATGCATATGTTGTGATTATTCTATTACTATTTTAATACATTTTTTATGTAAAGCACTTTGAATTACTTTGAATTATTAAACTTGCCTTGCCTTGCCTTACTATATTGCCAAAAGTTTTGGGATGCACATGAACTTTAATGACATCCCATTCTTAATCCGTAGGGTTTAATATGGAGTTGGCCCACCCTTTGCAGCTATAACAGCTTCAACTCTTCCGGGAAGGCTTTTCCACAAGGTTTAGGAGTGTGTTTATGGGAATTTTTGACCATTCTTCTAGAAGTGCATTTGTGAGGTCAGGCACTGATGTTGGACGAGAAGGCCTGGCTCCCAGTCTCCGCTCTAATTCATCCCAAAGGTGTTCTGTGGGGTTGAGGTCCGGACTCTGTGCAGGCCAGTCAAGTTCCTCCACACCAAACTCGCTCATCCATGTCTTTATGGACCTTGCTTTGTGCACTGGTGCGCAGTCATGTTGGAACAGGAAGGGGCCATCCCCAAACTGTTCCCACAAAGTTGGGAGCATGAAATTGTCCAAAATGTCTTAGTATGCTGAAGCATTAAGAGTTCCTTTCACTGGAACTAAGGGGCCAAGCCCAACCCCTGAATGACAACCCCACACCATAATCCCCCCTCCACCAAACTTTACACTTGGCACAATGCAGTCAGGCAAGTACCGTTCTCCTGGAAACTGGCAAACCCAGACTCGTCCATCGGATTGCCAGACAGAAAAGTGTGATTCGTCACTCCAGAGAACACATCTTCACTGCTCTAGAGTCCAGTGGCGGCGTGCTTTACACCACTGCATCCAACACTTTGGATTGCACATGGTGATGTAAGGTTTGGATGCAGATGCTCGGCTATGGAAACCCATTCCATGAAGCTCACTTTGCACTGTTCTTGAGCTAATCTGAAGGCCACACGAAGTTTGGAGGTATTGTAGCTATTGACTGAGAAATTTGCCGACTCCTGCGCACTGTGTGCATATCAACATATTTAAACTGGTTGTGCAAATAATGCTCTCACCAGTTTTCTTGCCATTGACAAAATATCATTGGTTCTCATTTTTATCTGTAACCCAAGTCAGGTTTAAATATGCACATGCACAAGTGAGATTTCCGAGCTATAGGCAGTTATTATAGCAATAATAGCAACTATTATTTTGCCATTTAGTCTCCTTTCAAGTTTAACAGCCTATCACTGTCAAAACTATGTTAAACATTCTCTTTAGTGTTCCATAGATGAATTAATCAATGTTGTATGTTGTACGGATATGAAACAACATAAGGATGTTAATTTATAGGGTAAACTGTTCCTATAAAGGATTTTTTTTTTTGCCAGGACACTATAAAAGGGTAACTTGTGTGGTTTGTTCTCCTAGAGGAACCTGAGATTAACCTAATTAACCTTGCACTAGATCTAGATCTGTAACAACTGGGTAACTGACCCCTGCACCTCAGGCAGTGTAGAGAACGGCTAGAGATTAATGTGTTTTAAAATGAATGCGTCAAAATGCACTTGAGAGAACGCGAGGTTCCTCTCTCTTTGTCTTATCCCTTACGGCTCTGTGACTGGTTTCCCATGGCCCGAAGGCAATTGGCTCACGGAGCCTCCATTACTTATCTGGTGACGGAATGAAAGAACAAGTTCTTCTCTTCCAAACTTTGAGCAGTAAATAAAGATGTCAAGCAGTGCAGTGTGCTCTTGGGTCAAAGTTTGTTACCATAGGGATATGATTCTGCCATCTGTTGTTTACCCAGGTACCATGGTTTAAAGCCTACTGCCTCCGTCTGTGTGCCCTGACAGGAAAACAAAGCTAGGCAAACTCATAACAAAACCCTCTCTGAACTCAGTTTCCATATAATTTTCCCATGATTGTGCTTAACATGTGTTATGACGTGGGTCAACGGTAAATTACGATAAAAAATATGGCCTATGTGGCAGAGTAACTCACTAGCAAAACAGCTGGCTGAAGGCTAAATAATCTGACATGTGTATTCCCCATCTCTTTCAGTTTAAACCAGCATAAGCTAGTAAAGCTGGTCTGTTTTGCTGGTTTTAGAGGAGATTTGGATATATCTATAGACACTGGTGAAACTAATATGTAACTCTAGAAACATACCAAGGACACCAAAACTAAACCATGCAGGGAAACAGGAACTAAAGAAAACAAAACAGAATATCAGTCTATAGAACAGAACATAAACCTGACAATATGCAAATTACAAATTATGAAAGAGTAATTTATAAGAAATCTTTGCATTCGTTTGAAATCTCTTTAGATTGCAGACTTTCGAATCTTTGCAAATCTGATCACAGTGTGAGACACTGTTTAGAAACTCTAGATGTGACTTTTAGTATAAAAACGTGAAATGCAGGAGATCCAGTCTCTATTTGCTTTTCATTCTAATCTAATTGTTGTCTATGAGAGGCAACAGAGCTGTAAAAGAGATGTATTTCAGGTGGGGCCAAACATCTGAATGACTTGGAGTGCCAAGAGATTTCAAATGAGAATTTGTACATTTCCGTCTTTTGAAAGGGATTTGATGAGATTAAGGCCTGGAGGGAATTAAATGGAAGGAGGTGTGGAAAAGCCTCATTGTTTTCAGGTCTCATCCAGGCAAGACCTTTAACTTGGATTTGCATTTGGACTGAACTTATTGAACTCCTCCCAGCTGTGTTCTAGTGCAAGTATGCATACTCGTAAACGTACAACTCCTGCCAAACCTCTATAATCCTTTTTTGCCACTGCGGTGCAGATAGAATTCCAGCAGTCTATTCAGCTTCAATTCAGTTTTCAATTCCAAGGTGATTTTATTGGAAACGGCGGCAGCACAACTTGCCAAAACAATTAACAAAAAAGGCTTGCTTCACAGAGAAACGACAGTCTGTGGAAAACATATATATTCTGATCAATAATTCTCATTTCCTCTTCTTTCCCCCCAAGAAACCCAGAAAACAACCTTGAGCATGCGTGTGTGTGTGAAAGGGATTTGGTTTGGCAGATCAGATTAAAGTATAGATTTGTTTCTTTATTAGTGTTATCCAGTGTTGAATCACTGCCGTTGACCCTGAATGCCACAAGAGCTTATTGAAACACATAAGCCTCTGAGAGTTTGATACATATCAGGTGACAAAAGCCACCGTACCTCAATTCCCCCACAATGCAAAGTCTCAGAGGAATTAGAGCTTCTTTTAAGAGATAAAGTGTTGCTAAACAAGAATAAACACAGGTGTTAAAAAGGATGTGATTGTAAAGATGTGATTTAGCTGTTAAACTGATATGCAGGGTCCAAAATTAACATTCACACCGGATTAAAGTTGGCTCTGGAAAGTAAATCAAACTTTATAAACTACAATAAATAAATATAATATAATAAATATACACTTTTTA
Organism: Rhinogobio ventralis; assembly: GCA_039654625.1. Classification (NCBI taxonomy): domain Eukaryota; kingdom Metazoa; phylum Chordata; class Actinopteri; order Cypriniformes; family Gobionidae; genus Rhinogobio; species Rhinogobio ventralis. The sequence continues at coordinate 20,772,467 of CM077206.1, read as the reverse complement.
ATAAACTTGAATGGCACCATTATGTGGTTTAAGTTTGTGTAAGAATTGTAAGAGAGATAAACTGATGCAAGTAACGCAAACATGCTGAAGTCATAGTACCGCAGCAAAGTTCCTTGATTATTACGCAGGAATGAGAGTATAGTTCCTAGCCATATTGGTCTAGAAAATCGCAACTTTTCATTTTCTGTTGGTCTTAGTACACGATGTCAAGTTTTAAATAGGAAAAATATCAAAAGTCTATGGTCATTTTTGAGCAAGATGCAAATGGTCTAATCAGATTCAATGATCTATGCTAAGCTATGCTAAAAGTTCTACCACCAGACCCGGAGATCGGCTGAATGGAATTACAGGAATACTGGATTCTAAACAACAAAGAAATGCCACAATTTATCAAGAACTTGGAGCAGATAGGAGGGAGAAACACCTCATACATGGCCACTCCCAAATATAAGTGGCTTTCCTTGCCATTAATGCTTGGATAACACACGTCTTCTTCAATTAAAAATAATGACTAGTGCGATTTACAAACATCCATTGCATCTCAAGAGGGGAAAAAAAATCATTTTAGTCACACAACATTGGTTAATGGAAACGCTGTCATTTTGCAATGGTTTTTTTAGCTAAATTTAGAAAATATAATACGTTTTGCGCAAATCTGTATGTGGCTAGACTACTTATGTTACAAATGGTATGTTTATTTGCAAATGCTGCTGTTAGCCAATTAGCGTTATGTTTGAGATACAACTTCAATGAGACAATTAGCACTTCATTCAGTTTTTAAAAGCAACTTGTCAAAACCAACAAGACTTTTAAAAAGAAAAAGAACATATTTTAATTTGTTGAAGGATATTGTGTAAAATAAATAGGGTTGTTCTGTCTCTACAAAAACTGAATGTTTGTGATCTTCACACAACTGGATTTATGGCACTGCTGCCATGTGGAAACAGCTTGTACCCAAGGCTGAAACATAGAGGTGTACAGCCTAAGAGAAGTAATATCTTCTCCTGCACCCTGTCTCCTTTCTCCAGACAGGTTTATCGCTTGGAGAAAGCTAAAGGATGTATTGAACGTATATTCATACATATTAGGATTTGGTTTATTAGTGTTACTCAAGTTACTCTGTACAGATACTTTCAGTGACTCAGTGAATTGCTCAAGATTTAAAGTATTGCATGCTAATAAATGGGTGTCATACTTTAAATATACCCGTGACCCCCCCCCCCCCCCCCCACTTATAATGTGTTGTTTTGAACCAACAAATAGTAATTGAACCAACTCTCTCCGACTCTGATTTAAACAGGAATTTTTTTTTATTTGATTTATTTTTGTATTTTATTGAAAACATTTGTTTCATTTGAATACAACATTTGTTAGACAATCACCAATGCATCTTACGCCACATTTACATTAAATGTTCAAGTTCAAGTGACCTAATTTTTCCTCCCTTGTGGCACAGATCGGATATGACCTACGAACGTGTAAGCAGGAAAAAAACACATGGATTCCAATATTCTCAGATCAGTTTCAGGCCTCATTCATATTTGGAAATAAATCAGATATAAATTGGATATGTGCATTGCGTCTGCCATTTAAGCAGACAGGCAGGATATTCCCCTGTCAATGTGAGTCGTACGTCATTGAAAAAGCAACAGTGGCGAATGACATCAACTCACCAACCGTGATCACAGACTTGATTTTTTTTTTCTGTCTTTTTCCTCTACCTAGAGACACCAATGTTTTGATGACCTTTAAAGATATTGTGGAAAGAAAAGGCCATTGCAAATCACGCCATTTTTACTTCCATTTCAGCCTAAGCTTTTCCAGGTCAGTAGATCCACCTTGGGTTGTTTCACCAAGTGTATAGTGTAAATGCAGAGATCGGATATGAGTTACTTATAGAATATGTAAGATAGATATACTCAACAAATCGGAAATGGACATCAAGACCTGCAGCGTAAATGTGGCCTTACGTAACAAGGAAGCAAAGTAACTAGGGTCAGTTAACGATGGCATTTTGCCGTACCAGTTCGAGCCAAATTCAGACCCTGAGAATGTTTACGAACAAGAGGATTGTGCAGAACCTTTGCAAGCATGGATTTTACAGGATGTTTCAGAGAGGTCAGTTCCTAAGGATCGGTGAACAGTCTTACAAAAGCGAGATCCCCAAAACTAAAGACTACATCAACACTGTAATGTTAGCTGGCAAGCTAGCTTTGCCCTTTGTTTACATCGTAGCAACAAGATAAAACTTAGAATTGGAACTGTTAATAGAAAACACAACAACAAATAATAAAACATACTTACAGGTTGTGATACATAAACTGATTGTCCCGACAAAATGAGATCTGCACCGTCTTTCAGGAGAAGCTTTGTGCGTAGCCAGCATTGTACTCTCTTAGGTTCTGGAAGCTGTCTTTCGTAAAATGTGTGGCACACAGATAAATATTGGGGTTATAATGTTCAAGAACAGTGTTAAAATAAAATTTTAACCCTTTCATGCGTGAGTTTCAAATATTCTAGCTGACCCCCCAGAGTGAGTTTTTTTAATGCGACCGTTATTTTAGAACGTTTCACCTTATTGTTTCCATGGCGACGCGTCATGCTTGTCACGTGACTCACTGCAGCCAAAATAGCGCTGTATGACAGATGTATCACTTTTATTTTGTTTTTCCTTTTTTTTATTTAAAATAGTCACAATATAGGTGTCATCATATATATTCCAGTTCTCAAATATGTGCAAGTGAATGTGTTTTGTTGTTTAAAAACCTTTATAAATGATCTTGATCTATATTGTGAGATGGGCGCCGCCATGTTTGTTTGCACCGCAGTTCAGAGAGTCCTGTAAGTGGGATTTACATCACGTGAATTCATAAATTTCCCCCGAAATACATGCAAGTAAGTGGACAGTGAACTGGGGAGAAGAGTTCAGTTGAAACTTTATAGTTACTTACACTATGTGTATCTGATATAAATAAAACACGCCGGTAAATTATATTTGAATGAATTGTTATTGCTGCTTCCATAGACACCAGTGTGTATTTTTTTTTAACTTTAAATGTATTGTTTTACTAGTACTTATGTGTATTTAAATGTTTGAAATCTAAAATAAAAATATTTGCCAAAATGCGAAAGCACAGTTTGATTCTGGCAGTTATGTGACGTGACTGAATATTCTGAATCCATATGTGGTACCGTACTCTCAGGGGGACAGAAATAAAAATCCCATATGTGGGACCGTACAGCTCAAAAGGTACTGTTTTCTAAGTTTTCCGCCTTGGAATCGGGGTGGAAAAAACAGCGTCTCTTTGACATGGCAACAACATGCTACTAAAGCAGGCCTTTGTTTTCTCTAGCCGCAGCTCAACCATGCCTCACCCCCCTTTTTTGTGTATCCCATGGGCGGGGATTCTTTAAATGAGTGACATTGTGACTTCACAAGACCCGGAAGAAGTGTGTTGTAGTCCCAACGAGCCGTTTGTTGTAGTTCTTGAAAAGTGTTTTCTGTTAAAGAAAATATCTCCCTTTACCGTAGACTTTGAGCTTTGTAACCTTGCAGGTTTTTTTTATGCTCAAACAGCAACAGTACATACTAACTAAAGTTAAAAAAGTGAAAAAGCATAATAGGACCCCTTTAAGATTGCGCACTGTGTGTGTTTGTGTGTGTGTCAGATGTTTATATAGCTTTTCAAAATATCAAAACTGAAAGAAATCCAACGGCTTGCATGCTAGAGAGAGCCATCAAAGCCATGCAAATTCATGCGCTGACACTCACTGACAGACAACCCAGAATTAATCAGCAGTCTGTCAACCGAACTGCATCGTGATTTTCAAAAAAGCAGTGACAATTGTTCTGTTTGTTTGATAACCCCCTCTTTCTATTCATGCAAATGGAAAGTCATTACTCTCAATCCAACAATAATCGCAAATGAAGCAATTAAATGCTCAATTTCAGTACGACATTTACATGGATACCATGTGGCGTTGATTCATTAGGATCAATCAGTGGCACAGAGATTAATGTCAGAGACAAGACAGTGGAATGGCAGATAATCATGAAGCTTTACTTGTTGGCATTGCCTGCAAACCGTTTTGAGCCGTTTCTTTCTATTTGAAGAGACTCTAAAAGCCCACCAGCGCTTGCAGGTCCACGTCTGTGGTGGAGATGCTCTGTCAAATAAAATCAAAGAATCATGCTGGCAGCATGTGGGTATTTTGGCTGCTGTATTTTGACTTTTACAGTAATCGCTTTAATACAGGTTGTTTTTAACTGTTAAATATGTTACATTAAAAGTTCACCTCTGGGTTTGCCACCATCATTATACTTTGATGACTAGGTTGCTATTAATAATAATGTCTGAAAAGCAGTTAGTAGTAACACATAAAATAATATTTTGCTTTGCTTTGGACTGTATTATTGTGATTATACATTTTTAGACAGTTTTACAGTGATTTAAAATAATATTGTAAAGGGTGTTTCTTCTGTTTTTATCAAATAGTAATACATTTTTTTGACCTTGTGTGTGTGTGTGTGTGTGTGTGTGTGTGTGTGTGTATACATATTCCTTTATCTTTTTTCAGACTTTTTCATTAGTTTTCATTTTTGTAGATTTATTAGTTTGTTTTTCTACAGTAAAAATAGAGATGTGTACAAACAATAAGTTAATCATCACTTAAAATTATGAACAAATAATATGAATATTTTTATTTTGTGTCATTTCTAGGGGTGTAACAATATATTGTGTCACAATATATCGCAATACAAAAACGCAACAATATGTATCGTGGATAGCGACAATCTGTATTGTGTTTAGTTCACCTAAAATGAAAACAACTGAGTGTCAGTAGACTTAGTACTACATTAAACTGATATATAATGTTGAAAATAATGTATATAATATTGCAATGAGGGAATATTTGTGGGTCCTGAACATGCCTTATGTCTTATGTTACCAGTAAAAAGTGGCCTACATTATTTTAGTTATATCTAGTCAGTGACAGAGTGCAAGAATTTTCGTCTAAAATAATTCTGTATTTTCAGCTTCAGAATCATGAATATTTTTATTCTGGTGTCACTATTGTCCTGTGCATTGGGTTACCAGCGCCAAGTCCAAGCCTATTCATTTCCACCCCCAATGTAATACCAAACCTATAGCATTTTAATCAACAGTACACTTTTTGTTAACCTTGTACCATGTCTTGGAGTATCGCAATAATATAGTATTGTGAGTTCAGTATAGTGATATGTATCGAATCGTGACACGAGGGTATCGTTACACCCCTAGTCATTTCCCATCAAGCTTTGTCAAAGTGTAAAACTATTATTGAGTTGTTTGTTTTGTATAAATTAAATGTTACATATGCTTTTTTCTTAAAGTCCAAAGGTTTTTCATAGTTGAAGAAACATCCATTAATTTGACTTTCACTGCAAAAAATGCTCTTCTTATTTAGTATTTTTTTCTCGTTTCCAGTCCAAATATCTAAAAAATCTTAAATCAATATGCATTTACTAGATAAGTAAAATGACATAAGATATTTTTTTCTTGTTTTCTGGAGAAAAGTTTTTGCTCACAAAATGATCTGCCAATGGAGTGAAAAAAAAATATTTTATTTCTGTTTGGGATAGAAACAAGAAACAAGATTTTAATCAGAAACAAGATTATTTTTCTCACACCATTGGCAGAAAATTTAGCTTGTTTTAAGCAAAAACTCACTTAATTTTGATTTTAAAATAGAAAACAAGAAAAAATATCTTATGTCATTTTACTTATCTAGTAAATGCATCTTGATTTAAGATTTAGACTTGAAACAAGACAAAATTACTAAGTAAAAAGAGCATTTTTTGCAGTGTTGACTTGGTATGTTAATTATATGTGTCAGTATGTTAATTTAAATCTATAAGAAATATAGTATTGTAGTGTAGTATTGGTTGTTCCTTATACTTTTAACCTAGAATCACTACATCAAATGAAAAATGACACGTTAATTTACATTAGACTGGAAAAAACACACACAAAAAAAAACATTGCAGCTCGACCCAGCCCAACCCTGCAAATACAACACTCAAAATCTACCATACAGAGGTTTTTCATCTGTAAAAGGCTTGAGAGTGGCTCACAAATTGAACAGGAAATCACCTAGTCCTGTCCATCAGTACGTTTGGGATGAATAGAAGAGACATCGGATCACAGAGATTATTTTAAAAAATTTGAAAGTGCTGAGAGCATTTTTCTGAGGGATGCTCATCCACTATTAAAACTGTAATCATGTCAGATGCTTTATTTATACTGCCCATCATGTCAGATTACTGAACACTGACAACTGTGGCTCCAACATTAAATCGCTTTTGCAGTCTGCGGCAAAGAGCCCGTGTCCCCGGCGTTAAAGTGCTCAGAGGGATTAAATGTTCAAATGTTAAAAAATTGAGGACAGCATAGTGGCCTCCCACAAACCTGCTTCTTTTTTAAATCTCTTCCTGGTAGCTCGAATCAGAGCAGTTCAGATCATCTGAATTCACCCTTCAACGAAATGAAAGAAAACCTCATAAGAGATGCAGGTGAAGCAAGGGACCAGGTCATTGAAGATAGATGGATGGGAGAGAGAACAGTCTTAGTATCACATTTACTGCTTATATGAAGATATTGCATAGTTTATTCTCTTTAATTATCACAGTATGCATCTGACTGAATTTATTACAAAATAAGGATGAGCTTGAATATTCATAAAGGTACAGTTGTGGCCAAAATTATTAGAACACCTGACAGATCTGAAAATATTGACCTTTTTTGCCTCCAAAAACATGATTTAATTTCATATTGTTCATGAAACATGCAGATGGTTGCTCTGACCATCAAATATCAGATGAAGTGAGTCGTACTGTTTTTATTCACTTTTAACTTCAATATTTGGTGTGTCCACCTTTTGCAGCAATTACAGCAGCACATCTCTCTGGCATAGTGTCACTATATTTCCTCTGAGAACTTCCGAAGCCAAAGCCAAAGGCTTTCCTTTGAATGTACAATAAATCTGTCCAGTTTATTTTCCAACTTGCCCCAAATGTGCTCGATGGGGTTGAGGTCCGGATTTTGAGGGGGCCAGTCCATCATTTTCAATGTTCCAGCAGATTCCTTCCGTCGCAGGTAGTTCTGGAAATAGTTAGAAGAATGTTTTGGGTCATTGTCCTCTTGGAAAATAAATCCAGGCCCAATAAGACGACTCCCAGATGCCAAGTGTTCTAAAAATTTTGGCCACCACTGTATATAAAAGCACTTTTTAGTGTGTGTGTGTGTGTGTCGGCATGCAGTCCAGGTTTCTTCTACATGCGTTGGCGAAACTTTGGATTTACCTGCATTTCTTGCATGAACAGATCTGATCTTCAGCTAAATCGCAACAATAGACAAACATAGTGATGTGTGTTCACGTCTTTATTGCACAATGGGTCACTTTTTCTTGCACATGTAGATTGCACAATAAAGGGTAGTAGCCAAGGGTGTTAAAGTCAACATGAAATCCTGTAAAACGGATTTTTGATGTGCATTATATTGTCTATTTAATTTTTCATCAACATTTAATAACTTGCTTTTCATTTCATAACAATATATATTATAAAACTTAAAACCTTTAGAACAGGGCTGAATTGCAAGTGCTACTACAATTCTCCACAGTAACAATAATTGTGCTGAGGAACTTAACGTTGTTAAACATTTTAAATTATACCAGTTACCACATTAATGAAGAAGAAGAAAAAAAGAAAAGAAAAAAAACTAAATCAACAGAAACTAGAAAATGGTCACACTTTATTTTAGGGTCCAATTCTCACTATCAACTAACTAATAATCTCCTGATTACTTTGTATTAATAGTTATTAAGGTAATTGTTAAGTTTAGGAATTGGGTAGGATTAAGGGATGTAGAATATGATCATGCAGAATAAGGCATTATGCATGCTAATAAGCCGCGGGTTGCGGAGGAGCTCAACAGGGTTCGCCAATCTGGGGAAATCTACCGGATTAATAAGCGCACGTATCCAGTCCATGACGAGGGGAATGGTGCAGCAAGCCGACAATAGAGCAGGCACTTCGGTGTTACTGGCTGGTTGAAGCGAGCACTCGGGAAGAAACCGGCTCTACACGGAGGCTATAGAATCTAGTGAACGTGATAGGTGTCGCACAGCCCGCAGCTCTACATATATCTGTTACCGAGGTGCCATGCGTCAACGCCCAGGAAGAGGCAACACTCCTGATGGAGTAGGCCCTCAATCTGAGCGGGCAAGGCATGCCTTGGGTATTGTACACCAAGGCGATGGCATCCACTATTCAGTGGGCCATCCTCTGCTTGGAGACAGCCTTTCCCTTCTGCTGGCCTCCGCAACAGATGAAGAGCTGTTCTGAGGTCCTAAAGCTTTGCGTTCTGTCCACGTAAACCCGCAAAGCGCGGACGGGACAGAGAGAAGCCAGGACTGGGTCTGCCTCCTCTGGGGGCAGTGCTTGCAGGTTCACCACCTGCTCCCGAAAAGGAGGGGAACCTTGGGCACAATTCCAGGCACGATTTGTTGACCGAAAATGCCTGCAGGTCCAAGATTGGTCATAACCCACCGCTTTTCTTGGGCACAATGAAGTAGAGGCTGTAGAACCCCATCTTCATATCGGCTGGAGGGATCGGCTCAAATCACGTCCTTCGCCAGTAGGACTTCGATCTCTTTCTGCAAGATAGGGGCATCGCAGCTCCACACAGAAGTGAAGTGGATGCCCATGAACTTGGGAGAATGCTGTGCGAACTGAATCGCATAGCCGAGCCTGATGGTGCAGCTGAGCCAGCGGGACAGTCTCGGAACAACAACTTGTTGCCACAGACATACCCGCGGTAGGGCAGCGAAGTGGAGGGCAGGGTAGGCTCCCCAGTGTCGCACACTGTCATTCTCTCCCTCTTGTGGGGAGGGGAACGAGAGCGGCGAGACATCGTAGCGTCACACGCTGCCATTCCTGATCTCCCGATACCCAGAGGTATTGGAACTGCTCTTAAGAATTTGAGTACCACTGGCTGTAACCCTAGTGGCAGAACAGAATTTACCAAAGATTCTCCACCCGGCCCTCCTCCGGGGAAAAGCAGCTCCGACCAAGTCCGGGTCACACGGGTGGCATCGTGGTACCGATGCCCATGGCGACAAGCAGACTGAGGGGCAGCCCACGAGTGACTCTAGTCATGTCGGGAACAGCTACCTCAGCCTGCTTTGAACTGTGGAGGACTGCTGGGCACAGTCACTGACAGTGTCGCCGAAAAGGGTCACCTTGTGAGATGGGAGCATCGAGAAAGCGTACTTTGGCGACGTTTCGCACCCCTTCAAGGTTAGCCCAAGGGTGTTTCTGGGCCAGGGTGGACATCGTCTGGCCGAGGGCCAGCACTGTGACTTTAAATATGATCAGTCACTGTGCACAGCTCAACCTTGGCTCAGAACTACCCTCGTCTCTTTTTAAGAGTGCAGGGCAGAGGTGGCCTGCCAGTGGCACCTTTGAGGGTAGTGAGAGAGAGGAAAACTTAATACAGATTATGGCCCCTTTGGTGTTCCATATTTTGGCACCAAATAGTTCCATACTGCCAAAGCTTTCCAATGCACATCCGGGGAAAAGGCAAGGGGGCGGGCAAGGTGATTTACGCGTTGCACTATGCCTCAGCCACCCAGAAAAGCATGGCTGTCAGCATGAGCACACACTATTAGTGGGAATTTCAGCATCATCTTAATTTCCAGCACATAACAGCCCTCTCTCCGATGCAGCGATTGACATCTGTCCTCTGCTAGAGCCCCAAATGAAACGCTGGGTCCTTTTTTTTAACCAGGACCAGCAATTCCATCTGTAAGCTACCAGCAAGCATTTGAGACAGTGAGCGTGGCCGTCAGACGGCACACAGCGCACTGAACACTCAAGCCCTTATGAAAAAGGCAAGACGAACAACGCGCCGATGTGGTCATGCTCTCATGAGAGAACATGAACCACCCACGAACACGGCAGGGAAGCCCCACTGTAATCCTCAGGTCACCAAGGCTTATTAGCCGAAGAAGCCCTTTTCTGGAGCACCAGAAAAGAAACTAGATCGGGGAATAGGCGAAGGGACTCAACCCCGTTTGAGGTTTCAAAGTCTCGACCGCGCATCTAGAGACCCGAGTGACGCACTGGGTTGCCGTGACAACCCGCGCTGTCAGCTGTCAGCCGGCAGCTAGACGGCGCACTAAATGCTCAAACCCTTACGAGGAAGGTGAGACGAACAGCACGCCGACGTTATCACGTTCTCCTGAGAGAACATGGATCACCCACAAACGCAATCTCAACATGCTTATGTGAGAGAGATTGTGGCCGTCAAATAAGGACAGGAAACAACCGCATCCAGAAACGCACGGGTGGAATGACATCTTGAAAAAAGACGCAGTGTCACACCCGTGTACTCTTTTAGGGGAAAAGCTCTTTAATGTGCTGAAGCACACAGGGAGATATCCGCGGCAAAAACACAGGGATTAGTGCAGCCTGTGTTTTGCACTCACAGTAATGTGAACGCCCACCGAACTGACAGAGTTGCTGTAATGACATCAGTTTTGCTCTCAGTGATCTTGCAGTCCTCGCTTTTGTGCCTTCACACCAACACTCAGAACTTCTTCTCTCTCATTCTGTTTCTCTCTCTGTACAATACAGGAACACTCTTCAGCAGCACACAGTCGGCTCCGAATTGAATGACAAATATGCGCTGCATCCGCATCCTATTTATACCCGCACTGCGGGGCGGAGCGCAAGATGCAAATCTCACACGCCAATGGCCATTGGCCCATTCTGTACACACTCGAAGCTGCTCCCAGAAGTGATCCCAATTCGTCAGTGACGTCCGACATATGTCGAACGTGACCTATTGAAAGGGAACTATATATATACACACTACCAGTCAAAAGTTTGAGAACGGTAAGATTTTAAAATATTTTTAAAGAAGTCACCTCTGCTCACCAGGGCTGCATTTATGTTATTAAAAATAAAAAAGCTGTAATATTGTTAAATATTATTAAAATGTAAATAACAGTTTTTTATTTGAATATATTTTAAAATGTCATTTATTCCTGTGATGCAAAGCTGTATTTTCAGCATCATTACTCCAGTCTTCAGTGTCACATGATCCTTCAGAAATCATTCTAATATGATGATTTGCTTCTCAAGAAACATTTCTGATTATTATAAATGAAAGCAGTTGTGTAAAACATTTTTTTTTAGGATTCTTTGATGAATAGAAAGTTCAAAAGAACAGTATTTATCTGAAATAGAAAGCTTTTGTAACATTGTACTACCGTTCAAAAGTTTTGGGTCGATAAGAATTATTATTTAATTTTTTGGGGGGGAAAGAACTTAAAGAAATTAATACATTTATTCAGCAAGGATGCATTTAATTGATCAAGTGATAGTATAGACATTTATAATGTTGCAAAAGCTTTATATCTCTAAAGACTGGAGTAATGATGCTAAAAATTCAGCTTTGCATCACAGAATTAAATTACATTTTAAAATATATTCAAATAGAAAAAAAATTTAATTGTAAAAATATTTCACAATATTACGTTTTTTACTGTATTTTGGGTCAAATACATGCAGCCTTGGTGAGCAGAAAAGACTTCTTTAAAAACATTTAAAAGATCTTACTGCTCTCTTTTGACTGGTACTATATACACTCACATAAAGGATTATTAGGAACACCTGTTCAATTTCTCATTAATGCAATTATCTAATCAACCAATCACATGGCAGTTGCTTCAATGCATTTAGGGGTGTGGTCCTGGTCAAGACAATCTCCTGAACTCCAAACTGAATGTCAGAATGGGAAAGAAAGGTGATTTAAGCAATTTTGAGCGTGGCATGGTTGTTGGTGCCAGACGGGCCGGTCTGAGTATTTCACAATCTGCTCAGTTACTGGGATTTTCACGCACAACCATTTCTAGAGTTTACAAAGAATGGTGTGAAAAGGGAAAAACATCCAGTATGCGGCAGTCCTGTGGGCGAAAATGCCTTGTTGATGCTAGAGGTCAGAGGAGAATGGGCCGACTGATTCAAGCTGATAGAAGAGCAACTTTGACTGAAATAACCACTCGTTACAACCGAGGTATGCAGCAAAGCATTTGTGAAGCCACAACATGCACAACCTTGAGGCGGATGGGCTACAACAGCAGAAGACCCCACCGGGTACCACTCATCTCCACTACAAATAGGAAAAAGAGGCTACAATTTGCACGAGCTCACCAAAATTGGACAGTTGAAGACTGGAAAAATGTTGCCTGGTCTGATGAGTCTCGATTTCTGTTGAGACATTCAGATGGTAGAGTCAGAATTTGGCGTAAACAGAATGAGAACATGGATCTATCATGCCTTGTTACCACTGTGCAGGCTGGTGGTAGTGGTGGTGTAATGGTGTGGGGGATGTTTTCTTGGCACACTTTAGGCCCCTTAGTGCCAATTGGGCACCGTTTAAATGCCACGGCCTACCTGAGCATTGTTTCTGACCATGTCCACCTCTTTATGACCACCATGTACCCATCCTCTGATGGCTACTTCCAGCAGGATAATGCACCATGTCACAAAGCTCGAATCATTTCAAATTGGTTTCTTGAACATGACAATGAGTTCACTGTACTAAAATGGCCCCCACAGTCACCAGATCTCAACCCAATAGAGCATCTTTGGGATGTGGTGGAACGGGAGCTTCGTGCCCTGGATGTGCATCCCACAAATCTCCATCAACTGCAAGATGCTATCCTATCAATATGGGCCAACATTTCTAAAGAATGCTTTCAGCACCTTGTTGAATCAATGCCACGTAGAATTAAGGCAGTTCTGAAGGCGAAAGGGGGTCAAACACAGTATTAGTATGGTGTTCCTAATAATCCTTTAGGTGAGTGTAGATATATACAAACTGAAAAAAAATAAATAATTTTTTTCAAAACTATACCCTGCCATCCAATCACAGGAAGATAACGAGAACGTATTATAGACATTGTCGATACTATTATTTTATTTTTCATTTTTATTTTACTTAAAAACTAAACTAAAATTACAAGTGCAATATTACAATATACAGTAAAATGTGAATGTAAATTCATGCAACAAACTAACTAGGTCACTTTCTGTCAGTTTTCCTCTATTTATTTTGTTCCATAAACTGGATATGCCGTCATCATTGTTCATTAGTTAGCTTATCTGTTCAGTGGCGTAAACTATGTGACCTTGACTACCCCACCGAAAATCTGAGTGGCATGTTAAACAAATAAGAGGCTTAGCAAACGGTGGCCCAACAGCATTTTGGTACTTATTATTGAATCTGCTCTGAATCAGAAGTGGAAACAATCTCACTGGCAGCCGTCTGTCAGACCTCATTCCTGCCTGAATATCTCACACTTACTGAGGTTACATAACATTCAGATTTTTCTATCCTTTTTCTTCCTGTCAGAGTTGAGCAAACCAAATGTGGGTCTGAAATTGCTACCTAATAACTCAATGTATAGCGCTTCTTTTATCTGAAAATGCTTTTGACTGAATCTATCTGGCAAACTTGCAAAACATCATCCAACGCAGTAGCAAAAATATTGTAATGTAAATTAAATTAAACAACAGCCTGTTACTGGCATTCTAAAGGACAAAGAAAGTCACTTCAAGAAAGAAAGAAAAGTTTGCAATGACAAGAAAGTCTAAGTGTAAGATGGACTTTTCATTTTTGGCTGAAGCAAAAATAAGTACATGAATTAGATATAGAATGACATATGTATTCATCTCCAGACCTCGGTCTGCAGAACGTGCAATCCGGAGGGTGCGAGTGCCTTCAGTAAGTTACAGCCTCATAAGATGTCTGCATATATTTAGTGCAAGGAGATCTTTGGCATACAGCGCAGTCATGTCGACCCAGTATGATTTATAAGTTTGTTCCAGCTGGCCCATGTGCAGCCTTGACTAGCCAACATATCATTGTTAGTAACCCTCCTTGAGACTAACGCACAGCTTCATGATGTGAAACTTTTCTAGGATGAACATATTGTGAAATAAAATGGCCAAAACTTCCTCAACATGTCTGGCTGCTATACGCAATGCCATGTTTCCAGGATACTTTGGTTTTGGCAAAGTGTGCAGGGTTCTTGGCTTTGAAATGCTAAACATATTCAAGAGTTTTGTCTGAGATACTCAGGAGCAAGTATATGAGATAACATTGAACATACTTGCGTTTTCTGCTTTGTTTTTGGGGTTGTATCTGATTTACGTGCCCCTAAATGTTATGCAGAGCTGAATTTTCAGCATCATTACTCTAGTCTTCAGTTCAGAAATCATTCTAAGGGTGTTTTCACACCTATAGATCATCTGTTTTGTTCCGAAACAGGGACTTAATTTCTTACAATGTTGCATTTTCCTCTTAGTTCGGTTTGCTTTCACAAGGCAAGCTTTCAAAGCTTACCAAAATGTGTTCACGCAAGTCACATGCGAGTACAACTGTCCTCTTATTGATCATTGAGTTTCCTCTGCATCATCCATCAAGATAATTGACAAGTTTGCTCCATTAGCTTATTGTGGCTTTATTTGTAATTATCGAGACACACGCAAACACTATACAAATGTAGCCATCATTCCCGCTGTTAAATTCTATACTACATTCATATTAATACTGCAGCAATGTCAAACGCAATCTCTCTGGATCTCCCAGCCCTGTCTAGAGGTTAACTGTGAGACAGCATTCTCACACAGAGAAGCGCAATTAAACATTTTAAGACAAAGAGGTGCTCTTTTGATTTTCAAATGTGATAACTAATGTGCTCACTCACAGAATTAGACACTATTGCTTTTTATATAGCATACTTCCCCTCATGATAATAATAATACCATTTGGTTTGTTGGTCCGTTGGGTCAGATTGCTTTCACACCTCAAGCGAACCGCCCCAGAGTTCGTTTGCAATCGGGCCAAGACCACCTCGTTCAGGCGGTCTCGGAGCGATTGTTTTGGTGTGGATCTGAGCACGATTGCCGTGTTCACATATGCCCAAATGAACCAAACCAAGGGAGAAAACGCACCAGGTTCCGGAACAAACGTTCAGGTGTGAAAACACCCTAATATGCTGATTTGTTCCTCAACAAACATGTATTACTATTATAATTATCAATGTTGAAAACAGTTGTGCTGCTTCATATTTCAGTGGAAACTGTAATACATTTTTGTTCAGGATTATTTGATGAATAGAAAGTTCAAAAGAACAGTGTTTATTTGAAATCTTTTGTAACATTATAAATATCTTTTGGTTAATTGAATGTTTCTTTGCTGAATAAAACTCTTTAAAAAAAAAGCAGCACCAAACTTTTGTATCTTTGTAGTCTATCTTAAAGTACATTCTGTTCTCGGTCACAGTGTGCTTGTTAAAAGTCAAAAGTCTCACTAAAAGTAAGTAATGCATGATTAGTATAATGTTGACATCGTCATTTAAATTCCGCAATAAAAGAGTTTCTAACTTTCTGTTAGATGTGTTTACTGCTCAAGTTCTGAGAACATTAGCATTTTTTACTTCTTTCAGAAACTGATGATGATGTTAAAAATATATTAACATGACGTCTGAAAATGCTACGAACACAAGTCATTATGCACTAAATGGCTTCTTTAGGACATGTTGTGTATCTGCAGAGAGTTCTAGCCATCAAGCTATCAGACAGGGTGAACACAGTAGTAAATCTACATTTTTGCTATCATTAATCTTAGTGAAAATATTAATGCCGTCAAGATGTAATATGGAAGTGATGAAGCTCTGCGGCCTCCTACACAGCTCACTTTTTCCATTTCGGAGGCCTCTGCATTAATAGTAAATTCATGCTGTTTATGTTTAAATACATTTCTCACATTACATCTGAGCTATGATTAATCACCAGTCCCTGAGACGTGTTTAAGGCATGTTTGAATTAATTATACTGTTTGTTTTGACAAGTACCTGCTCAAGAGGCTCAACATACTGAAGAACACATTCCTCATATTTCTGAATGGAATGGCAAGGCAGTCTCATCTAATACCTGATGAAATCATCATCTAGTGGAGAAAGTGGAGAACAGCAAGTCACAATGTTGTTGAAATTCAAAACCATCAGCAAGCCACAATCAACACTTTATTTCGATAGTCCACTTTAGACATTTTAAGAAACTTTGGAACTACATGTCAACTAGCAATCCTTAGAGTATTAGTAGACTGTCTGCTTAATATCTGCGTACACTTTATTTTGATGGTCCTCCATCAGACATTCTACTAACTATAAATAATTTTGCAAGTACATGTCAGCTTATTGTCAGGAAACAGACTCACAGAAGTAGTGAGAAACAAGTTTATTCAATCAAGGATATGGCAAGATACTGTAAGTATATTGCTGGTAAATAACCATGAAGCAAACTTTGGATCAAACCTGAGTTGACAGAGAACGTTTATACTGAGTTTTGTGAGACCGCTGAACCTGATCTAAACCAGGTTGGATTTATCTGGATTTGTCAACTCTAAACCTACTCTGAAACTCAGAGTTTGTTTAGCAGCTAGCCTCTGGCTAACCCTAACTTAACTTACTCACAGACACTTGTCCATATCATAGACCATATCCGTTGCTCCTTGAAATGAAAATGAAACCAACTCTTCTTCTGAGGTAAATTATTCCACATCGTGTCTCAAAACTATGTAAAGTACATGAATCTCACTAAACTTGATGTGTTTTTTTCGAGTTGATGTGGGTGGGGATACTTGCATGGATCGCGTCAGAATTTGCCTTTGAATACAAAGCACTCTCCGTGGGCGTGGCCACATTAACGGATAATGAGGAGGCTTGTGAATGACTGACATCTCTCTCTTTTTAAACAGATTACATACACAGAGAATATTTGTTTTCGATTTGATTTACATTATTTAAAACCCGCATTTCAACATTTCTTTAGACATATGTCTCATGTCTGTGTGACAAGTATGCACTAAGTTACAGTTCATTTTCTGACAAGTATCAGAGTGGACTTCATTGAGAGAGAGGCGGCAGATTGCGCATTATGTTTGCTTTCTTTATTGTGAGTGTACAGTTTCAAATGATGTATAACACTTGTCTGTATGACCAAGATTGGCTGAGTATTTTGAGTCTCTTTCGCACTGATGAGAAAAAAAAAGCGAGGTGGTCGCACTTTAAATAGTTATGAATTTGAAGCATTAATGAACAAGAAAGGTAATACATTCAGCTGTCGTGACAGAAAGATCACGTGTAACTGTGTGATATCTTGTTTATAAAGTGTGAACTTGTGTGAAGTGTAACTTTTGTGATATCGCTGCATCTTTCGGAGGTCAGACTGAGCATTAAATGGGACGGTCTAGCCTACGGAGGACTGTTCAGGCGCATACAGGCACGTCTGCTGTAATACATCATTAAAAAGCTATCTTTATGGTCAAACGTGTTGCCCTCGCCTTGTGGTGGCTTGGAATCACAAGTGGAATCAGATATATGTGTTTAGATGTAGGTCAAATGTCCAGATATCTGATCTGATTTAAAAGTGCCTCAGATCGGATGCAAAAAAAGGATTTTGTGTGGATTTTTGTGTTTACATGTGTGCAACAAATTACAATCTGTGTCAAAATTAGATTTTTTGTGCCAGTGTAAATTCAGCCTTAAGCTTTAAAGTGGACCCATGCCTTTAAACAGATACACTATATTGCCAAAAGTTTTGGGTCGCCTGCCTTTACATGCACATGAACTTTTATGACATCCCATTCTTAATCCTATGGGTTTAATATGGACTCACCCTTAGCAGCTATAACAGCTTCAACTCTTCTGGGAAGGCTTTCCACAAGGTTTAGGAGTGTGTTTATGGGAATTGTTGACCATTCTTCTAGAAGCGCATTTGTGAGGTCAGGCACTGATGTTGGAAAAAAAAGGCCTGGCTCACAGTCACCGCTCTAATTCATCCCAAAGGTGTTCTATCGTGTTGAGGTCAGGACTCTTTGCAGGCCAGTCAAGTTCCTCCACACCAAACTCGCTCATCCATGTGCACCGGTGCACAGTCATGTTGGAACAGGAAGGTACCATCCCCAAACTGTTCCCACAAAGTTGGGAGTATGAAATTGTCCAAAATGTTTTAGTATTTCACTGAAATTAAGGGGCCAAGCCCAACCCCTGAAAAGCAGCCCCACATCATAATTCCACCAAACTTTACACTTGGCACAATGCAGTCAAGCAAGTATTGTCCTCCTGGCAACCGCCAAACCCAGACTCATCCATCGGTTTGCCAGACAGAGAAGCATGATTGGTCACTCCAGAGAACACATCTTCACTGCTCTAGAGTCCAGTGGCGGCGTGCTTTAAACCACTGCATCCAACGCTTTGCATTGCACTTGGTGATGTAAGGCTTGGATGCAGCTGCTCGGCCATGGAAACCCATTCCATGAAGCTCTCTATGCACTCTTCTTGAGCTAATCTGAAGGCCACACGAAGTTTGGAGGTCTGTAGCTATTGACTCTGCAGAAAGTTGGCGACTTCTGCGCACTGTGTGCCTCAGCATGCGCTGACCCCGCTCTGTGATTTTACGTGGCCTACCACTTCGTGGCTGAGTTGCTGTTGTTCCAAATTGCTTACACTTTGTTATAATACCACTAACAGTTGGCCGTGGAATATTTAGTAGTGAGGAAATTTCACGAATGGACTTATTGCTGTCACAGACACGTCAGGCTCCCACATCAACCAATCACAGCGCACACCTTCACCAGAGTACTAACCACTATCACCTGCATCCCATCAGCACTGCAATCACCCACAGCAGAAAAAACACTATCTTTCACTCAGTCACTGTCCGGTCTCGTTAGCACGTAGAATCTTACCTTCATGCTTACCTCACAGACTTCTACAATCCTTACCTGCCTCCTGTGTTCTTCCAAGTCTCCATTGTGTTCCCTCGTCCTGTGTGATCCTCCAGTGTCTTCCTCGATCCAGTTCTGTCTCCAGCCCGCTACATCTGCAAGTACAAAGACTGGTCATTCAGATATCTTCATCAGACGCCCACAAACTTTTAGATCACTCACCTGCACTTCCGTTCATCACTCTGGTACTTAATAAACATCACTAACTTGTATTCCTTGTTTTCGTCCCTTCTGTGATGTAACAATTGCACAGGTGGCAACCTATCACGGTACCATGCTTAAATTCACTGAGCTCCTGAGAGCGACCCATTCTTCTACAAATGTCTGTAGAAGCAGTCTGCATGCCTAGGTGCTTGATTTTATACACATGTGGCCATGGAAGTGATTGGAACACCTGAATTCAATGATTTGGAGGGGTGTCCCAATACTTTTGGCAATATAGTGTGTCTTTTTACACAATAGTTAAGTAGACACATACAAATGTTTTTTTTTTTTGTTTTATTGTTCTTTTGCAGATGGGAACATTATTGAAAACAGTATTTAGTTTCATAGCCTGAAGGTGTTACACAGCTCTACAAATTTGATCAAGTAATGTACCCACTTGGAAAATATGACTCAAATTGAGAATTTTACTCCCGCCTAACGGCAAAGTTGTCTTAATTGGTTTAAATGAGTTGTAGAAAAATCGATATTGCTGTTTTTTTTTTTCTTCATTTATTTAAATAATAATAAAAACAAATGATTGTTATTCTTTGGAGGAAAGAGATTGAAAATGCAGAAGGACAAGATTTGCTTTGAAGAAACTGCATGTGGCATCTGGCCATACTGTTTTGATTGTTGCTAAGGTTTTCTGGATGTTTCTGGTCTTCTGCGTTTAGAAACTTGAACTGACATAAAGCCTTATGAACAGTGAATAAATTCGAGCATTCAAACTTGTGAACAAGTATAATATTATTGCATGAAGTGGCATCATGTATATTATATACAGTATACATTTTTATTATTATTATGCTATTGTACTCTGGCTCTGGTTTATTATTTATTTGTTTTATTACCTTTGAATGAATATTTCTCATTGTTTTCTGTTTGTATTGTACAGTATATGGAATAATAATAATAATAATTAATTTAA
Source organism: Rhinogobio ventralis (assembly GCA_039654625.1). Taxonomy (NCBI): domain Eukaryota; kingdom Metazoa; phylum Chordata; class Actinopteri; order Cypriniformes; family Gobionidae; genus Rhinogobio; species Rhinogobio ventralis. The sequence continues at coordinate 20,752,430 of CM077206.1, read as the reverse complement.
ATATTCGAGTGAATGGAGTGAACGTGGCATTTCTATCTTACTGAGCTATTACTCTTGTGATGCAGTTTTTCCAAGGAAATTTTGAGCTGCCACTCCAGAAGTGCCATAAAAAGTCCAGAATTCCTCAGCAGAGAGGCTCAACTAGATAAAAATTCAATAATAAATCACTGCTTATGCACTTTGTTACATTTCTACACCATCGGTTTTGGCAAAGGTCTCTAATTTTTCATTCCAGACTCATTTCCTGGCAGTGCTAACATTTCCAGAGCGCCAAGTGTATTCAAGCGTATGCTATGCTTTCTCGCAACATGACGTGTCTGCCATTTTAACGGCTCCCATCCGACTCTAATCATTCTAACGCATTCTCTGAGATTTGCAACCTGGAGCTTAAAAGCCATGGACTGAATTTCTGCTTCTGTGACATCTACCTGTCAATGAGTTAGTAGCCATGGCGCACAGATTCAGTTGATTGACTGCTATTAGTTCAGTTGTGTCAAACGTGATGGCAATTATGATAACTGCTAATGCACCGTGTGGTGATTGCAGACAGGTTATAATAGCTACTGTGGGAACCGCAGTCATGTTGCATGGAATGACAGCTACATGGTGAAATGAATGCTTTGTTAACCAGTGAAGGTAACCCATCTACACATGTTTTCCACCTGATTAACTGGCATGACGGGGTGATAGTATAGTATAGTGATGTATGTTGTGATGCAAATCTTTCTTTTTTAGAAAGTGAGCTATACGTTTTTCGTACACGAGTGTGTACATGGTAAAACTTTCTTTGCATATTATTTTTCTAAAGTTTAACTAATGCTGTTTTGTCACACCTCTGCTCAGCAACAGATGTTTGGAAACATTGGCGAACAGAAGTGCCATTAGTGCATTTTGAGCGTTTGTTCCATGCCGTGCATTGAACATATGTCTCCACGACATTGCCCTCTCCAAATCCCAGTAATGATGTAAGGAAGCATAAAGCTTTCCTATAGTTCTTCATAAACAAATCTGCATTGCTCAATGCATTGCAAAATTAACTTTCTCCAATACAACATTCTCAAAATACACCAGAAGCATGGCTGTGAGATTCTGACACATTTGTAATTGCAAATCAGTAATTTAGATTAATTCAGTGCAGCTCAGCATTGCATTCAGTATAGGAAGAAGTGTTTCGCTTTCATCCACCAAAGGATGCTCTCCGAATGAAGTGCATCCTCTTTTCATGATTTCCCATGTGAGCACTGTAGGTATAAAACTTAAAACACAATATCTGTGTTATGTGATTTTGAACCATAGTAATTGAGGCATCCATAGACAAATGTCATCACTCATGTCTTGTGGCAGCCCTGTAATGGGGTAAAGAATTAGAGACAAGATGCATAAATGGCCATGTAACAAAAATATTTCCTCTAGAGGTGTATTGACATTTCAGTTTTAAAATGCCCAAGCTTCCAGGATTCTTCTTATACTGCTACAAAATGTGTGTTCGCCCCCATTTGTGATCCTAATACTCCCAGTAAAGCAGAACAAGAAGTGGCTGAATAATACATTTGTTTCATTTCATGGGCCGAGTAAAATATGGATCCAGTCGCTGCCTGAGGATATTGAAATATTGCTCACAGGCATAATACAGACCACAACTACAGACTGTTTTAACCAACATATCTATTATTCTAATGGGCAAAATAAAACAAGCAAAACCATTAGATCTTACCTGACAGAAATCAGAAACTATATGAAACATTGGGTCTCATTCACTAATAATTGCATGGATTATTTTGTATTTTTACACACAGGTGAACTTGTCACGAAAAATCTTGTACGTACATAATGAACGTACTCGTAATGAACATGAAAAATTTGTAACATTGTTCTGATGTTAGTGAATTTGGACTATAGAGGGTATGCATTGACATCACTTTCCCTATGGTGGCAAAAGAGCTGCTGCCTGGATTTAATAGGGGAAACTGCGAGTAAAACAAACAATTATCATTTTAAACTAAAGGTTGGACTCTATATAGTTTTCCTTATAACTTACCAAAGATCCCATGATCCATGGATATTGACATTCAGCCAGGAATCGTGTTTCCTGACAACTGGAGTCCAGTTGTTTCGGTAAATTGCAGAGATCCATTTGCTTCTCTTTTCTGTAGCTTTCGGCAGTCTGTAAAAATATATCTCAGTGTGGCAAGCAGCGAGGCAGAGGGACCATGAGAGCGGGACGAGGCCGGTCGTAAGTGTTAATGAGCGCCAGCTGCGCGCTGTACCGGCCTTGTGTCTCACGGAGGAGCGACGACAGCGAAGGAGGAGAGAGGACCAGGCCGCGGCAGTCGTCCGTGAGGGGCTGCCGCTTTTACTTTCAGTTTGTTTGTTTATTTGATTAAAGTCTTTTTAATGTTCGCCTGTTCCTGCCTCCTTCTTCCCATAACAATGAACCCCGTTACATTGGTGCCGAAACCCGGGAGGAAGGAGGGACATGCTGTCGGAGAGCCCTCGCTGCTGAGGGGGATTGCGGAGCTGAGGAGGTCGGGCAGCGCGGAAGAGAGAAGACAGCGAGTGGCTGCCCGAGGCGGTGGTGCTGGAGCGATGGAAGACCCGTTGGGACGGAGAGCTCGCTGCCGTGCCTCTGGGTCGAGGCGGGGTGGCTGCCGTACTAGAGGGAGAGGAGGAGTTGCCGGCGTTCGCCATGGGCCGTAGCCTGCTACCATCCGTCATGACGGGGAGGAGCAGAGAGCGCGGGACTTGCTGCCGGCTCCCCTTAACAGAAGAAGCCACCGCCGGCCGCCAGGGGGCGGAGGAGTATTGAGCCGTCCACCGAGCATCCAGTACCATCGCATGGCACTGTGAGGAAGAGCCTCTCGGCTGGCTGAGGACCGAGCGGCAGTGTGCAAGATTTTTAAAGAAATGTTTTTCTTTCTTTTTTCCTCTCTTCCCTCTCTCGTCTCATATATATACACATATATCTGCGTTATTCAGAGAAAGCTCGCAGCTGAAGCTATAACGCTTTTCTTACTCTATAACTATGATGGAATGTATTTAAGAAATTAAATTGTATTATTTAATAATATAACATGTATACATGGATTATACACAGATCAGGCATAACATTATGACCACTGACAGGTAAAGTGAATAACACTGATTATCTCTTCATCATGGCACCTGTTAGTGGGTGAGATAAATTAGGCAGCAAGTGAACCTTTTGTAAGGATTTGAGCGAGTTTGACAAGGGCCAAATTGTGATGGCTAGACGACTGGATCAGAGCATCTCCAAAACTGTAGCTCTTGTGGGGTGTTCCCAGTCTGCAGTGGTTAGTATCAAAAAGTGGACAGTGGTGAACTGGCGACAGGGTCATGGCTAATTGATGCACGTGGGGAGTGAGACTGGCCTGTGTGGTCTCATCAAACAGACAAGCTGCTGTAGCTCAAATTGCTCAAGAAATTAATGCTGGTTCTGATAGAAAGGTGTCAGAATACACAGTGCAGCGCAGTTTGTTGCATACGAGGCTGCATAGCCGCAGACAATTCAGGGTGCCCATGCTGACCCCTGTCCACCACTGAATGTGCCAACAGTGGGCACGTGAGCATTAGAACTGGTCCACGGAGCAATGGAAAAAGGTGGCCTGGTCTGATGAATCACGTTTTCTTTAACATCACGTGGATGGCCGGGTGCATGTATGTCGCTTACCTGGGGAACACATGGCACCAGGTAAGCGACACGGAAAGAAGGCAAGCCGACGGAGGCAGTGTGATGCTTTGGGCAATGTTCTGCTGGTAAACCTTGGGTCCTGCCATCGATATGGATGTTACTTTGACATGTACCACCTACCTACGCATTGTTGCAGACCAGGTATTCCCTGGTGGCTGTGCCCTCTTTCAGCAGGATAATGCGCCCTGCCACAAAGCAAAAATGGTTCAGAAATGGTCTGAGAAGCACAACAACAAGTTTGAGGTGTTGACTTGGCTTTTAAATTCCCCAGATCTCAATCCAATCGAGCATCTGTGGGATGTGCTGAACAAACAAGTCCGATCCAAGGAGGCCCCACCTCGCAACTTACATGACTTAAAGGATCTGCTGCTAACATCTTGGTGCCAGATACCACAGCACACCTTCAGGGATCTAGTGGAGTCCATGCCTCAACGGGTTTTTTGGCAGCAAAAGGGGGACCAACACAATACCAGGTCATAATGTTATGCCTGATCGGTGTATAGCCTAATACAATTAATGCAAAATACTTCAATATAATTATCGTGTTAGGATAAAATATAACTTCTTAAAATGATAGGCCGTACAGAGTAAGTGTTTTTTGCCTTTTGTTCCTATATTTTTTCGTAAATTTAGAATAAATGTTTTTGTAAATTTGATGCTGGTTTTGTAAATTTGTAAAAGCGGAGATCAGGAAGATTACAGTGGAGTAGGAGGTGACAGCTCACTGTTGGGTGCGGAATCTCTTTGAGTTCTCTGTGAGGAAATTCAGATATTCCAAAAACCCAGCCGAGGTCTTTAGATCCTCGGGAACAGCAGGATCTTCTGCCGTGTACCCCGTGGGGATTGCAGGAGGAGACGCTGGCGTCTCACGAGACAGACTGTCAAGAGACTCGACTCCTTTAGCACAATGGACCCGATTTGTGCTTCAGGTACATTCGGATGTTAGGTACTGGGCTAACAATGTCATACTCAAACACAAAAGATACACACATATAAGAGCTGAGGTTAGACAGCTATTTTTATTAAAATATCTATATTAAATAAAATATTAAATAAAATATATGTAACACCAATCAAAAGTTTCAGGTCAGTAAGATTGATTGATTGATTGATTGATTGGTTGGTTGGTTGTGTAACCCAGTTATAAAATGTGTTAAGTGTTTTAATAACACTTTATAAAAAATATTAATATCAAATTGATATAAACACTGGGTTTTTGTTGGATTTACCCCATACAATAACTTTATTTTAAATTTTTGCACAGAATCTTGTTTTTCTCCTCTTAAAAACAAAAGCTTTTCAGATCTAAATTAGTTTTACACAATATAATAATATTCTTAATGACATAAATTGTTTTTGTAGCAATATTGTCTCTCACTGACGCAAGTTGTTAGTAAGAGGAGTGGTTTAATTACCCTCCTGGTTTGATAGCGTATAAAAATGGCCGTAATGACGCTATGTGTGTGCATCTTCTCCACGATAGTGAGCGAGCCACTGTACTTCCGGTGGGGCGTATGAATGTCTGTGAGGGTGGACCAAGCGGCAACCTCCCCCAGTTTCTCTTGAAGCCAATACAGAAGTGACTTAAACTGCAATTCATCGACTGGCCGCTAGAGGCAGGCTCCAGAAGGGAGCAGAATCCATGTTAAGCCCCATGTTAAAATGCCCAACTTTACAGCAGAAAAAAAACATGTTTACAGCCTGGTACAAACTATGGTTTTGGTCTAACTAATTTTGCCCTTCATGACAACTGTTCGTTTACATTATATAAAGCCTTAAAGTTCTGCATGATTAAGGGCGTGGCCACTTTGAGTGACAGGTGGATAGCCGTTTGTCTGCTGTCTGTTAGCCATCACATCACCTCAGCTCCAGCCACGTCCTGCCTCTTTTCCCATTTTCAGTTATCCGGGTGTGACGCGCTGCCAAGAAGGCAACGGTCAGCTCGACCCTACTTTATGCTTCAAAACTTCTCTTTAGAATCCTATGGGTGATGTCACGGACACTATGTACATATTTTTTTACAGTCTATGGGGTGGACTGAGGAGCTTTGTGGGATAGCCGTTCCCATGGAAATGTGTTTAACGCATCAGTTTCTGCGCTATATGAGAACAACAACAGGTTTGGGCCAACGTGCAAAGGACGTTGCAATGGGCTTTGGGTCTTATTCAAACTGTTGTTTGAATGCCTAGCTTTGCGTGTCTGCTTCATTTAAATCATTGGTTGGATATCGAACTGTTACGGTGACTTCTCCTGTTCCTGGGAGCTGAGGGTTAAGGGAGTGTGCGATCCACTGCTGGATTGGACTGGCAGATCTGCTCGTCTGTTGCAGCTTGTGTGTTGTCCGTTGCAAAACGATGGTTCATCCTTTTTATTAACTGTATATATCTGCAGCATTTTGATACGTACAGGATCAGCTGGATCACTGGTTTGTGCCATTGCCGTGGTGCCTTCGCCATCTAACGTAACTGTCGTGAGGTACAAACTTGAATCAAAGCCTTGAATGGCTTGCAATAGACAAACAGCCACCTAGCTGTCACCAGTCGTTTCTGTAGGTTTTTTTTTTTGTTGTCTTTTTTTGTTTATTTTGTTTTCAATTAATTTATATTGTGTGTCATATATTTCTTATTTTGATGTGAGTTGTGTTTTCTATATATATATTTTCATATTTGTAATTTTTGATTTACAACGTTTTTTTTGTTTGCTTTGTTTCCTTGTTTATTGTGGTTTATTTGGTTATTACATCTACACGTCTCCTTGACGTTTGTTGTTTTTGCTTCCAGTCCATCAACAAATTGGCTGTGGTTTCTGGACGTGGCACCTCAGATGGGCTGGACTGGTTCGGTGAACTCATTTTTTTTTAAATTGCTGTGTGGTCTTATGAATGTGTTTTTTTTAAACAATTTAAGTGTTTGTGTGTTTCATTCTATTTCCTTTCTTTTCCTTCAGAATTGGGACGGCTATCTGCAGAGGATCAGCGTCTCCCTGTGTTGTGGTGGTGGGTTTCTTGCCACAGGTGTGCTGTGGTGTGAGTGTGCACATATGCTCACTGTGTCCATCCTGCTTGGAAAGTGCCAGCCCCCAATTCTGAAGTGGTAATGTTTTTTTGTTTCTTTGATCTTGTCAGGTTGTTTATGTGTGTTAAATAAAGTTTGATTTGTTTCAAATAAAGTAATCTTTTTTCCCCGTAAATAGGCCCCCGGGGTGGTGTAGTCGGTACTGATAGCATTCTTTATTCTGGGGTCTGCTTATTTATGTCAATGTGTGTGACGCCAAGGAGAATTTTACTAAACATTCCAGCACCCATCCATTTATAATCACCACATTTACAAACCTAAGTTGTTCATAAAATATGTGTTTAAGGAAAAACTTTGATTACTCTCTCTAAGCCAATTGAAATCCTCTATTGCCTTTGTCCCGCCTTGCTGCATTGTTCATTGGTTGAATCTGCTCAACAGATCACATCAGGTAGAGAGAGAGAGCACACCTTACTGCTGATCAGGACAAGTTATATATATGCTTGGAAGGTCGTGGTGGAATGGCATCGATTGTTTATCCATTATTAATCATCTATTATTGATCGGTTTCCTGTGTATCATGGTGAGTTTTGTCATTTTTTTTGTCATATTGAGCGATTTTGATCTGATTAGCGTAATTGGCTAAACCATGTGCTATCGTACTGCATAATGTGGGCTGTTGCATTGCAGTTGTTAACATCAAGTTACAACATCTCAACTATTACACAATTTCAGTGAAATGTTTGTCTTTTATATCATCTTGTTCTAAAATTTTCACTGTTTGTAATATTGGGATTTAAGTGTGCATTTATGCAGGCCCAATAGGCCAAATGTTCTAAATGAGGGTTTAAAGGTCCCATGACATGAAAATTTAACTTGAGGTTTTTTAACATTAATATGAGTTCCTCTAGCCTGTCTATGGTCCCCCAGTGGCTAGCAATGGAGATAGGTGTAAACCAAGCCCTGGGTATCCTGCTTTGCCTTTGAGAAAATGAAAGCTCATATGGGCCAATCTGGAATCTTCCCTATATGTCGTCATACGGGGAAAGGTTACCTCCCCTTTCTCTGCTTTGCCCGCCCAGAGAATTTGGAGAAAATTTATATTTTTTACATTTAATTCAGTCGCAATGTCAGCACAGGCTTTACAAACAGACTTTTACGATATGGATTCGACAGCACCGCCACAAACAGTAAGTAACAGTGTTCATTAATGCCTGATCTGTGATCAGTGATTTCTGATGTGTAGTAATTATTCAAGTTCACACAGACTTTCTTTCTAAATCGTTTAATACTGTTTAGGCATCAGTTAATCAAGCCAGCAGTGACTAAACGAACAACTTCACATTGTTTCTCTTAGCAGCATGAAAAAAAATCTGTTATTTAAATTGTGATTAAACTACAGAGAGCGATCAAAGAACTCTCTCTTTATAATGTTCAAAGCTGTCAATCACGTCACGAGTATATCTGCACACTTGCCCAAACCGCCGTTATAGTGAATGACGCTGTTATGCTGCACAACGAAGCTCTTACTGTATTCATATCAATATTGTGTTTGCTGTTAGTTCTGGTGAAAGCATTTTGTGAGAAAAATAGCATTGCAATGACGAGATCACTGCATTCACGCAATAAACTATGGAGCTAGAAATATGACATAATGATCTGAATTTAAATTGTGTAAATCTGAATTATTGAATCTAACAAAATTGAATATTATGTTGAATTTTACATAGTTCTGAATTAGAATTTTTAAATCTTGAATATAGAGCATTTGAAATGTAACACATCTGAAATGTTTTTATGTCGAAATTGTATATACATGTATTTTCAAACAGCAGATATTTTGTTCTGAATTAATAGATTGGAAATATTCACTTTTTGAAAATACAGATGCAAGATTTCAGATGAAGAAGAAATTCGGAACATCAAATTCAATATTCTAAAATTCAAAACGCAGAAATTCAGATCTTACAGAAAGTAGGTCAGAGGTCATAATCAGGGAAAAGTAAAGGGTGTCAGAAAAGTCGAACGGAGCATCATCTGATCATTACGGCCTGTTTATTGTTTCGGGGGTTTTTTTTGGTTTGTTCGTGTAGATTAATGCACGGAAAATAGATTTCAGCTAGATTTCTAATTTTTTGTTTGTGGTTTACAAATCGCCGATTGGTCAAGCAAATCTGAGCATGTGACATCACCTGTTGTTCCGAGTGAAAATTCGTACGAATTAGCCACCTCGTAAAATATGTACAAATTGCCGTGAGATCGGGTTGCTATAGCAGTAGTAGGCTACCACTTCTTAAACTGTACAGGGCAGGTCCTAGATCGGGCTTTCTTGTGCAACTTAACGCATTTCACAGAAAAAAATAATATCAGAAATATGAAATATTAATCAGAACCCAGCCTGTTTTATTTAACTGTGCGGAGTTAAATCTGTGTGGTAAAGCTGCGCTAGACAGCGAAGAGCAGGTGTAAATACGCAGCAGTCATGACTTTTTTTTACAATACGCTCAGTTTCGGACAAGGGATGGTCATTGCAAATACTGTCATACAAATCGGCTGAGGGTGGGCACCGATGATGGTGAATTTAAATTCTACTGTAACTCGTAGCCCCGAGCGAGATGATTGACAGGACGATAGCAGAGGCTAGTGCAAGATAACTTTTGTTAATAAAAAATATATATTTTATGTACACTCACCTATAGGATTATTAGGAACACCTGTTCAATTTCTCATTAATGCAATTATCTAATCAACCAATCACATGGCAGTTGCTTCAATGCATTTAGGGGTGTGGTCCTGGTCAAGACGATCTCCTGAACTCCAAACTGAATGTCAGAATGGGAAAGAAAGGTGATTTAAGCAATTTTGAGCGTGGCATGGTTGTTGGTGCCAGACGGGCCGGTCTGAGTATTTCACAATCTGCTCAGTTACTGGGATTTTCACGCACAACCATTTCTAGAGTTTACAAAGAATGGTGTGAAAAGGGAAAAACATCCAGTATGCGGCAGTCCTGTGGGCCAAAATGCCTTGTTGATGCTAGAGGTCAGAGGAGAATGGGCCGACTGATTCAAGCTGATAGAAGAGCAACTTTGACTGAAATAACCACTCGTTACAACCGAGGTATGCAGCAAAGCATTTGTGAAGCCACAACACGCACAACCTTGAGGCGGATGGGTTACAACAGCAGAAGACCCCACCGGGTACCACTCATCTCCACTACAAATAGGAAAAAGAGGCTACAATTTGCACGAGCTCACCAAAATTGGACAGTTGAAGACTGGAAAAATGTTGCCTGGTCTGATGAGTCTCGATTTCTGTTGAGACATTCAGATGGTAGAGTCAGAATTTGGCGTAAACAGAATGAGAACATGGATCCATCATGCCTTGTTACCACTGTGCAGGCTGGTGGTGGTGGTGGTGGTGTAATGGTGTTTTCTTGGCACACTTTAGGCTCCTTAGTGCCAATTGGGCATCGTTTAAATGCCACGGCCTACCTGAGCATTGTTTCTGACCATGTCCATCCCTTTATGACCACCATGTACCCATCCTCTGATGGCTACTTCCAGCAGGATAATGCACCATGTCACAAAGCTCGAATCATTTCAAATTGGTTTCTTGAACATGACAATGAGTTCACTGTACTAAAATGGCCCCCACAGTCACCAGATCTCAACCCAATAGAGCATCTTTGGGATGTGGTGGAACGGGAGCTTCGTGCCCTGGATGTGCATCCCACAAATCTCCATCAACTGCAAGATGCTATCCTATCAATATGGGCCAACATTTCTAAAGAATGCTTTCAGCACCTTGTTGAATCAATGCCACGTAGAAT
>CM077206.1:18799378-18816878 GCA_039654625.1 Rhinogobio ventralis | reverse complement strand
TGCTGTCTGAAACACGTCTTTCTGGGCACGGTTGGATGTGTGCTGCACACACAAAACTTCTCAAACAGCGAGTACTGAATTGAGTTCTCTTTCGCGTCTTCTTGCGCTTGAATATTTCAATTGACGAAGCTTGCAAATGATAAACTTTAGTGACGATGCAGCACTGGCCCAATCTGACAAGTGACAGTTCCTTCTACTATCCTAAATGTCGTTCACGTCATTCAGTCCTTATTGTCCAGCCTTGAGACGTTTAAGTTACATGCTTATATGCTACATATCATCAAGGCTAAGAAAAGAATGCAATGTGCCTGGGCTTTGGCGACGGTCCATCTATCGCTGTTTTTCGTGTTCGTGGAGTTAGTTTGTGGAGTAAGTATATATGAACTGTGTGTTTACAAGGTTTTTTTTTAAAATGGCCTGTACCGGTGTTTCATTTGGAATGTGTTCGGCCAAACAATGTACACTTAAGTGAGTGGTAGTTTTGTAGTAGGAGCAAATTTTGTCCTCCCAAAAGGTGTTCCTATAATTACAATTGTTCCGAGTTCCTGCTGTGCGAACACGTCAAAAAGCGGGTATTTCCGCCTGGACAGTAGATTTTTATCGAATAACGACTTTGCTTTATTTCATAGAAAAGAAAGATTTTATTAAATTCATACAGGTTTTGAACAACATGAGGGTAAATAAATGACAACATTTTAAAATTAGGTGAACGTTTCCTTTTAATATATGTTGAAAAATTGTATTCCATGCAAATTCACAATAAAGATCTTTGCTCATTGATTTTTGTCTAGAGTGATTACAAATATATTTTAAAATGTGTAAAAAGAGTAATTTATTCTCATGTTCTAGTCCTTACACAGAAAATCTTACATATACACATATAAACATATAAACTAATGCTTTTTCTCAGTAGTGAGTGTTGCATGAGCTGCCATGCGCTGTGCTTCTGAATGAACGTGTGTTGCATGCTTTAGCTGGATGCGTGGCTGTTCTCTACTCTGGCCGATCATTTCTTGATCTGCTCTGACTGCGCTTCACCTGCCCCTTTACCCAGCGTCCCCTGCTCCCTGATCACATGACCACTTGATCTACAAATTCAGAGAAGTGGACTTAGGCAATGTTCTACTTTCAGTCATGAATTGTCTCATGACCTCTGTGTGCTTGGCAGTGCTGGTTCCTCTGTGGTCGTTGTTTCTCAGTACTAAAGTAAAAAGGATTCATACATTATGGATTATAATTGTGTCAGCTGATATCACATGTGTTCTGATGGTATTGATTTGTAGTTATTGTCTGGGTTCGTACTTGTCGGCAGGGGATTTTTAAGACTTATTTAAAGATGTTTGGTTTCTTGACTGAATATTTTGGATATTTTTCATAAATGCATCTTTTGGTGTTTTTGTGAATATGGAAATTGCTAAAAGCTGGCAGCAGAGTCCAAAATGAATAATCTATAATACAATTTTTAGTAAAAATTGGTTTTGGTGAGTAAATGATGTAAGCAATGTACACAAAACATAAATCGTTTGTCACAAATCTGGAGATAATGGGATAATGGGAAAACTGCTAAATATTGCCATTTTCATAGGTATAAAAATGTTTTAATTTAAATTAATATAATAATATAATTTAATTATTGGCCTAAAGGTATATTTATTGGCCAGTAGGTTTTATCTGCCATTGGCAGAGGTGTCAAAAAGTTATTTTTGAGCTCTGGCAGCTGCACTTTTTCAGTGACTCGATTTATAAAAAAAAAAATTATTATTATTTTTTTTTTTTATATATATAGTATATACAGTCAAACCAAAAATTATTCAGACACCAGATATATTTTTTTACTAGTGGGTGCAGGACAAGAGTAAGTTTATTAATATTAAGTGAGGATAGCAAAATAAAGTAAACTGTGACATTATACCCAAAAATTCATACAGTGGACTACCAGTAAAATTGATGATAAATTTGGGACCAAAATTATTCAGACACTTTGACCTGACCATGTTTTGCTTAAGTGTTTTTTCTTTAATAGCTAATGTGACCTTTTACTCCACAGACTCAACAAAATGAAGCATTGCTTGGTCATTGGTTGACCTAAATTGGTATTATCTAATTGTGTACTTTAAATTTAACAGCTGACAGCTGATTGGTTGATTGTAATCCATTACATACCTTTCTATCAAAGTTATCTGACATTATCAAGAGGAATTTGTTCTGACACAGTTTAACTCTGAGTTCTTGTCATATTTTATTACCATTTTCTAAACTATAGCGAATAAACTGTGATAATGTGAGAAAATGTTGAAGGTGTCTGAATACATTTTGGTTTGACTGTATAGTCACAAAAGCAATTGGACGCTTGGATAGTTTAGAAGAAAGTTCATTTTGGACTTTAGTTGTAATGTGTATTTTTAATGCTCAGTTACTAGTCAGGTCACAAGTGATTTGAATCATAGCAGTGGTAAGGTGAGCATCAGACCATATTTATTTTTTGCACTTTCTTTTGCTTCTAATCTCTTATACGCTGTGCACTTTTCTTTTTACCGTTGCCAATCAAACTCCCTCCTGCTGTGGGCTGTTTATCCAGAATAGGATGGAGTTTGTCCTCCTTTGGGAAGCATGACTGCACTAGCAGGGGAATGCTCTGCCTACTGTTGTAGACTTGTTCATAAAAGCTGTCAGTCAGGAGAATGGCAAATCACACCACTGTCCTCCCCATCTTTACCATCACTATCGTCTTCCTCATTCCCTCAGCCCTCTCCTAGTATGTGGTAAACAGGCAGGGGAGTTTGCTTTTGTGAAAACCCCTTTGCTCTCAGAGAACGTGAGCACCTGTGCGTGCATGTGTGAGTGTGTGTGTGTGAGAGAGAGAATACCTCAGGTACTAGCCTTGTTTGCTTTAGCGCATAATTTTGATGATTTGTCAGTTACAAAAACATATAGCTACATTTGCACAACTAAACTAATAAAAAAAAATGTATGCTGTTTATGGCCTGTTTCACACCATATGCTCAAGCATCTGCTTAATTTATGTTTTGTTTTGTTTTTTAAATGTATGCATAACCAAACTCTACAGAAAATGTAATTACAATAAATATAACATATTATTGATTATAGAGCAGGATTTCCCAAACTGGGATTCATGAAAAATTACAATAAATAAATAATTTTGAAAGTAAAAACAAAACTTAATAAAAAGATCATATATTTTGTTTACCTGCATGTCATATGACCAATAACTGACATCAAAGAACCGTGAATATGCAAATGTTTTGTTAAAGTATTGAAATATTAATGGGTTAGTTCACCCAAAAATGAAAATTCTGTCATTAATTACTCACCCTCATGTCGTTTCAAACCCGTAAGACCTTCGTTCATATTCGGAACACAAATTAAGATATTTTGATGAAAGCTGTGAGCTCTCTGACCCCTCCATAGACACCCATTCCCCCTCAAACAGAGCCGGCGTTCTGACTTGTTTACTGTGTTTACAATGTGAACAGTGTAGGAGACTGACACAGAGGAGAAGAAATTGTTAAATAAAGTCGTTATTTCTGTTTTGTTTTTTTTTGTTTTTTTTGCGCACAAAAAGCATTCTCGTCTCTTCATAACATTTAAAGGCTGATTTATATTTCTGTGTCGGAGCTGCGCCGTAGCCTCTACACTGTGGGCTACGCATTTTCATTTATACTTCTGCGTCCTTGTCTGCGTTGACGTGCAGTTACACATGCAGAGGGAGCATGTGTATCCCTGAGGGAGGGGTTCTGGCAGACCAATCACAGCGCTTGCGGTCCGCATAGAATTGACTCGTTGTTACATTTTTGGAAAGGTGCACGTCAGAGTACGTCGTAGGCTACGCGACACACAACCTACGACGTAGCTACGGTGTACACTCGACACAGAAATATAAATTGGGCTTAAGGTTAAACACATATGAACACTGTAGTCACATGGACTATTTTAACAATGTCTTTACTATATTTCTGTGCTTTGAAAGTGGTAATAACGTTGCAGTCTATGTGGGGACAGAAAGCTCTCGGATTTCATAAAAAATATCTTAATTTGTGTTCGGAAGATGAACAAAGGTCTTACGGGTTTGGAATGACATTAGGGGGAGTAATTAATGACAGAATTTCATTCTGAAATTTTCATTTTTGGCCGAACTAACCCTTTAATTTAGAATCTCAGGGTAAAAGCTTAAAGCATACATTTTAGATCAAAGGGGGTTTAGCTGACAAAAAAAGTTATAAAAGTGCCAGACCTGGGAGCATCGAGTAACCAGCTTACAGGGCTAGTATGCTGTTAATGCAAAAGCGGTGTTTATGTGCCAACGGTGTGCGTGATGTTGTAAATATGTTTGTTTCAGACGAGCCGGAGACACGGGATGCGTGGTGGGAGGAGATCCGTCAGGAAATAAAGTCTCATACCAAAGCTCTCGGCTGCCACGCTGTGGTGGGGTACAGCGAGTCCACCAGCATCTGGTACTTAAACACACACACACAGACACAACTCTGAGGATGTTTTCAAACAGTGCATCTCAACTTATTTGACTCCCAAGGCCTCCCATTGTCTACAACAATATTTGAAGGCACCTCATTATTTTCAGATGTTTGTGATTTACTGGATAATGATTGATTTTTAGAACTTGGCATAGAAGTAGAAAAAAATATATTTATAATAAAAATGCCCAGAGAGATTTATGACTCTTCCAGTTCTAGAAATAACAATTAAAATTAATTTAAAATTAGACTTCCTCATATGTCCAGGACAGTTGTTAAAGGGGTGAAATATTATGATTTTTAAATTATGATTCTTGTTTTAACCCTCTGAGCCCTGAGCTGTTTTCTGGGCCCTGGAGGTGTTTTGACATGTCCTGACATTTGTGCTTATTTCTGTTACTTGTAACATTTTCATGGCTAAAGTCTGATTACACTGTATTCAGCACAAACTCTGCTACAGTAATATGTAAGCAGCATGTGTGTAAAAGTTTGTCGTTTTGAGAGAATTACGTTTATAAGGCTATAAAGGTTATAAGGCTATAAAACCCATACTGAATATTTGTTCACAAGACTTCTGAAAACTGGATCACGTAGGCTAGAATTTTTGCTTCAAGACGATGTAATCACTCTGGCCACTCATTCACATAAAACAATATACTGATTTAAATTTTGTAAGACATGTTTTGTGTCAGGAAGGCTTAGGCGGGGAGGGCGTGAATCATTATGAATATTGATGCGTTTCACACCTGAGAAAGACAAAGACACTCCCCTAATACTAATGGCCCTATATCAGCTGAATGGCTGTGAGGGAACTAGAATGTGAAGAGATTAAAAGACGGGCTTTTTGAATTGTTTGCATTTATTTACAACACAACATAATCCAAACATACACAAAGGACAAAAAGTGGGACAAAAATAAGGGACAATTGTGGTTCTTTATAAGGGACACTCAACGTGTATGTTATTTCACTGTCTGCAGTTAAGTGTGTGTATAAAAGGGTCTCAGATATAAACACATTAAATGAATGCACAATTAAAAAAAAAGAATTTTAACGACATAGAAATAAATGTCAATTGTTACACAAACCATCTAAAGCTTTTGTAGCATTATACACTACTGTTCAAAAGTTTAATAGTTTTATTAATAATGATTTTTTTTTAAAGAAATTACTAGTTTTGTTCAGTAACAATGCAGTAAACGTGTCAGGAGAGACAGTAAAGACATTTTAATGTTACAGAAGCTTTCTATTTCAGATTAATGCTGTTTTTTTTCTTACTTTCTATTCAAAGAATCATGAAAAAATTAACACAGCTGTTTTCAACATGAATCTCTTATTACAGTATCACAGTTGAATACCATGATTTGTTTGCAATATAATCTACAAATGCATACACAAACAGATGTTCCTGTCATGTTTAAAAGTGTTTTACTCGCACACACCTAGTTCGCAGAACAAACTAAACACTCCTGTGGTGTCTGTCGTTGCTAAGTGTTTTCATCTCGCTGCGCATAGACGCGCCTGGGGAAAACGAGCGCGCCGCACCGCATGAGCATCAAGACGCCGTTGCTCTCTATTTTATGCGCGCGTCTACATTTAAAATAACGAACTTGAGTAAACGCCCCCTTAGTCAGTGGTTAGATCAGCGTAGCAGTCAATAAACTGGACGTACGGGCTAATACGGGACAGTTGGCAACCCTACTTTTATATACGAGCATATACCCCTCATATCGTACGTGTATCTTTATTTAGCATTGAAAAGTTGTCTACCTGTCTATATTTCATTTTCAACATGTTTCCATTGATTTCACACATTTTAGTCTGGCAATAGTTCAACTAGTAGCCAACAATGTGAAGTTTATGCATCAGTAACGCTAATATAAGTGAGAAGAAATGTTTTACCTTAAAAATCATGTTAAAATCGTGTTCTGTTTCTTCTGAGGTAAATCCAAGGTAAACTCACAGCATGTCTTCCGAACTCGATGAAAATCAGAAGAATGAAGAAGCTGATGCTTTGTTTTGAGGTGATGGGGGGCGTTTACAGGTTCGCGTTTCTTCACGTGGACGATTTGCATGTGAATCTGTTTGCTGTTTGAAAGATAATGAGGCTCCGCTTAAGGAACTGTACCTGTTTTCATACGGATTACATAAACAGAGAATATTTATTTTTTATATAAATGACTTCATTTAAAAGTAGACATTCCAAGCTTTATAAAGACATATATGTCGTGTCTGTGTGGCAAGTATTCGCTGAGTTCATTTGCTAACGCATTTTAGAGTGGACTTCACGGGGAGACAGACGGGAGAACGCGCATCCTGTTTGTTTTCTTTATTTAGCGAAAAGCAAATTTTTTTTTATTTATTTTGAGTGTACACACATAAAAGTAGACACTTTAAGGTTTGTAAAGACATATCTTTTATGTCTGTGAGGCCAAAAATGACGGAGTATTTTAAGTTGTTTTACACTGTCATGAGGAAAAATCAAGCAAAACGCGCCTTTTTCGGGTTCAGAGGGTTAATGCTTGTATTGTCAAAGCCATTGGTTGAGCCATTGTTTCTCTGTTGGTTTATTTTGTATGACATTAACACATGCACATTATTGTCGTCTGTGGTTCCATAAACAACATTTAACCTCCATAGAAAAAAAAAGAAAGAAAAAAAACTCTAACTCTTTCCCTGCCAGCGTTTAAAAAAAAAAGTAGTTGCATGAATATCTGAACATGCGATACATCAAAAGAAAGAACACAGCCTCTGCTTTAAACAAACAAACAAAAAACATTTTATTCTAGCTTCGTGCATTCTTTTTCTTTTCAACACTTAAGTAAGTTTCATAAAAAAAAGCAACATTTTGAAAGAACAGCTGAGAAAATATCGTTTTTGTTAAAGTCTACATCCGTATCAGATTCAGAACAATCATCAAAAAAGATCATGTCTATAAACACCCTCAAAGCTTGCACAGTCCTCTACCTCGTCCTGGGTCGACATTTCATTCAGTAACGTTAGGCAGTAAAAAAGTTTATTTTAAGAACTGCTCCCTAAAAGGTTATTTGGGGAATCCAAAATGGTTCTTCTATGGCAGGGATGGGCGAATTTGGTCAATGCCTGGAAGGCCACTGTCCTGCAGAGTTTTGCTCCAACCCTAATGAAACACACCTGAACAAGCTAATCAATGTCTTCAGGATTACTAGAAAGCTACATGCAGGTGAGCTTTTATCAGCGTTGGAGCTAAACTCTGCAGGACAGTGGCCCTCTAGGACCAAGGTTGCCCATTCCTGTCCTATGGCAATGCTGCAAAAAAAACAAAACCTTTTGGACCCTTAATTTTTAAGAGTGTATGTAAGATATGCTTGGCTTTCCCTTGTGAAAACACCCTCAAATGCAGCTTCCTCATTCCGTTCTGTGATGAAATGCTCTGATTATGTGCTTTTTATGTGTGTTTGCAGTGAGGAGGTGTGTATTCTATCAGCATCAGGCACAGCTGCGATCCTCAGCTCCCGTTTCATGCAGGACGGCCCGCTGGAGACCGATCACAGGTTGTCACGGCAACCGCTTGTCTTTTCTACAGGGTCAGAGAGGGTCGAGGGGGATATGGGTAGTACAGCCTCCTTGGGGTAGGTTAATGACACACACATGCACATATACACACACACACCTTTGGCCCCTTGCTAAGGGTATGGCGTTAAATGATAGACAAAACAGTGCAAGCGCATAAACACAGTGCACAAGTGAATTACAGCAGTGTGAGCGCAGTAACAAAGTTTACACGTAAAATCTGAAGAAATCGCGAATCCGAATATGATTGTGCACACAAATCAACACGTTGTGAAGAAAAATAACTAAACCGCGATTCCTGACAGGTCTCACACGTGCAGAACTGACCACAACCGCAATTTCTGTTCTAAATGCATGCACAAGCTGAAATTCAATTCAATGCACTTGGCTGTGCAAAAATCTTTTTGCACACAAGTCAGTTTTGACAGGGGGCAGGGTCCAAACCTATGTGTTAACAAATTATATTTGGCTGCTGGTCTTCTCTGTAACTCTTATTTTGATTGGCTGCTTGTATTATGTTAACAATGTCCTCCTGTTGTGATTGGCTGTTGTTGGCCCTCTCCGAATGAACACACTCAAAACGGGCTGTGGGAATGGGATGGCAGACATTAAAGATTTCTTTTTAAGTTAATACATCTTATTGCTGTAAGATTCTTTGTGAATTGGAGCATCTGCGGATTACAGAGATAGCTAGGAGCCAAGCCATGCAATGATTTGAAAGTAAGCAGTAGTATTGTATTTGATACGATAGGCCACCGGTAGCCAGTGTAGATCAAACAGAATAAGGGTGATATGGGCAGAACGCTTGGTGTGGGTGAGTATTCTTGCAGCAGAGTTTTGAATATATTGCAGTCTTACAATGGAGCTAGCTGGTAAACCAATGAAAATTAGAGCAGTCAAGGCAGGATGAAACGAAAGCATGCATAACCGTTTTGGCGTCTTTAACACCAAAGAAGGGACAGAGCATGGCAATGCAACATACAGTAAGTGAAAGAATGCCGATTTGGTGATAGAGTTGATATGAGTCTCAAAGGTGAGAGAGGAATCAAAAATACAGAGATTTTTTACAGTACTGGATGGTTTGATGAGAGTACCAGCAATCTCACAGGCAAAGTCAGTAGGAATTTACTGTATTTAGTAAATGTTATGGGGTTTCAGTAATAATGATTTCAGTCTTGTCCATGTTTAGTTTCAGAAAGTTGGAGTTGAAAACCATGTCGATGTAAGATCTGACTTAGAGGTAGTATGTAAATGATGAATAATAATGGACCAAGAACAGATCCCTGGGGGACATCTTTCTTCAGGGGGACAGTCGGAGATTTAAAATCCTGCATTGAAATGTAAAATTGTCTATCAGAGAGGAGGAAAACCAAGAAAGAGCAACACCGGAAATACCCACATTCAAGAGGCGAGAAATAGGTAAATCATGGCAGACAGTATCAAAGGCGAAGCTTAGGTCGAGTAGTAGAAGTATAGAGAGAGATCCAGAGTCACCAGAAAGTAGTAGATCATTCACTACCTTTACAAGGGGCAGTTTCAGTACTGTGTGGCGAAAACCAGATTGAAAAGGATCAAAGAGATTATTTACAACTAGAAAATCTAAAGCTGGGAGGTAACAGTTCTTTCCAGTAATTTGTCAATAAATGGTAGATTTGAAATAGGATGATAATTCGATAGAACTGAGGAGTCAAGGTTGGGTTTCTTGAGAACTGGGATGACTGGGAGTTTTGAGTGAAATGAAGCAGAAGTAAGAGATGTATTAAAGGGGTCATATGGTGGTTCTAAAAAGAACATTATTTGTGTATTTGGTTTAATGCAATGTTTTTACACGGTTTTAGGTTAAAAAAAAAAAAGTCATTATTTTACACATACTGTACATTATTGATGCTCCTCTATGCCCCTCCTTTCTGAAACGCGTCAATTTTTACAAATCTCATCGTTCTGAAAAGCGCGGTGTGCTCTGATTGGCTAGCGATCCAGTGCATTGTGATTGGCCCGAATACCTTAAGCGTCTGACGGAAATGTCACGCTTCTTACCATATTTGGAATATCAGCTCCCAAAGCGTAGGGGTTGCACAGACTAGTCGACTAATTCGCTGAAGGCGCAACAGGATAAGTAATTTCCTGACACGCACGCTCCGTTTCCAACAATTAAAATGACAAATAAATGCATACTCAGAGATCTCTCCACAAGGCATGTTTGATTATGCCATCTGGATGCTAAAATTTTATCGGGAGAATGCACATTTTAAACCGCTTATTGTACAGGTAAGTTAATCACTGTTCTAAACTAATGCATGCTGCATTGTAACGCACACACATAGCTCGCACATCACACAGAGATTGTGCACGCCGCACACAGAATCATTCAGTAGCACAGAAATGTATTGTCAACACTGTTCTGTGATTTATCAATAAAATAGCTTAGAAACTGAAAAGTTCTAGCATATATTTCTTGATAACTAAAACTCACAGCTTCACTAATTAGTAGAGAGACGCTGCCAGGTAGAATTAATTCACACGCAATCACTCCCTCACTATTACATTAATATAAATGTAATCTTTACTGGGCTACTTTATCTGTATCTGATTCAAAACGAGCAGAAAACTGTGAGAAATATAACTACCTAAAGAATAAAAAAAAAAAAAGCTGTTATGTAGGAGCAATAACCTTTTGGGCAGCGCTGTGTCATATGCCATAGCTGTGCACATAAAAAAAAAAAACCTGCATTCGCGTCTCATCTCAAGGTTTAGGCTTATTTGTTCATTAATTACGTCATTAGCGACTAGTCGACGTCGACTCGACTTTCACATAAATGTCGACTTTAAAAAATCTGAAGTCGTTCAACCCCTAATTGACATATGATAATGTCAGTCCTACCTTATCAATTCGAGCCCGAATCTGATCCGGATGATGCAGATGACCAAGCTAATCGATCAACGTTGCCAGCGCGACTAGACCAGAAAGTATCAGATTGGTAAGTTGAATAGAAGTGCTAGAAACAGTCCTCCAAAAAATGCGCAGCGCACAGTCGAATATTTGGGTTGTACTGTTCTGGAACAGTGTTGTAACTAAAGCTTAGCCACTGTTTTGTAATTGTCCCCACTTTTGGAAGGCCAAACAAAGTAGTTTGGCTTTCACAACGAAAAACACAGCGTCTCCACAACATGGCGTTGCCGGCAACAACAATACTACAGCGAGAATAAAAGTTACGCCTTCTTTCTTTGTGTATACATTTGGGCAGTGTTATGAAACTCTGCCCCCACATACTGACGTAGATTTGTGGGGGTGTGTTTGAACGAAGCGTTTTAGGAAGGTGTGGCTGAGCCTTAACTTTTACAAAGAATATCTCTTTGGGTTTGTAACTCTGCAGATTTTATACATGCACAAACTGCTACATAACACACTAAAGAGAAAGGAAAACAAGAAATCGCATCATATGACCCCTTTAATGAAATAAGAAATGGGTGCAGTGATGACAGAGTGACAGAATTTCAGGAGAGAAGTAGGGGCAAGGTCGACAGGATGAAGAGGTGGATTTTAAGATTAACTCGGAGACAGGAGATGGATTAGTCAAAGAAAAGCTAGTCAAATACTGGCCAGAGAGATTAGGGTAAAGTCAGCCGCCCCATCAGAGTCCCTGTCAGGACTCGCTATTTTCTCTTGTTTTTTTCTCCTCGCAAAGTGTTGTTTTGTGTGCACAATTATATTTTTTTGTCCTCGAGTTTGAGCTTTGTGATTTCTGCAGGTTTACATTTATGTGCGAGCTTTGTCACTGTGCTCATACTGCTGTAATTCACTTGCGTGCTGTGTTTATGCGCTTGCGCTGTTTTGTCCATCATTTAACGCCATATAAGGGGCTCTTAAAGGAATAGTTCACCCAAAAATAAAAAACTCCATGTTGTATCAAACTGCAAAAAGGGCATGAAATGAAAATTCACCCTATCTGTTTTCTAAATGAATGTTATAGATCTTATTGTGAACAATTCATCAGCGCATTATTTTATTCATGTTTTATTTTTTTTAGAAATGTTTTAACCTCGTAATGTTTAATCAAAATGTCATAGCTGGATCTTCCAATAAACGCTGACAGACTTCTCTCTGGTTACACATGTAGGACTCCAATAATTTAGTCTGCCTAAACCTGCTCCTGCATGCTTGCATTCACCTGCCTCTACTTTTGAGTGCAACAGCCACATCTCAAAATCTAATAAGCAATCAATGCATAGAAACAAGTCAAAGCCTCTATTTTTTTTCTTTTTTGATAGTTACACTCGAATACACAATATCACATACATAAGAAAAAATCTGTCACTACTTCCATTTCATCATGACTTTAACAAAAAAGTTATTCACTGAATTTTCTTCTTGGTGCACGGAAACGGAAATTGTGACGAATTCCACCTCTGTGCCCCCATACCACTTCATACCACTTTTATTTTTGTATATAATATATATTTTTATTAGTGCTGTCAAAAGTAGCTCGTTAACGCATGCGATACATTTTTTTTCAGTTTAACGCGTTAAAATATTTAACACAATTAACAGCATCCGTTTTTTCTATCATCCTTTGGCTAGCGTTACATTATCACGCTCTTATTCATGCAAATGCTTTAAAACCATTCCAGCGTGACAAGACGAAAGAGAACGCGCTGTCTGTGAATGTCCTGGGTGCGTCTCAATCAGCTCCCGAGTTTCCTAGGTCGTGAATCAGTATAACATGTACATGAATGTGGCCGACTCCCTGATCAGTGCCCTTACTACTGCACTAGGAGCTGATTGAGACGCACCCCTTGTCTGAAAGACGTGCACCAAAATCGAGTTCTCTTTCACGCTTGAACGAACAATAACACACAGAATAACACTTTAATAAGGAGTTATTCTATTTATGCAGTGCAGTTGGATAGCTCCAATTTTAACTTTAACTATTCAATTTCTGTTGGACAGGTAGGAAGGCCACGGGTAAATATGACATTTATTATGGGTTTATGTAAAGATCACTTGGAATTGATGTAGCTTTTAATTATACTGTAATGTTGAATTTCTATCATTAATGTTTAAAAAAAAATTCAGATACATCAGTAGCAGTTTTAGTATCAGTGATACTAGCCTTCATAAAAAGATGCCGTTACAACAAATATTTCAAATATACTGTATTTAAGTTGTATCTACATTATTTTGGAAAGTAACTGTGAAATTATTACAATATAAAAATCGATTTGTATCGCGATTAATTAGTAAAAATGTTTTAAACGATTGAGAGCACTCAAACTCAACATATTTTTGTTCTTTTGCTATTTATTTACCTATTTATTATTTATTTATTCTCTTTTTCTTTAATATTCTCTCCTCAACAACCTCACCATTTTTATCTCTTTTCCTCAACAACCTCACCATTTCTCTGACCTCTCATAATTTGTTATATAATACATATACACTATATTGCCAAAAGTTTTGGGACGCCCGCCTTTACATGCACAGGAACTTTAATGACATCCCATTCTTAATCTGTAAGGTTTAATATGGAGTTGGCCCACCCTTTGCAGCTATTACAGCTTCAACTCTTCTGGGAAGGCTTTCCACAAGGTTTAGGATTGTGTTTATGGGAATTTTTGACCATTCTTCTAGAAACGCATTTGTGAGGTCAGGCACTGATGTTGGACGAGAAGGCCTGGCTCGCAGTCTCTGCTCTAATGCATCCCAAAGGTGTTCTATCGGGCCTACCATTTCGTGGCTGAGTTGCTGTTGTTCCCAATTGCTTCCACTTTGTTATAATACCACTAACAGTTGACTGTGGAATATTTAGTAGTGAGGAAATTTCACGAGTGGACTTATTGCACTACCTATATTGTCAACCTATCACGGTACCACGCTTGAGTTCACCAAGCTCCTGAGAGCGACCCATTCTTTCACAAATGTTTGTAGAAGCAGTCTGCATGCCTAGGTGCTTGATTTTATACACCTGTGGCCATGAAAGTGATTGGAACACCTGAAATTCAATGATTTGAAGGAGTGTCCCAATACTTTTGGCAATATAGCGTATATTAGGAAACTTACAATAGAGATTTGCACATACTCGACACAATTTTACACACACATCTCACATAATTTCATGCACATCGTACTTTCTGTTTTGTATTGATGGTATCATCTAACTATGCTTTTAAAAAGAAAAGAAAAAAAAAGACTTCCCGAATGAGAAAAAATGTAGGGTGCGACTTTGTGCGTTTTGATTTCATGGTGATGTCAAACAGGTTTGGAAAAACATGATTCTAAGTAAATCATGACTTCAATTTCATTTTGGGTGAACTTTTCCTTTAATCTCAATACTAAACAATACTAATTAAATTGGTGTGTGTGTCTGTGTATATGTTTGCTGAGGACGGTTTTTACAGCTACTAACCAAATTAAGTCTTAAGGACTTCATAACAAAGGGGCTAAAACATTTGGCTGTCTCTGAATATGTACATGTTTTATGTTCAAAAATCGTAACAAATTTGTACGCTTATGTAAAGATATTTTTATTCTGTTTATGGCTGGTTGGGTCTGTGTGATCCCTTGTGTTACCGTTTCTGTACTAACTGCAGTATTTTTTTTCTGTTAGATTTGAGGAGGTGGCGCCCCCTGGCTGTGGATTCTGTCACATACCGTACGATGAGTTGAATATACCATTTCCTGCTCAGCTCACCTATTGCTGCTGCTGTCGCCGCTACAAAGTGCCCGATGTCCTCTTCACCACGATCGACCTGCCTACTGATGCTAACGTCACCGGGAAGGGCTGCCTGATTCAGGCCAGGTAAAAACTGCACATAACATCCTGTCCAAATGGAATATTATTGTACTGCATACTGCACAGTATAGTGCAAATAGTATCTGAAACAATAGTATGTAATAATGAATAGCAGTGTATAGGGCTGCACAATGATTTGAAATAAAACCTGAATCACAATATGGCTTAGTGTGATTATTAAATCGCAAAGGCTACTATTTAATCAAACAAATATATGTGCTGTGTGTTTCAGTGTGTTCATGCAAGCAGCTCATGATTTGGTGTTTTCATTGTCACAGAGCAGCTCAGTTTGCAGTAAATGCCCCTCCACACAAACTCATCTCTGTATCTGCGTCGTTTATTATGTGCATTTGTGAACGCAGATTTTCCCCCAAATGATTCAGCCTTAGTAGTGTGCTATATTGTTTTACAACGTTGCAACAAGTGTCCCAAGTGAATAATTAGTTCAGACTTCGGGTGAAGCTCAGGTCAAATGTATTGCATTGTGGGATACAGTGTTTCTCACAGTATGTTCTGATTGTAGACTGCATTTTGGCAAATGTAATAGGTCATCTGGGTATTCTTTGCTTCTCCATCCCACTGTAGGCTCTGTCGGACTAAAAAGAAGGCCCAGGGAGAGGGGAACGCCATGGCCATTAGCAATCTTCTGCCATTTCTAGAGTATGAGCTCCACACACAGCTGATGAACAAATTGAAGCTACGGGGCATGAACGCTTTGTTCGGTTTGCGTATCCAAATCAGCGTGGGAGAGACCATGCTGCTAGGACTGGCGGTCAGTGTGCTATTACCCATAATGCTCAGTGCGTTTACTTAATTAATTGTGACTGTTTGTCCTGTTAATAGCAGTTGTTTGTTGTATTCAGTCCGCAACAGGAGTTTATCTGACAGCGTTACCCAGTCCTGGAGGAATCCAAGTACTGGGAAAAACTCCCAGTGACATCACATATGAACAGCACATCTCCAATATGCAGAAGAAAATCAATGACACCATCGCTAAAAATAAAGAACTGTATGAAATCAACCCACCTGTAAGTAAACATACACGTCAAGGCACTTTGTGAAGTAGTATTTAATTCTTACATAATTTTATATTAATACTACAGGGCTGTTGAATGCTTGAATCTGATTGGTTGGCGAATGTTCTAAGGTGTGCAATTATTTTCAGGGAAACGCACAGCTAAAGTCATGTAATGCGGTCTTGACCGCATTACAGTTCCATATCACTTCGCCAAATGATTTCAGTTATTTCAAAGATTAAGATCTATTTACAACAGCAAAAGAAACAAAACCAAGCAAATAAATATTGTAAACAATAGGATAAAAACGACCTTTTTGTCACAAAATTACATTTTATTATGTACGGAAAGCACATACTCTTTCTCCCGCGCTCTCTGCTCTCCCACTCAAACGCGCACACATACAGTACGGACACACACTTGCGCAGAAACCCATTGAATTATTAGAAACATAATGCACACCTGCATTACCACCTCGGGTGTGTATTTTTCTAATAATTCAACGGCTCGTCATCAATTATTCCTTACCTTATTTTTTTAAATAGAATTTTATTTTATATTATTTTATGTGTATCCACCTGTTTAAAAAAAAAAAAAAAAAAAAAAAACATTTTCATTTTATTACCCATCGTAGGAGGTTATCGAAGAGATCATTGGTTCACCGATCCCTGAGCCCCGTCAGAGGTCCCGTCTCTTTCGTTCTCACTCAGAGAGTTCAGATGAGGTGTCAGAAATAGACCTGTCCCATGGGAAGAAAGATGCCTTTGTGTTGGAGGTAAACTGGATTTGTACTAGAGGTTGATGGTTGGAGATACTGGACTTTTTTGTGGAGTAAAAGATCTGTCTGGTCTGTTTTAATACTCTTCTAGATTGATGACACGGATGCTGTAGAAGATATTCATGCACTTCTGACTGATTCTCCCACCCCAGCAGGTACAAACCTCTGCTAGACATTTGTTGGACTTGTTTTTAATGGACTATGATATTCAGATGTGTGTTTGTATGTTGTCTTCTGTTCAGGATTCTACAGCTGCAACACTGAAATCATGCCTGGGATTCAGAACTGGACTTCAGCTATACAGGTATCGTTCACCATAGTGAACCTGTCCATTTCCTAAAAAAATGCAAATAGAATGTTGGTGTGTTTACAACACACACGATTTGTTGATGTGCATCTTATTGACTTAACAGAAATCAACAATATTTGTAATAAAGACCGAATGAGCGCTAGAGACATTTTTATACTTTGCGTTTCTAATACAATGACTGAGGGAGTAATGGGAAAAAAATATATTTTGGAAATTCATAGAAACGCTATCATGGATTTTTTTCTTTTGTTATTGGAGCAAATGGGAAAGCAAAAATTGTGTTTGTTGTAGTTTCCGTTCACCACTGTAGAAGTTTACCCAACTATGACGACTTCTGAGAAGCCTGGGAATGTGAAAAGTGTCCATGAATACCATTACCGTTGACCTAATATTTGCAGACAATTAATAAATGAAGCTAGTTTGAGATAAGTTCACTCCAGAAAAACAGATTTATTGTCTGTGTATATTGTTTGCCTATTATATTTGTATGTAATTTACATTTGAGGTTGTTTCCTCAGAGTGAGTTGACATGAGGAGGTTTTCGATGTTTGGTGTAGAATCAAA
>CM077206.1:18751878-18794378 GCA_039654625.1 Rhinogobio ventralis | reverse complement strand
GTTGATTACAGTTCCTTTGCAGACAGATGCAGCTCCTGGATAGAGCAGCTTAGACTGAAAGCTCACACCATAAGACGCGGATCAGTTAAAACAAGTAGGAGTACACGCAAACTCGCTTGCATACATGGACACATACCAACTCTCATAGACCCTAGTCAGAGTAGACTGCATTATTTATATATATATATATATTAGTGTTGTTAAAAATGTTGATATTTTGAAATGTATCGATACTGACCTTTCTGAAAGAGTTCCAATGCTCCTTTTCTGCAGTATACGATGAATTGGCACCTCTGAGTCCAGATCTTAAATTCATTCAAATTCTTTGGAAACAACATCACAACATTTATTTCCATCAAGAGGTGCATACATTTTTGGTCAAGATCTTGTTGGTCAATGCAAGCAGATGACTTAAGGGACCTGTTTTGATCCCTTAATTTTATTTAGGAACAATTTTTCCCAGGAACTTTTTTCCCAGGAACTCTTTTTTTCCCCCAGACCTGCTGCTGTCTGCGTTTTCATCACAGTTTAAAGTACCGTGAAGATTAGTCCGGTGACGTAGGACTGCGCGTGTCGACTTTACAGTTCCCACTGGATTTCGTCCTTTGCAAATAAATTGAATAAAGCCTGAACCTCGTCATCGGCCCATTGGTCGTATTTTTTAAACTCCATTGTTGATTTGAATAGCAATCAACTCTTACTGCAGCGCACCGCGCCCGCAACAGACTTGTAAAAATAGTGGTTGAAATAAAATGCTGCGTCAAGTCGACCAATCAAAATGCTGCATGAACTCCAACCAATCAGCATGTCCCGCCCCGAAAGTTCCTAAACTTTGAAAAAGTACTACCTCACGAGCAGGGCCGTTTTGAGGGGGAAATCTTTACCCCGAACTTTATTTAGACCCCGGTTCCTGCGGTCGAAACACACCAAGTACCACCCCAAAGTCCCTAGTTCCTGGGGAAAGTTCCTGCGGTGGAAACGCGGCTTTTGTTGCAATGCATAACAGAACTTAAGGGAACTCACAAGTAATTAAGGGAAAATACTTAATGACAGCCTTAAAGTGCCTTAAGTGGACCCTTAGGTGTTTTCTTGCAACCCATGTTTAACTAAGAGTACCTTTAACCTTATAACTAAGGGTTTTCTTAACTTAAGGGCTTTCATGCAACCAGGCCCTGGTCTGCCAATTCATGTGTGAAAATTATTCTTAATGATTCTCCCAACCATTTTTTCACAATTTGAACGCGATGAATCTTGACATTGTCATCCTGGAATATGGCCATGACGTGTCTTCCTACATGGTTGTTTAAGAAATTAGAAGCTACACACTCCATCAATTAGGGTTAGAAGAACTGTTGCCAAACATAGTATAACATGCTAGAAACATAATAATCACTGCAATAGTGATCCAATCATAGACTCTTAAGCATTTGCTTATTTAAATCCAAACACCGACTTTTTTTTGGCCGGGCAGTATATTTAGTCTTGTGGAAATTTTGTTTGTTTGAAACAAGCTAAATGATCAAGACCAAGTTACACCGCTGTATGATATATTTATCCAAAGTCATGTTTTTAAATATCTAATTTATTTTTTAATATTTAAAATGGCATTTACTCTGACTATAGTCTATACTCCTACACGCATCCTTACACACACATACTCCCATGTCCTGCATCCAAAAGAGGACGAGTCTTGCTGCCATACGCCGATCCGATCCGAACTTGACTGACAGAGTGTGAAAGTTGAGGTTGAGTCCTAGTAGGAACCGTGATGAAGAAGACCATCATTCTTTCAGTTGTGCCTCAGTTATTTCATATTTGAGCTGACTAATGAGATGAGTATGCTCAAATATAAAATCACTAAGTTTGGCTTTAAAGGTTGTATAGTTTAGGGTTGGGCGTTATAGCTAAAAAAAAAAAATCTGTTTTTCAGATTATATAGAATATATACCTTGATATTAATGTCGACGGTCTGAAATGGCAACTCAAAAGCTACTAAAGTCGAGAAGATTTAAAATGTTTAATCTAAAAACTCAATTAGTGTAAAATAATCAAGGCATGTTTTCCACGCAGTTTTTCACTAAATTAGCACAAATATGATGAAGAATCATGTTTAATTTTATAGACTGTTACAACACAGGATTCTGTGAAACCTGGAAATATCAGCAAACTCCAGAAGCGTGATTTCTTGGCCTGGAAAAAGTCAGAAATTATTAAAATCTTAATATAAAAAAATAGCCATGAAAAATTCTGTAGTCCTAAATTTGTTGCTATGCTCCGTTCTAAAATATATATGTGGGTAGAAAAGTTACTCTGAATGTTTTTTTTTTGTTTTTTTTTTATAAAATAATTTAGAAAATCCACTCTGAATGATCAAAGTCATTAAAAAATCATGGAAATTCATTGGTCAAAAATATATGAATATAAATATAAATATGAATATTTTAAAATGAGAAGTTCTACATAACAAATTCTACAGAAAATAATTTAAACAAATATTACAGGTCAAATGTGTGTTTCTTTGTGTAAATTTCATAGGTAACACTTTGTAAGTCTTAACAAGGATGTATTAGCTAGCTTACATGAACTATATGCTATTATGCAATATACATTTTTACAGAATGTATTAATGTTTGAGCAATACAATTATACCTTGATCATTCATGTTAGTTCATAGTGCATTAACTAAGGTTAACAGATAAAATAAAAATTTGAACTCAATTTAAAAATGTAATAGTAAATGTTGAAATTAACAAACAATACTTCTACAGCATTTATTAACCTTAGTTAATGTTACAAATGGAATCTTATTGTAAAGTGTTGCCATTTCATATAAATCCAAGCAGTCCATCTTCCATATCTACACAAAGAAGCATTGTAACTACATAAATGTATATGTGACCCTGGACCACAAAACCAGTCATAAGGGTCCGTTTTTTGAAATTTGAGATTTATATATCATCTGAAAGCTGAATAAATAAACTTTCCATTGATGTATGGTTTGTTAGGATAGCACTAGGATAGGAGAATATTTGGCCGAGATACAACTATTTGAAAATCTAGTTAAATATTGAGAAAATCACCTTTAAAGTTGTCCAAATAAAGTCCATAGCAATGCATATTACTACTACTAATAAATTTTTTATATATTTACAGTAGGAAATTTACAAAATATCTTAATAGAACATGATCTTTACTTAATATCCTAATGATTTTTGGCATAAAAGAAAAATCTATAATTATATAATTTTCTTGTTGTTCAAAATATTATTTTGACCCATACAATGTATTGTTAGCTATTGCCACAAATATACCTGTGCGACTTACGACTGGTTACGACTGGTTTTGTGGTCCAGGGTCACATATTATATGTTTAGTCTCGCACTTTATTTGCTTCTATTTTGGAACACTTGATGATTATCTAATCAAAATAACAAAATATGTATTACAGTGACAACAAAAAAAGAACTGAAATCGAATGCATTTCTGATTTATGTTTCTGTCGGCTGCATGAAGATATAGTTTGCTTTCTCACGCAGTCCAACCCAAATGTTTAACAGTACTAATGTTAGCATCCTCTCAGTTTTGACGGCAAATATACATAGGCAACTCTGCTGTTTTTTCTCTGCTAATGTAGCATCTAGTCAACAAACAAATTATTTGGCAACATGTACTGTAGTGTACTGTATACAAACCGTTTCGTTGTCTGTGTTTTATATGTGCATTTGATGTGTCAGCGCTCTCCATACAGTTTGTGCGCGCAGCCTCATGTGTCAAAACAAACTCCACGAGGCGTCAGTGCTAGTTTTTTTTCCCGCCTCTAGAGGCCGCTCTTGTACCGATAACCGATTGTTCCACCAATCAGCTATCGGTGCCAATTAATATGCAAAGCCAATTAATCGGTCGACCTCTAGTAAGTACATATACATACATACATACATACATGCATTATTTTTTACTTTGGGCAGATTGAAGTGATTCACATAAATGAACTGACTCAAATCTGATTAACAATTCTGTCTTAATGCATTCATAAAATCAATGCATTATTTACTGAGTTGTTTTATTGTATATCACCACCAAAAAAATCGCATGAATATTCAATATATCGCCCAACCCTAATTGAGTCCACTGACCGCTAGTTTGAGGAATGTTTTGGAGCTGCATGCATATTAGCATCCAGTTGTGATGCAGCGTCATGTATGATGTTTTACAGCTTTGAGATTTTGAGCTCTTTCACACTCTTGATGGGAAAAATTGTCCTCCTTTCTCAAAGCTCATCATCCTCTGATTTATCAAAGCAGATTCAACATGCGTGCATTCATTCTTTCTCTCCTTCTCTGTCTCTCTGTATTTGCATGGTGTTTATTTGCATGGTGCAGTGCGGTTGCTTTGCTTTGCTTTGATCACACGCCGCTGATCAGCAACACACAAATACACACATGTCTTTTTTCCTCGGTCACATGTTTGTCTCGTCACATGCGTTGGTCTTGTACAGCGCCCTCTGAAGGCCATGTCTGGTATCTTCCCACCCCCCTCTTTCTTTTCTCTCTTCTCTTCCTCTCTACCCCTCTTTCTCTCTCGCTCTCTTACTCTCAACAGCATCATCTATGGAGAAGGCCAGCCCGTTGCCCGAAGGTCGCTCTCGTTCTCTTCGGTCGAATCGCTCCTACTCGGGCAGTTCTGTGGCCGTGGTCAGAATGACCCCGCTCTCTTTCATTCCTGGTGCAAAGATCATAAAATACCTCGGCATCATCAACATGTTCTTCATTAGAGAGACCACCTCACTGAGAGAGGTAGCAGTCTCACCGTTTTTAATACCCACTTCACACGAAAATTATTATTATTATTACTATTACTAGTATTCATGTTATTGTTAATATTTTTGTATAATATTAATGCTATTAAAATGAATTAATTTAATACATTTTAATACAAAATAATCATCATTAATCGTCATGTTCGGCAGCGGCAGATCTTACAGTGACAGCAGCCACTAATGCTGTCTGTCATTAATGTTAATAAAAGAACAAAGGTAACAGTAACAGTGAAAATTAATCACTGCTCTTGACTAAAGAACTTTTGTAGCTTTAATAAGGATGAATCTATATTTCATTTATAATTTATGCAAAGCAGACTGTTTGATAAGTTCAATTTCTGTATATTTCCTACCTGTTAGACAGGTAGGAAGGGCACAGGTAAATATGACATTTATTATGGGTTTATGTGAATATATTGTTTACTTTAATATAGTTCACTTACATTAAAAGTTGTTATATTTTTTGGAGCCTAATAAATGTTCAAATTGATAGCTTTCAGTCACACTGTAATGTTTGAATGGCTATAATTAATGCTTAAATTGTTTTTGGGGGGGGGAAATCTATTTCATTGAGACATCAGTAGCTGTATTATCATTGGCCTTCATTCATAAAAAGATGCCATTTAAACAAGTATTTAAAATATACTGTCTTTATGTTGTTTCTACATTAATTTGGAGATTAACTGTGAAATTATTACTTTAAAAAATATATTATAAACTGTTTATAAAATGTTTTTAATCTTGATTAATCACAGAAAAAATATAATTAATTAATTTTAATCGATTGACAGCACTAATATATAATTAAATTACAATTATTAACATTAATAGTCTTGAAAATATAATTTATATTAATATTATTTATTGTGTATTGTTTTATTAGCATTATAAATAATTACTTTTAATAGTATTACTATAATAAAATGTATTATTAAAATAATAATATAAATAATATATGTAATAATAATAATAAATATTGTATAATATTAATATTATTAAATTTAATTAAAATTATGAAATTAAATGTTGAAATATTAACATTAATAGTAATGTAAATTTTTATAAATAAATATAATTTATTATTGTGTATTATTATTGTTTTGTTTTAGGAGGGAGGTGTGAGCGGGTTTCTGCATACGTTCATAGCTGAAGTATTTGCAATGGTTCGCGCCCACGTCGCTGCTCTTGGAGGGAACGCTGTCGTTTCCTACAGCATGAAGGAGTGTGTGTTTATGGAGAACCCTAACAAAAACCAGGTTAATACATAAACATTCACACACACAGTTTTGTTCACACTCAACCAATCACGTTTGTTAATTTATGCTGGTGTTGCATGTACTTTACAGGCGCAGTGCCTAATCAACGTCAGTGGGGATGCCGTTATTTTTGTCCGAGAATCTGAACTCGAGACGGCTTCGGTACAGCCACAGTCAGCCACCACACAGACCTCCAACGGTGGGGAAGGAACGTGAACCCACATACACACCGACAAACTCAAGTAAATGAGTCTTAACATGAACCATGCCATTTGAAGCGATGTCACAACTACCAACCAAATCTCCAACAAGAAGTTAATATCTAGACACGCACAACATGTCCTGATTAGTTAGTTCTCCCATGTGTTATATTTTAGCCCCTGTAAATGGCCAATATTTTCTTTTATTTCGGAATCATTTTTTTTAAATCCCTCCATCAGAAGCCTTTCAGAAAGGTTGTCTGCCATGCTCTTTGTGTTGCCCATTGTTGTTCACATTCTATTTTGTCCATATGTGGCGAAGGCAGCTACAAAATTCAAAAGGTCTATAAAATGCGTGAGTGTGTAAACGTGTCAACCACTCTAAATGGCCATGTTTTGTATTTAAATAAAGGAATAAACTACTGATGCACTCACACCGACATGCAGTTCAGGATTTTAAATATACTGGTTTCAAATAAGGCACTTCCTGTCATGTCCTACTGATCTCTTTTAAATCATGTCAAATGCTGGAAACGTTTGTTTTCTTTCATGTGCCACAATGTATGCTTTTTTTTTTTTTAAATCAAAATGTTTGGATCGGACTTCTGTGAGGCCGTTCCAGTTCTCTTGCATGTGCAATGCCAGTTAATCATTAAGAGAAAGATATTTCAGGGCAGAAGCGTGCTCACCATGGACTGACACTTGAATGTACAGATGACTGGTCTGGATATGACGTGGGCTGCTCTGCTCCTGTGTTGACTGACTTTTATTGCTATTATTTTGTATATGTGTTTGCCTGAGGACAAATCAAAATTGTACATTAATAAGATGTAATTGAATAAAACTATTATGGCTCTGGTGTGTTCAGTCCTTGTTAAGTTCTTCCCTGTTGTTTAATGACTTAGATGTCAGACTGTTCTTTTGAAAATAGAGCAAGATATAGAGAAAAATCATGGGATGTTGTGCTGTGAGATCAGATTGTTCCAGAACATCAAACTACAAGGAACAGGATTCTTATGGTCAAGGAAAATCTGGAAATATATGGGAATGGGGTTATGGAAAATAGGGATTATAATTTATTTAGCTATTTTCTAAAATCTAAAATATTGAAACGATTAGATTGAGTACTGAATCATTTGCCCAAAAGCCATAGTGATGCCTGATTTGTGAGCAAGTATTTTTTGATCCAGGTCTTTTTAGTGAACCAGATGAACCGGTTCACAAATCAGCCTGAATGATTCATTAGATGTCCATCCTAAAAAAATGTATATCTTTATCTGCTAATAATACCAAATGACTGTAAAAACCATGATGGCAAGCAAAACCAAAAAGACATTAAATAGTTATTCTAATCTGAATCGCTAGTTGTCGCCAGGCATAAAAAAATGCATGTCCTAAATCTGAGTTGAAAATGGTGCCCTAAATAGGCGTTTGCACATCAATATACATCAGTATTCAATATATAGTCTCCAAACTTCTAAAAATAAAGCAATCAAAATATAAATAATCGGTGACCATGGATTAAGAGCAGAGCCTGCTGATGAAAATTAGATAATGTGACCGGCAGTTTATTAGGAATATAATTAGATTTTAAAAGAAAAGATAGGCCTCCAATTTTCAAATGTCTTTTAAGCCAATTTATTTTAAAAGTGTTTATAGTATTATGAAAAATAAGTACTTCCAGCATCTCTTCTGCTATTGGAAATCAATGATTTTCTTAATCCGGCTTGAAAAATCTATCTTTTGTCTAGCTGCTAAATTATTTGTCAAAAAAATACCTATATTACCCAAATATTTTTACAGTGTCTGTGACTGGAATACCTTTAATTAAAGTGTCATCACATTTATGTAGTGGCATTATCTCACACTTGAAAACTGTTCAACTAATTGAATGGCTGTGGATCAGGCACTTGCACAGAGAGGCAACATGTGGTGCTCAAGCACCTGCCCTTTTGGCCTCCGACTAGTTAAGTGCCCTTTTTGCAATACATTTTTTTTTTTTTTTCATTTTATATATATTTTTGTTGTTTAAATTCTCAGACACCCCTGGTCACAGCCACCACAGCGCAAAGCAGACGTCTGTTTCACAAGTTTTGGCCCTTTTGGCCTTCCACATGCAGCATCCACGTCTCCCGGACCTGCCTTCATTGGCCAGGGAACGATCGTGTTTGCCCTAAACTTCGTCATTGTTTGTCACCACTGTGAAATTAAAACGCTATTAAAACATATCAAAGTCACAGTAAGTTTCGCCGCTAGAGGTCGTTTTTTCAAAACAATAACAAAGTCCCAGCTTGATGAGGCCGTGAGTGCCTCATTCATTGGCCTATTTGGGCCATATGTATTTTATTTTTTAAATGTATATGGGTCAACCGTTCACCCAGAGATCATTATTTCGCCAGTCCTGTAACGTCAACTTACTATCGTACACGAGTCAGCCAATCAAATTGACTTCCCCGAGCGTGGCGTAGTTAATATTCATAAGGCAATTCCTCGCCATAGTAGACAGCCAGCACGCGTCCGGCGTCCCTGTTCCTGCACGTCAGACGTGTCGCTCAGTCAGTCCTCCCTGATCTCCATCTTGAGGAGAATCCTACCCCATCTGTTTCCTTTAGGACTTTATTATACAAAAAATGGGAGATATAAGACTGCCGAGGCACATGTTCTTGTGGTGCATTTCTGCTATTTATATGTTTGCCTTTGCGTCTCTTTACGTGCAGATTCCAGGTGAGTTTGTTAAGATTTTTAGTTTAACTTGCATGCATTGAACTAACTAAGAGTTTGCCTGTGACGCATGCAATAAAAGTATTTTAGGCATACATTTTTTAATGAGCATACTCATCTCTTAACACATTAGTTAATAGTTTGTTTAAATCTTCAGGTTGTTTTTTCCCAGGTGCTTTTGCAGTGGAGGAATACAGTACTAGAGATGAAAATATTTTAAAGGGCCCGTATTACATGGTTTTGGTCGAACTCTTTATGCAAAACATCTCAGATTAGCATGTAGATGCCTGTTCTGAGACATCTAGACTGCCAGAAGAAGTCTGAATATTACAGCCATACTTTCACTCAAGAGGAAATGCATTGCACAACATTATTTGTGTCTATTTAACAAAAAGTATCATAGTATTAGCATATATCATGTTTTTAGACACATACATGATAACACCATGCAGAATACCCAGTGGAATTCCAAAAATTTGAGACCACATTGAAAATCTGAGATTCAAAATCTAATTTAAACCTGAAAACTAGGATTCTGGAAAAATAAATAAATAAAAGTAACTTAGTGACATTCAGACATTTATTTCAGGTTCTGCAGCAAATTTGTTGCATTGACCATGTGAATGCTTGCTTTCTTTAGGTCTGTATGGAAATGAGGGATTGCTGCCGGCACGGTGGCAGCTGCGAGTGTCTGGTAAGAGTGTTGTGGAGCAACTGAAGGATTCTCCCACCCTGCTGTGGTTTGGTCCTCGTCTGGGTTTAGACACGCAGCAGTGCATGGAGCTGCTCAGTCTGACCGGAGCTCTGCTCAGTTTAATGACTCTGGCTTTACCGCCGCTCAGAGACTGCAGAGTTTTCCTGGTGCTCTGGATACTTTATCTGTCTCTCTACCAGGTACAAACTTATATCGGCTGATGCTGATAATCTCAATAATGGCCAAATATTGGCCAATAAATTTTAGCCTTACTAATATATTATCACCTAATACAGGGGTTTTCAAACTTTATGATGCCAAGGACCCCCAAATATGATGAACCTTTTATGGGGGACCCCCTTCCTAAAACCCATCTATATATTTTTATGTATGAAAAAACATTTAAACTGTTAGATAAATAGTAAGTGTTAAATTATATAGTGTTAAAGTGTTAAATTAATGCAACATATAGTTTCCAAACTTAAATTGGCTATACTTAATGTTGGATGTATAAACCTGCAGAAGAACATTTCAAATTAAATTTCAATTAAAAATGATTTGTATAAGCAACTTTCACAATACATGTATGTAAGCAGCTCACGTACTGCGTTAAGAATACTGCATAACAACCCCAGTGAGCAGGATAAAGGGGACTATAGCGAGAAAAACATAAAAAGATACAAAACAAACATATGCGATTCTGGAAAGTATGTATACGGCAAGAAAAGAGAGAAACATTTAGAAATGAAACAGTTAGAATGTTCGGTAGACTTTAAACATTTTTGCTTTGTCTTTTTATTCTCTGACATTTTACAGTAGAACCTTCTGGAGGACCCCAGTTTGAAAACCCCTGACCTAATATGTTATCACCTTGATATAGCGATAGCCAATTAAAAGGAATGGAAAATTCAGAAATGTTATACACTCACCTAAAGGATTATTAGGAACACCATACTAATACTGTGTTTGACCCCCTTTCACCTTCAGAACTGCCTTAATTCTACGTGGCATTGATTCAACAAGGTGCTGAAAGCATTCTTTAGAAATGTTGGCCCATATTGATAGGATAGCATCTTGCAGTTGATGGAGATTTGTGGGATTTGTGGGAGTTGAGGGCACGAAGCTCCCGTTCCACCACATCCCAAAGATGCTCTATTGGGTTGAGATCTGGTGACTGTGGGGGCCATTTTAGTACAGTGAACTCATTGTCATGTTCAAGAAACCAATTTGAAATGATTCGAGCTTTGTGACATGGTGCATTATCCTGCTGGAAGTAGCCATCAGAGGATGGGTACATGGTGGTCATAAAGGGGTGGACATGGTCAGAAACAATGCTCAGGTAGGCCGTGGCATTTAAACGATGCCCAATTGGCACTAAGGGGCCTAAAGTGTGCCAAGAAAACATCCCCCACACCATTACACCACCACCACCAGCCTGCACAGTGGTAACAAGGCATGATGGATCCATGTTCTCATTCTGTTTACGCCAAATTCTGACTCTACCATCTGAATGTCTCAACAGAAATCGAGACTCATCAGACCAGGCAACATTTTTCCAGTCTTCAACTGTCTAATTTTGGTGAGCTCGTGCAAATTGTAGCCTCTTTTTCCTATTTGTAGTGGAGATGAGTGGTACCCGGTGAGGTCTTCTGCTGTTGTAGCCCATCCGCCTCAAGGTTGTGCGTGTTGTGGCTTCACAAATGCTTTGCTGCATACCTCGATTGTAACGAGTGGTTATTTCAGTTAAAGTTGCTCTTCTATCAGCTTGAATCAGTCGGCCCATTCTCCTCTGACCTCTAGCATCAACAAGGCATTTTCGCCCACAGGACTGCCGCATACTGGATGTTTTTCCCTTTTCACACCATTCTTTGTAAACTGTAGAAATGGTTGTGCGTGAAAATCCCAGCAACTGAGCAGATTGTGAAATACTCAGACCGGCCCGTCTGGCACCAACAACCATGCCACGCTCAAAATTGCTTAAATCACCTTTC
Source organism: Rhinogobio ventralis (assembly GCA_039654625.1). NCBI lineage: Eukaryota > Metazoa > Chordata > Actinopteri > Cypriniformes > Gobionidae > Rhinogobio > Rhinogobio ventralis. The sequence goes on along the minus strand of CM077206.1, from coordinate 18,782,700 downwards.
TTTCCCATTCTGACATTCAGTTTGGAGTTCAGGAGATTGTCTTGACCAGGGACACACCCCTAAATGCATTGAAGCAAATGCCATGTGATTGGTTGATTAGATAATTGCATTAATGAGAAATTGAACAGGTGTTCCTAATAATCCTTTAGGTGAGTGTATGTTATAATAGAAAATCATTATTTTAAATTGTAATAATATTTCACAATATAACCTTTTTATTTCTGTATTTTTGATCAAATAAATGCAGGCTTGAAGAGACTTCTTTCAAAAACATTTTAAAAAATTGTTTCCAAACCTTTGACCGCTACTGTACATGTATACATGTACATATATCCTAAAAACCCATTGACCACTACTTATCGTGAATACTACTTCTTAAGGGTAAAAATAATTGAATTTAGAAGGTAATGTATAAAGTACTGAAATGTGCTTGTTGTTTCTAGGTGGGCCAGGTATTCTTATACTTTCAGTGGTGAGTATGAGGCTTTCTGTCAATGTTTGTTGCTTGTACACCACTTGATGTTCTATTGATTCACAAATGTTCTTGTTCCCTAAATTGTATCCCTTATATAACTTATATATAACAAGTCTTTGGCTTTGTTTAACTGTACAAACTTGAAGTCTTGACCTTGACAGACACTTGAGTGTTATTTACTGTAGTCACACGTCTGTGTTGATCTGTGAAATGTCCTTAGCAGCACATCAGAATATGGATATGTGTCAAACATGTCTCTCTCCATTGTTATCTTGTTCTCAGGGATAACCTCTTATTGGAGACAGGCTTCTTGGCCATTCTCGTAGCTCCCATGAAAATGCCCTGGTCTTCAAAGGTGTGCCTCCATGATAATGTGACTTTCTGGCTGGTGCGCTGGCTGTTGTTTCGGCTGATGTTTGCGTCGGGTGTCGTCAAACTGACCAGCCGCTGCCCCACCTGGTGGGGCCTGACAGGTGAGGAATTGTAGAATATATTAGTATTTGTGCCCACATGCTCTTGAGTTGCTACTGGAAGGTTTCGAATATACTCAGAATGGTGCACTATATGAGATACAGTGTCCCGCAATACAGTGCTCTCAAGTTGAACTTACATTAATAATTTGAACGGTTTGATGTGATATGAGCTAAACGATTGTTAGATTTAATCACCGTTGGTAGCGCGTTTTATTATAATGCTTTTTTCTCAGTTGGTCTGAACAAAAGTTACTTGCTTGCTCAGATGACATTTTCTATTAATAATTTGTATTTTGGTCATACTTCCAAGACATAGAATCTGTGATTTCTGAAGTACAGTATCCACACCGGTGCGGTGACTGACAGACCGCTACACATACTCCTCAAAACATTAGATTAATCCGCGCTGAGGAGCTGTGGCGATGCACAACCCACGTAAAAATTATAATTCCGCAAATAACTTTAATTGCAGGTTTCAAACAGAGATGGGGAACAAAGAGGCAACTTACGGACTGCAGCTTTAACTTGGGGCCAGATTTACTAACAGCTTGCGCCAGCGCAAACCCTCTTTTGGTGTTAAACTACTGTCAGGATTTACGCAGTGATAAATTAGCGCTGAAAAGGCGTGGACACAGTTATTTTTGCGGCTGACCTTATTGCATATGTATTTGTAAGAGTTTCCCTTTCAAGCGCAACATTTATGGATTTAAATGAATAACGCAAGGTGATTTACAAAAGTTTGCGCTTGTAAATTTACTGATGTTTGCGCCATTATTTACTGCCCAAAAGAAGCACGTCTTAAACCAGACGCTAACGGGTAGATTCCATTGGTCGTTATGGAAATTATCCGGCTGCGTCTGTGTGCTTTAATTTACGCGTCTTCAGTAGATCACGCGCAGAACTGTCCACTCCCATCGGCGCTTTTATGGAATTATTGCCCTGTTTAGTAAATCTGGCCCGTGATGTGCTAAAATAACTAAAACTAAAATACAAAATTTGTAAAAAACTATGTGGACTTGAAAAAAAAAATAATTTTACCAAAAAATTAAAATGAACAATATAAAAATAAAAACAGATTCAAAATATTAATAAAAACCATAATAATATCTCAACGATACTAAAATAATACTGTGCATTACACTGTGTTCTGTTGTTCTCTCATCAGCTTTGACTTATCACTATGAGAGCCAGTGTATACCAACTCCACTGGCCTGGTTTGCTCATCAGCTGCCGGTGTGGTTCCAGAAACTCAATGTGGTGGGAACATTTGTTATCGAGATCGCAGTTCCTTTCTTGTTCTTCAGCCCCATACGAAGACACAGACTCGCTGCCTTCTACATGCAGGTGAGTATGTACGCGTGTGTTTGATCAGAAATGGAGAAGCTGCTACGAGTTTGTGCACTATTGTGACGTCTTTGTGTGTTACAGATCCTGCTTCAGGTGTTTATCATCATGTCTGGGAATTATAACTTCTTTAATATTCTCACTATCACCCTGTGCCTGTCGCTGCTGGATGACCAACATGTAAACTTCTGGCTCCGCAGACCCACACCAAAGACAGAAAGCAGTATGGGCAAACTTATATTACGCTAAGTCTCGTCAAAGCTGCATTTATTTGATCAAAAATACAGTATAAACAGTAATATTGTGAAATTATTACAACAACTGCTATTTGAGTACATTTCAAATTTTAATTTTAATCTGTTTCAGCATCAATACTTCAGTCTTCAGTGTGACATGATCCTTCAGAAATCATTCTAATATGATGATTTGGTGCTCAAGAAATATTTCTTATTTAATATGCATAATACATTATATATACACCGATCAGGCATAACATTATGACCACTGAGAGAAGCGAATAACACTGATTATCTCTTCATCACGGCACCTGTTAGCAGGTGGGATATATTAGACTGCAAGTGAACATTTTGATGTGTTAGAAGCAGGAAAAATGGGCAAGTGTAAGGATTTGAGCGACTTTGACAAGGGCCAAATTGTGATGGCTAGACGACTGGGTCAGAGCATCTCCAAAACTGCAGCTCTTGTGGGATGTTCCCGGTCTGCAGTGGTCAGTATCTATCAAAAGTGGTCCAAGGAAGGAACAGTGGTGAACCGGCGACAGGGTCATGGGCAGCCAAGGTTCATTGATGCACATGGGGAGTGAAGGCTGGCCCCTGTGGTCCGATCAAACAGACGAGCTGCTGTAGCTCAAAATGCTCAAGAAGTTAATGCTGGTTCTGATAGAAAGGTGTCAGAATACACAGTGCATCGCAGTTTGTTGTGTATGGGGCTGCATAGCCACAGACCAGTGAGGGTGCCCATGCTGACCCCTGTCCACCGCCGAAAGCGCCCACAGTGGGCATGTGAGCATCAGAACTGGACCACAGAGCAATGGAAGAAGGTGGCCTGATCTGATGAATCACGTTTTCTTTTACATCACGTTTTACATCACCCGGAGGGCCGGGTGTGTGTGCATTGCGGAGGCAGTGTGATGCTTTGGGCAATGTTCTGCTGGGAAACCTTGGGTCCATCACATGGGATGTTACTTTGACATGTACCACCAACACAATATTAGGAAGGTGGTCATAATGTTATGCCTAATCTGTGTATATATTTGTGGAAACAGATTTTTTTTTTTTCATGATTCTTTGAGTAAAAAGTTCAAAAGAGTACTGTCTGACCCCAAACTTTTGAATAGTAGGTACTGTAGCGTTTTGATTTAGCTTTTTTCATTGAGGATGAAGATGGCAATGTACGCTGTACCTTGTTAGGACAAGATGTTAAAACCATGTTTATTTTTAATTTTTTTTCAGCATCATTACAGACTCTCTTCTCTGGAATGGCTGTAATGTTAGAGGTCAGTGTATACGCTCTGCTTGGCTACTGGTCTGTCCAATACTTTGACCTGCAGGTGGAGTGGGAAAAGAAAAGCGTGTCCTCAAAAACAGGTGATGCTCTCAACGATATCTTATCGAGGTCAGTTATCGTTCAGTGTGATTTATCTCTCTTTGTGTTTCTGTTTTTCAGCCTTTACTTATTTTGAGTTCAATGGCTTTCTGAAGACTGTCACGGTGCCCAGTATCTGGATTGGAGTGCTGTCTCTCACGTGGGAGATCATCACTGCCATGTTTAAGTGAGTGTTATGGGATAGTTTACCTATGGTTTGTTGGCTCAGTATGTCCATTAGATGGCGTTCTGGTAGAACGCATGTTTTTGATTGCTTGTGCATGTTTATTATCCTTTAATTTACCAGGAAATAATCCCATTGAGATTCAAAATCTCTTTTTCAAGGGAGTCCTGGCCAAGACAGCAGAAAAAATACATATACACACATTTAACCGAAGAAGACATTTGGCAATTTAACATCATCTCAACATAATCACCAGCAGCGCTCGGTAATATCACGTGCATTTAGTACTCAAATAGTCCTTTATCCTAGTTTTAAACTGTGCCATTGTCGGTAGATACTCAAATTTGAGCTGTTTCTGCAATTTATACCAGGAAAAAGGTGTAAAAACTTTAAAGGCACTTTCACACAAAACCGTTTGCGTTCGTGGGATATCATACATGATTTGCCCATATGATCTAAGATTACACTAAGATTGTGTGTATATGTTCCAGATGTGCTTGTGTGAGGGGTGTGTTGTGGCGTCTCTGGACCACAATCCAGTGGGCAGTGATGGCTGCGGCTGCAATCTCAATGTTTGCCATCAGTCTGGTTAGTAACCTTCCCGTCAGTGTTATTTTAGTGTCATTAATATAGAATTATAGAATTTATTAATATTTTGAATTAGTTTTCAAATTTTGTTTTCAGTTAAGCTTGTTTTTTTTTGTTTTTTTAAATGTCTATTTAGTTTTTAATATATTTTCTTTTAATTTACAATTTAAGTTTTTTAGTATTTCAACTTGCACTAAATGAAAATTATAAAATTTTGCCTTGGCAAAAAACTATTAAATAAAATGTCTTAATTTTTAAAAAAATATTATATTGTTTATTTTAATTTTAGTTATTGATAACACTATTTCCTGTTTGTATACCGTTAAAGGGATAGTTCACCCTAAATTTTGTCACCTGCATGCCACTCTAAACCTGTCTGTTGAGATAATTAGCAGAATTGCCAGATTTTCCTGAAAAGTAGATGTTGACTGCAGTTGTCAAAAATTAACGACACAAATGGACCATAAAAGTATCAAGCAGTACGATAGCTTTAGTGGGGAATTGAATAAAATGTAAGTAATTTATTACCAAAAGTCAAAAGTGTCTTTTCTATCAAAATCTCATTCGGACATTCGGACATTCACAATATACATAATAATGTCCGTAATAATAATAAGTAATACAGTATAATACACATAAGAACTTGTGTACTTCAAGTGTTCTCAGAATTCTCATCTTTTTGAGTGCACTGTCTCTTTAAGCTATGTAAAAATAATTAGGCTAATAATGAAGTATGTGTGCAGGTACCCTACACCTATTTTGAATATGATGCCAACAGTAATCTTTGGCCTGGGATCCGGACAGCGTTTGAAATCACTGACCGTTACCAGCTGGTCAACTCATACGGATTGTTTCGGAGAATGACCGGGGTCGGAGGTCGTCCAGAGGTGGTCATTGAGGGCAGCATGGATCGCAACACATGGACGGTCAGTTTACGAGTATTTCAGGAAGTGTACAGTGTCTGAATTACAGCATTGATTTATTTTTATTTTTTTATATGTGAAGGAGGGGGACTTCACAAAAAATTTTATCACATCAAAAACAGTCTAAAAGGTATGAAATATGGGCTTGTAATTGAAAAGTTGTAGGTATACACATTGAGTCTAACCTGGATCTTAAATGTGAAGTTTGTAGATTCTGTGTGACGGGCAGTCTCGAAATCATTTTTTCCAATTAGGGGTGGGAATCTTTAGGCACCTCATGATTCGATCCAATTCCGAATCTGGTAATCATGATCCTATTCCAAAACGATTGTTGATCTACATTTTATTTAATTTTTTTAAATACATTTTTGCAGGAGATAGAGTTCATGTATAAGCCAGGGAACATGAGCGCAGCGCCCCCTGTGGTGGCTCCGCACCAGCCCAGGCTGGACTGGCAGATGTGGTTTGCTGCTCTGGGGCCGCAGACACAGAGCCCCTGGTTCAGCAGCCTCCTACACAGACTCCTGCAGGGTAAACGTGATGGTAAGGATGTGTTGTTTATGCATGTGTGAGATTTAAAGGCATCCAGTGCATCAGTCTGAACAAGATGCAGTGCTGAATGCAGTGTTTTGTACTATACTATACTATGTGTGTGTTGTGCAGTGGTCAGACTCATTCAGACAGATGAATCCCAGTATCCGTTCAGCAAACAGCCTCCTACGTACCTTAGAGCTCACCGCTACAAATACTGGTTCAGCGAGCCGAAAGAGGACGGGTGAGAGCATGCAAAATCCCACAATGCCTCTTGCTATAAATTGTCAAATGCATGTTAAAAATGACATTTTAATTATCTTGCATAACACAATGCATTATTTTAGGGCTGCAACTTATTTTGATAATCGATTAGTTGGCAGATTATTTTTGATTAATCGGATAAAAGGCCCTTTTTTATTGACACAACTCCCTATTACACATCCTGCCCAATGCTGTCCTTCAAACAAACATTTCAGCTGAGTGCTATGAAAACATACATAGTGAATATACACTCACCTAAAGGATTATTAGGAACACCATACTAATACTATGTTTGACCCCCTTTCGCCTTCAGAACTGCCTTAATTCTACGTGGCATTGATTCAACAAGGTGCTGAAAGCATTCTTTAGAAATGTTGGCCCATATTGATAGGATAGCATCTGATGGAGATTTGTGGGATGCACATCCAGGGTACGAAGCTCCCGTTCCACCACATCCCAAAGATGCTCTATTGGGTTGAGATCTGGTGACTGTGGGGGCCATTTTAGTACAGTGAACTCATTGTCATGTTCAAGAAACCAATTTGAAATGATTCGAGCTTTGTGACATGGTGCATTATCCTGCTGGAAGTAGCCATCAGAGGATGGGTACATGGTGGTCATAAAGGGATGGACATGGTCAGAAACAATGCTCAGGTAGGCCATGGCATTTAAACGATGCCCAATTGGCACTAAGGGGCCTAAAGTGTGCCAAGAAAACATCCCCCACACCATTACACCACCACCACCAGCCTGCACAGTGGTAACAAGGCATGATGGATCCATGTTCTCATTCTGTTTACGCCAAATTCTGACTCTACCATCTGAATGTCTCAACAGAAATCGAGACTCATCAGACCAGGCAACATTTTTCCAGTCTTCAACTGTCCAATTTTGGTGAGCTTGTGCAAATTGTAGCCTCTTTTTCCTATTTGTAGTGGAGATGAGTGGTACCCGGTGGGGTCTTCTGCTGTTGTAGCCCATCCGCCTCAAGGTTGTGCGTGTTGTGGCTTCACAAATGCTTTGCTGCATACCTCGGTTGTAACGAGTGGTTACTTCAGTCAAAGTTGCTCTTCTATCAGCTTGAATCAGTCGGCCCATTCTCCTCTGACCTCTAGCATCAACAAGGCATTTTCGCCCACAGGACTGCCGCATACTGGATGTTTTTCCCTTTTCACACCATTCTTTGTAAACTCTAGAAATGGTTGTGTGTGAAAATCCCAGTAACTGAGCAGATTGTGAAATACTCAGACCGGCCCGTCTGGCACCAACAACCATGCCACGCTCAAAATTGCTTAAATCACCTTTCTTTCCCATTCTGACATTCAGTTTGGAGTTCAGGAGATTGTCTTGACCAGGACCACACCCCTAAATGCATTGAAGCAACTGCCATGTGATTGGTTGATTAGATAATTGCATTAATGAGAAAACAGGTGTTCCTAATAATCCTTTAGGTGAGTGTATCTACCATTACATAAATTAACCATAAAAGTTAACCAACAATAAAACTAACAATAATAATAAATAACAGGGTTGTAATTATTCAATGGTAACCACAAATTAACCATAGTTTTGCTTCAAATCCATAGTTTAACTATATGGTATTTGTGTGGTTATACCAATGGTAATCAATATGGTAAAAAAAGGGTTTTACTATCTAATAGAACCATGGTTAATTTTCATAAGGGTATGTCTGTGCTATACATTGTGTGCAAAAAAGGTTACTAAGCAAAAGGAGTTTAAATCCTTACATTTATAAATTATATTAAAGAAAAACAAAAACACAAATCAGTGTTAGCATATGAGGAATGTTCTGCAAGAACACACAGTTCACACTCGCCATGGACACAGTACCTGTTACTGTCATTTCTTTATCCTGTAGAAACGTCTTGCATGTATATTCAAATTACACGCTGTTATCCCTTTACAGTTACTACTTGAATTACATGTTGACTTTTAAAACTAAATTTAGCGTCCAACTGCATATATTAGCTAAATGAATGTTTTTGCGCTGAATGTCTCCCTCAGTCTCGGCTGCGTTCTGTCTGTTTGACGCGCATGCGCGCGTCCGCCGCTCCGCTCAGTGAAGATTGAAGTTTAACACAGACTGTCAGGACGCGCTTTCATGCTAAATGGAAATACTCGCGTGAATTAGTAGCATTTACAGATGAGGATATAACTACTCTTCTCTATATATATCAGTGGATATAACCTGTAAAATGAACGTTTTGCGCTGAGGACGCACACGCACACACTTGCATGGCAGGGTATGTTCAACGCTAATGCATTCGCTTGAAGCTTAAAACAAAAAAAAATTCATGTTTTGGGCACGTGGATCATGTACCTTTCCCGCATTAGCTCACTCTGTTTCCACTCCACTATTTCTAGATGCACATTTTGTCCATAAAAATGCGTTATTCAGTGCTGTAATTTGGCGCGACTGGTGGAAGCTTATCTTGCACAGAGGGCAGACCCGACTAATCGATCATTAGAATCGTTATCAATGATTTTCATTGTCGATTATTATCGATTTTAACGACTAGTTGTTGCAGCGCTACATTATTGTTAACGTTGATGTTTAATGTTAGCTTCATTAAATGTGTTTCCTTTATGACTGTCATATAAGATGTGTTTGTGTGCGATTAGTTCGTATCCCCAGCGATGGTGGAGACGGGTGTACGTGGAAGAGTTCTATCCTATAGTGCACCTTGGTGACTCTTACCTTGAACAGATGCTAGTTCAACATGGTTTGAAGGTAAGAAACGAGTCTGCCTTCAAAAGTGTAACTGAATCAGGACACATTTTCAACATATTGATTTCAACTATAACCTCAGATCAAACAGACCTAAAGTTCACTGTCTGTTATCTGAAAAATTGTATGCACAATTAATCTAAATAAAACTCGATATTGCTTATGCATGTATTTATATATTTATGATTTGATAAAATGCACTATGTATGCACGATGAACGAATGTCTACAGCCAACAAGAGAAGCTTTTGGTGTTTTTCCACCCAAATAAAAGCTTGAGGGTTTAATGTTTGAAAATAAAGAGATAAAGCTATAAATATTAGTATTGGAATTTTACAGTTTTATTAATATTAGTATATTACTAAATACTAAAAATATTAAACAAAAAAGTATTTAATAATAATAATAATAATAGATGTAATTATTATAATTTTACAGCCATATTGAACAGTCATATTGAGAATTATTTGGCGAAATTGTGCAGTCCTATGAACACAGCAAACCTAGAGCATTTTAAATAGCAATTTGTATCAGAAAAATCACATTTAATATCTCAATGTAATATACATTGAGCTTATAGAAATCTTGGATGCATAGAGACATCTTTAATAGTTGACGTCAAGAGACACTTTGTGTCTGTTATTTTTGAAGAGATATTTTTTGTATTAATTTCTGAACATAAAATATATCAAAACAAAGAACAGCCTCTGCTAAAAAAAAATGAAATAAAACAGTCCTATACCTACGGTGGCCCAGTAGTGCAAAACACAACACAATTTAAAAAGCAAACATAAGTTGCAAACAACGAAAATGTTCCCTACTCATAGCTCAGTAAAGTTTTAGTTTTAGGTTTGGTATTCGCTGCATATTCGCCTAGGCTGCTAAAAGGATTATCTGCAAATTCCACTCAAAAAATATAAACGTTCAATCATTCATTCAAATGAACGATATTTACAGTTATATTAAATGCCTAGTAGGCAGACTGACTTACTGTATATGAGCTTCTGCCAATATGTCGCTTGTACAGTACACAATTACTTTTTGCAAAAAATTACTGTAACCAGTTGTTGGGGAGTAACTAGTTACATGTAACGGCGTTACGTAATTTAATTACAAAATAAATATAACTGTAATATGTTACAGTAACTAAGAATTAAATTAAATTAGTTACTTATGAAAATGTTAACAATTACAAAGAGGGTTACATCTGAATATTTTCTGTAAAAAGCTAGGATATGTTACAGTATATGATCACGCAATCATTCATTCAAGGGCTATTAAACCATTCAATCACGATAAGATGGAAAAATAAATCTTAAATCTGTTCTGGTGTGCATCTGTGTGATGCCACTCTAAACCTGTCTGTTGAGATAATTAGCAGAATTGCCAGATTTTTTCTGAAAAGTAGATGTTGACTGCAGTTGTCAAAAATTAACGACACAAATGGATTACAAAAGTAGTCCATACATCTTGTATTCCATATAATGAGACGCACACACTCGTGCACACAGGCAGCGTGCAGCTGCATTGAGTTTTCTTTCATGCTTGAACGGACACAGAATTATGACAAAATGTCCGCTTTGTAAAGTATCCTCATAAGCACCGTTTTAAATTAGTTAAATAAAGTCTTAAATGACCGTAAAGAGCGGTGAGAAAACATGATGCGTGTCAGATCCGCACCATGTGCGGCAACTCTTAAAGGGACAGCAGCCAATGATGATAATCAAAGAACAAAAGACAGAGAAAATCACTCGCTGCTCATGACTGAACTTTTGTAGCTTTAATACAGATTAATCTATATTTAATTTATACTTTATGCAGTGAAGATTTGATAAATGTATTCAATTAATGTATATTTCCTACCTGTTAGATAAAATATTTAAAATATAGGCTACTGTCTTTGTTTCTACATTTATTTGGAGATTAAATGTGACGTTCTTATAATATAAACGTATACATTAAAAACATTAATGTTAGGTGCGATTTAATCGTGATTAATTACAGAAAAAATGTGTGATTTCGTTAATTTTTTTAAATCCATTGACAGATCTAGTTAAATAATATAAATTTGTTGCTTTGCCTGTTTTTGATGTGCACGATGCCTCCTGCCATTCAAAGGCCGATTAGTAAAGCGGTGCTCTTTTGATGCTTTTGATTGGTTCTCTTATTTGAATTTGCACCGCACCACATCTGCCAATTACATCAATCCACATTGCCACTGAAAGCTTTAGGCTACAACCCGTCTGAGAGTTGCCACCATGGCCAGTAATAAAAATGTGTTTTAGGGCTGGAAATTTAAATGCTATCGACTATTTCTTGTATGATTTTAAATCTATATTTAACCTCAGAATGATCTCAAAGTAAAATGAGGTGCAAAAGTCTGATATTGTGGTGGCTGTGCTTTTAAAATTAAATTATTATAATCTTAATTCAATTGATGAAGGATTTAGAAAGACTGACAGTAATCAGTGTTGAGTAGGCTATTAACCTGTCTAACATTCGTTAGAAGTTAAAAGTATTCGTTAAAAGTAATCAAATATAATCAGTTACATTACTTTAAGTAATTTGAAATAATTACACTACTGTTACATTTTAAATAGGGTAACTTGTAATCTGTAAACTATTACATTTCCAAAGTAACCTTCCCAACACTGACTGTCACCAAAAGTGTTTTTTTAATGTATGTACAGTAAACAATTATTTTTAGAAAAAACAATTGTAATTTACCAAAAGGGTTTTTCATGTTCCAAAGTTTATAGTAGGTTCCTATTGGTAAGACTGACTTGCTTGATGTGAAATTTTGCCAATACCTCTCTTCATGTATGTGCAATACACAATTATTTTTGGAAAAAAAATACTGTAATTCACCTAAAGGGTTTTTTCCATGTTCCAATGGTTGTAGTTCCTAGACTGACCAGAAACTTTGCATTATTCACCTGTAGTAAGTCAGTCTGGTCACTGGAACGTGAAGCTTTGGAATTTGAATATGTGAATTTTGAATACAAAATTTTAGCGCACTTGGTGGAATTGGGAGACGTTCCCTTAGGCATTTATGCACCGTGGTAGTGTGTCAAAGCATTCTCTGGTATAAATATGCAGCTATAATGCACGTAGGTGTTTTTGAATTATTTCATGTTGATATACAATGGTTGCATACTGTTAAAACTAATTGTGCTATTAATGTCTTTGTAAGACTGCCAACTCTATAGAACAGTGGCAAGGGAAAACCGTGCTCCGAGTGCCCTCTAGTGGTCAGGAGCATTTCCGTTGTGTTGTGAACTTATGTTTGCTTTTTAAATTTCGTTGTGCACTACTGGGCCACCTTATATACCACCATATATACACATTTCATTCAGTAACGTTATGCAGTTTTGATTTATATGCTGTTAAATGTTTGATTATGTTAGCTTACGTGCATGTAAGCAGTCTTCTATTGCTCGTTTCTGCTGCTTCTTCGCTTGTTTTTGGATCTGGTGCATCATATTTCGGAAGATGCATAATAGCGCACCCTACCATTTAACAGCGAAAATATGGATTGCCGGGGAAAACACGTCAATTTATGTGTCCTAAATCTTGTCAATGGCAGGGAAAGAGTTAATGAATGTTTACCAATTTTAAATGCCATCTCTTGATCTGGTCATTGAGACCCTTTTCCCATTTTGCCCATCAGGATAAGGCTCCTCCGAGGCGCAGCTCGAATGCTTGGCTGCCACAGTTACTGCGACATGTTGGCGAATATGCCCGTGAGATACCAGCTCATCTTCTGCTGTGGACTCTCTTCAGCTCTGCAGCGACTGTGTGTCTCCTCAACTCTCTGCGATCACGTGCACATCATCGGCAACATGACTTATTCCAGAACCAACACCCAGACAAACAGGCCGCAGGACAGACATGCTCCAATGTGGCGAAAGAGAATGAGAAGAAACATGAGGAGAAGGAGAAAGAGGAGGAGGAGGAGAAAGATGATGTAGAGGAAGATGGAAAGGAGCAGGAAGAAGATGCAACAAGTGAAGAGGAACAGGAAGGAGAAATTGAAGAGGAAGCGAGTGCAGAGGAAACGGAAGAGGACAGTCTCAGGAAAAGGAAGTGACATTTTTTCAAATGATCTCCTATGGCTTTAAATGAAAATGGACTTTTTAATGCCGGCTCAGGGTCATGACATCTACCCCAAAACATCAGCACTTACACCTTCATTGTGTCAAAACATTGATATTTCTCTGTTTTCACAGGCATTTTTGAGAGATGTAGGCAGAGTAGGGAAACTTTCATGTATCCCAGTAGTGTCCTGGATTTACCTGCCTGTTTAGTTAAACTAATCCTGATAGGAGGGCCGCGCTGCAAAGCAAGGGATTTTTGTTGCATGCCCTCCAATTGGTCTGACAGGTAAATGCAAAACAAGGTAGGTTATTGTTTCCCCCAGTGTGCACTAACTGCTTGCAATCTACATGATATCATGTTAAGTAAAACCCAGGATGTCTTCCACCATGAGACCAAAAAAAAACTGTAAAAAAAAAAAAAAAAAACTGTACATTCAAACACACATACTCGGCCTCATTAAACGAAAGTGAAATTTGTGTTTGTAAAATCATTCTTGCATAAATTACACATTGAATTGAACGCATCGGAATACCAACCAGCACTTTTATGAACAATTCATTCGTTCTGCCCGTGTTTTATGAATGAAGCCCAGTATGCGCTGTGCCTTATGGTATACCAAAAGTATCACGGAAATCTAGGTATCAGAAAATGTTTCAATCTTATTTAATTTTCGTGAATAATATAGAGATGTTTAAATATTTTTTCACTTAGACTGTCATCTTGTATATTTGGTGTTATATGACCTGAAATTGTTTATCGGACTGTAACTGGTTATGGTCTGTGATATTTGTGTATTATAATAACTTTTGTGACATTGTTTTTTTTTTCCACTGTGATGTCATTTAAAATATTGCATGTTTATTGTTAATATGACTGAAGATGCACAAAAAAACACTCTGCTTTAATGTTTTGTAATATTTTTAATAAACTTAGAAAAATATACACTGGCACAAGTGCCATTATTTCTAAAGAAATACAGCCTTACAATTTAAATTTTTATCTTTAATCTACAGTATATGAATACATGATTAAGTCTTGGGTACTAATAATGAATTTATCTTTGTTTCATGTTTCAAAATATAGATTTAAAACAAATATAGATTTGTTTTACATCAGGGAATTAAATCAATTTTATTTGACATTTTCTAAAGAAAGTGCAGAGGTGTCATGGGTGATTTGTTAATTGGTGGAGGTCAAAAGAGTCCACCCTTAAGTCAGTATGATATTCAGTCTCTAGAATTATGTAGAATTATGGTACACGTTCACCACTGCAGTATCCCGGGGCAGTACTTATCAATGAGAGACTGATAATACGGCCTCAGACTCTCCACGTCCGGTAGTTCAGTGCTCTTGGTATACAAATCAAACTTGCTGTCAGAGGAAAGACAAACAGACGCATGTTATTGATCTATCTGTAGAAACGGGAGGTCGGCTCTTCGATATGTGGGTCACACAACTGGTTAACTGGAAACATAGATGAGATACTCTTATTGAGAAACTGATAACATACTTAAACTCTTTGACCCAGGGAAGCATCTGCAGGTCTTTCTCGTTGCATAAGTGCATGTAGTCTCCGTTTGAGTGCCAGGGGTAGAAGGAGTGGAAGCGGATCATGTAAAGACCCTGAAGGAATTTGGGAGTGTTAAATGTATAAAAGCATAAATGACACCATATTGTTTTGTGTGTGTTAGATTTGTTTGTTTTTCAGGTGAGCACTGTGACGTTACCTCCTCAGGTATGGTGCATTTGTTGAACTTCATGACCTGGTACAGATATTCTAGAATAGTGCAAGAAGAATTTCCACTTTGTCACTTCAGCAGCAAATACACTACCGGTCAAAAGTTTGGGGTCGGTAAGATTTTTTTCTTATCTTATAAAAAACAGAAATAGTTTTTTTTTTTTTTTTTTTTTTTTTTTTTTTTTGAAATGCAACATATTCCTGTAATGACTAAACTGAATTTTCTGCATCATTACTCATGATGTCACATGATCCTTCAGAAATCATTATAATATGCTGATTTGCTGCTCAAGAAACATTTCTTATCAATATTAAAAAAAAATTCATATCATTTTTGATTAATATAAAGAACAGCATTTATTTGAAATAGAAATCTTTTATAACATTATAAACTGGGGGTGGGAATCTTTTGGAATCTTACTTGATTTAAAACGATTCTTGGGGTCATGGTTGGATTTTTAAAAATCGATTCTCGATTTTGAATTGAATTTCGATTCAATACAATTAGTTTTGTTTTTAGATTTGATTCTAAACTTTGATTTTTATTTTATTTCTTTTAACTAAAATCAAAGTGAAACTGAAAATATAAAGGGAAATTAAATGATTAATTTAAAGGATTATTTCAACCCGAAAACCTGCGCCACAATTGATTGATATTATTTATAAACTTTAATTAAAGTATTGTTTAATTATTTATCAATCACGTTTTTTACTTCATCAATCAATTTATAACATCTAAATATTTTATATTGAACTATTTTATTCATAAACTACATATCCTGCCTTTTTAAATTTGTTTAAGGATATTGGTAATACTAGGTATGTTGTTTATATTTGTTTCCCTGGTAGAGTCTTATTATATTGCGTTTTTAAGGGGCTTGTTTTGTGATTATCTGGCAACCCTTTACCTTGAGTTTTAATGAGAAGAGGGAAGTGAGTAGAAGGAGAGCTATTGTTAGTGCAGATTGATTGGGAGTTATTTAAAAAAGTAGTTTCAATTATAAAAGTTATACCAATAACCAAGTTATTTTACACTAGCCCGGTGGAAACTGAGACGCCCGCATGTTTGGTATCATTAAAATGTGATTGGTTTATGAGCGTCAAGTTGAGACGAATCAAATCAAAGGAAGTTATTATCAGCTGGTTCCAATCAGTGTCCGATCGTTTGTACTTAGAAAAATATAATACGTGCTGTTGCATTCTCAATAATAAGTGATTTAGCCTCAGATACAGAATATGTTCATTGACTTTTACAAGCAGGTATTGAGATCTTCCTGCGCCGCTGGTCTTTACTGTCACTTTTGATTTAATTGAATGTGTATTTTCTGAATAAAACGTTAAAAAAAACCTCAAATGTTTGACCGGTAGTGTGTGTTTCGCAATTAAACATTGAATGCAAAATATCATGATAGTCTTGTGTGTAAAGACCCTCTAAATCACTCACCATCATGTCCCCAAGACATCAGGACATTATCAAGCCCGCATTGTGGTTTATAGTTCCCAAATTCTGTGCTGCTTCGAGAGAAATATGCAAACACTACATCAGGTGGAATGCTATTGAATGCAGTGAACATTTTATTTCTATATTGATAGGATACAATTATTACCTTTTATTAGCCGTTAAAAAGAAAAATCATTTATTCGCCCTCATGTTTTTTCAAACTGTATGACTTTCTTTTGAGGAACTATATTGACCACTTATTGAACAGTATGTGCATTCTTCAAAACATCTCCTTTTGTGCTCCATGGACAAAAGAAAGTCATACAGGTTTGAAATGACATGAAGTGACTGTTATTACTTTACCATGTTGTAATAGTTTAATACAATTTGTGTATATTCAGGAACAGTGTTGTTATTGTTAACTAACAATTAAAAATCATTTAAATTCATTAAATAAAGCTGAAATAAAATATAATTATAAATATAGGATGAAAGAATTTTATTTAAAAAACTTAGAACAACAACTAAATAAATATAACATATAAATATGCAAATAAATAAAATAATATATGATAAAAAAATATTAAAAGAAAAAATACATACAAAACTAAAATAACAAAAGCGCATAAGAAAAATGATTTAAAATGAAATAAACTCCAATTATTAATAAACACTATAATATATAAATAATACTGTAATATCACTGATCAGGAAACCTGTTTTGATATTTAGAAGATATTAGCATATTTGTGTTTTGAAAAAAGGTGTGGTGCTGTACTTGAGTGTAGGGTTCTTCACATCAGGATTGCCTTCAAATGTCGAGTTTCTGAACACTATGGAATTCTGGAACTTGCATCCCACTGGGAATGTGTCTCCAACTACGGCCCACTGAAACACACAAAGTAGCATTCTGATTGCATATCATTTAGCCCATGTGACCGACGTAGGGAATGTGTTTGTATTCATTTGTCTCACCTGTGGCTCCCCATACAGGGCCATGATTTTTCCAATGTCATGGATCAGACCAACTAGCTGGAACCAATCTGGAGACAGGTAAAAATGAGAGAAGTTCTTTTAAATTCAGTTGCAATGTTGCATTTTAACATTCGGCCAAATAAAAATATCCACAAAGAAACTTTCACATTTAGATATGGATTTTATTAATGAAAGACACCCAGCAGATCTGGACATATTAATCAGAAACTGGACAAAAACAACTAGCTATGTGATTTTGTAAAACATCATCTTATCTAAGTACAATGTAGGAGACTCCTGTGACCTTTGTCCCTGCTGACTCCTCACCTTTATCAGGATGCTCTTTGCGAATTCCCTCGGCAGTCTGGAAAGCATGGAAAGAGTTTGGGAAGTCAACATCAGGGTCCGATTCATCAACAAGCTCGTCCAGGGAATTTATGTTCTCCATCATGGTCATGCTGAAGTGATTGCAATTTGCCCAATCCAGGTGCTAAAGGTGAGAGGCCATGTTCAGTGTTTGTGAAGGTTGTCGCTTATCCAAGTCATCACAGAGCATCTTTTTTTTTCTAGTTTAACTCCAACAGAGAAACACATCCAGTTGAACTAGAATTAACTTTACAATGCGAGTAAAGCTTGCAATATAGATCACTGATTCTTGAGATAAGGGACGAGCAAACACAAAAAGCCCTTTTTATGTTTAAAAAGTAAGAATATCAACACACTAAAAAATACTTGTTACATCTAAAGGAAATTTGTATACTCAGGACATTCATTGCTTATTTTTAAATAATTTCTTTAGTATTATTTTAAAATCACTCACTATACTTGGAAACACATGCAATTTAACCTGTCCTCAGCATGAGGTCACAATGTAAAACTGCTAAACAAAGTGTTTAAAAATGCAACAAATTAAAAAATACACAGTTACATTAAAAGGCAGAGATCTTTAAGACATCAAACAATACAAAAAGTAAATATTGAATTATATTTCCATAAAAAAATAGCTATACAAGTTGTGTCCTCACTTTGCATCAACTCTGTCAGGACTTTTTAATAATTCTGAATAAATCAGGCAGTGTCATGGGCAGCTCTGAAGTAACTCTGAAGGGCATTTACTATTTCCTGCTCATTTTGGATCTCACAGTAGGACACATAGTCCTGGAAGTTATAGATTTTTTTTATATTTTAAACAAACCATATTATTGTCTCTGTGGTCACAGCCTTAACATGTCAACTCTGTCATCGCAGTGTAATCGTTTCTGTAAATAGTTGTGGGATAAATCTTGCCATTTTGATAAGTTTATTAAGGCAGCTACAACTGAGGAAAAAAACTAAATCGCTCCACTGTAGAACACATGGTTAAGGTGGGAAAAAATTCAACTTTGTCAACTCTGTCAGAGTTTTGTTAATTTTGAAAGAAATGTCTTATTCTTTTTTTCAATTTGTGTAAAATGTTAAAACATCAATGGAACTACATCATATTATGTCTATAATTACCTAAGAACATTGGTGATATATGTTTAATGTTAAAAGGAGGGAGGAGATTATTATAGGAGTAATATTACATAACTGAAGACTTTACACTGTTTTTGGATAGATTAAATTACATTTGCATGCTTAAGTGTGTCTGACAGAGTTGACACAAATTAAGTTATGGAGTGAATAAATATAAATTTTTAGAAAAAATATTTAGAAATAAGCCTGTTCCCTTACATGGTTCATTATCTGAGACCTTTGTCTACAAAAATACCAATTTTTAATAATGTAGTGTTAGTTTTTATTTTTGAACATCTAAAACATGTTTTGTCCCTTATCTCAACAATCAGTGATATACTGTTTAATGGAGACAGAATTTTGTTTTGAGTGTGTCTGCATTTATTTGTATCAGCACAGGGCTTTTACCTTATTAGAGACCAACCTTTTTTTTGACAAAGTCCAGTGTTTGGTATGTGTGCATCAGTTTGTATGTATTAAACACACGGTCATAGAGATCTCCATTCTGTATTAGACATGTACACACATCAAAATGGAAATAAGTGTGTCATATTAAGAGAAATTATACATTAATAATAAATCAAGAATATGCAAAATTCCAAATTTTACCTCAAAGTTCCTGAATTCTGTTTGGTCTTTCTCGTGACATTCGGGGCGATATGCCAGAGAAGGATCCGGACCCTATGAGTTTGTGTAAGAAATAAGACTTAAAAGACAGATACACAGTCTATCAACTCAAAGCAACAGTTTGATTGACATTGTTCAGCATTGCAAAAGTAATTCATGTATGATGCCTAACTCAACTGATTATGAATCATCTATGTAAGTAACTGTCTGAATGTCAGGTACATACCAGGTTCACCACCCTCATGGTTTAGCTGAGATTGTGTCGTTCAGGATGAAAAAGGATGTTGTGTGTTTGGTGTCTCGGAGTGCTCTATTTATAATGGTGCACATATGGGGTCTCTGAACTGTGGTGGGAATAACTAGTAAAACTTTAACTTTCTCCAGTTCACTTTCTCTCTGTGCGTGTGTGCGTGCGTGTGTGCGTGCGTGTGTGCGTGCGTGTGTGCGTCTGTGTGTGTGTGTGTGTGTGTGTGTGTGTGTGTGTGTGTGTGTGTGTGTGTGTCTGTGTGTACACGTTTGAGTGCTCAGAACTGGGATATTTTGGCCCAAATACAGCAGACTGGTTCAGAAAAGACATACTGTACCATTACAGTGACTAAGGGCATTTGGTTCAATAGTAATTTTAAAGAATTTATATTTTACATTTTCTACATTTTATTATTCACATTTTTTTTTTTTTTTAGCATTTTATTGAATTGTTTTAGTATGGTTTTGTTACATTTCACTATTATGGCTTTACATTTATTTTTACAGTAGGTTTTAGTTTTTATTATTTTATTTTTGACCTCAATCAACACAATAAATTAAGTAAAATATGTTTAGAATATTTTGCTTTGATTGCAGCAGGTTTTCTTTAGTATTATGTTTGTAGTTTCTTATTTGCAGATCATCTATAAACTGTAGTGTTTGTGTCATCAGACTTTTCAGAGACTTCAGATTAGTGTGTGTGGGGGTGGGGGTGTGTGTGGGGGGTGGGTTCTTGTGTATATATGATTTGAGGACACAAATGTGTATAATGACATGTGTATTACAATGTAAACATGGTTTATGTGGACACTTCCTGTGAATGTCCCTATAAAACATGGAAACCCAACGTGTGTGTGTGTGTGTGTGTGTGTGTTTTGTGTTTATAGTAGGTTACACCCCTGATTTTTATTGGCTGATAGTTTGTGGGTGAGTCTGTGATGTGTCTGGTACTAGGTCACATGTACTGAGTACACAGTCTAAAGTTAAAACCAAGCAGATAAACTGCAATACACACTCATTCTGACATCTAAATCATTTCTTTGTCTTTGGCTGTTTTGGGGGGGGGGGTTTGTGACTTTTTTTTGACACATTTGGCCATGCTATTATAGAGATTAAGGATTAAATATGGCTCCTAATTAAATGGTATTATTAAATGGCCTAGTTAACCCCAGATGGTTGATATTATAACTACACTATCTGGCTCCAAAAAGCATCTTTTTCTATTGAAGTCCAAAATATTTAAATTTTAAATAAATTTTATATTATAGTAGGTTTCATTTAATTATAAAATCCATTTTAATGTATTTCCTTATGTATTCTTCACAGTTTCTGTAAGTTTGTGCTAACTTGTTTCAGGTCTGCAGCCAGCAGATGGCAGTCTAACCTTAAACTTTCCTGAATGGATGTCTTGCCATCAGAATAAACCTTTATTTATTTATTTAACTTGCCTACTTAACCATATTTTGAAGCAGTGTTGGGGAAAGTTACTTTTACTTTTAAAAGCAATGCATTATAATGTTGCGTTTAGTCCCAAAAACTGTATTACTTGGTTACTTTTGTATTTATTTTTCTCATCTGGGCTGGGCTGGGCTTGCTTGCTTGTTTTTTAATAACAACAAAAAAAGTTATGTTTTTGGCAAATATAAAGGTCCTTAAACACTAAAAATGAAATGAATAAGCCTCAGGCTGAAGGAAATGCCAATTCACGCCTGTACAGTTGAGGGCACAGCTCAAACAAACCTTTCAGCTGTACTGCCGTTCTGAAATACATGAAACACTCATGCTATCTTTATCTAAATATTATGTTTATCTAAAGTCATTTTTGATTTTTAGTATAGTTGAATTGGGTCATCGAATATCAGCAGCAAAGTCAATAAAGTGAGATTAAAGTTTGCATTTCACTGTTTTTTTCAGTAGCGGGATGTGCCACTAAAACTTGTGAAGTGCTGATGGATTGTGTCATGTTCCACTGACAATGTTGTGGAACATGTTGCCGTATGTTGTGGCAACTCCACTAGTGATTGACAGGTGAGTTGCGCAGCTGTAGTGACATAATTGTGACACAAAATACTAAATAATTGTGACACAAAATCCTAAATTAAACATTTACAAATCAGTAATATTTTTCAAACATGTAGTCAGTTTGTGGCATGTACGTGCCTCTAAATGTTGTTGCTAAGTGTTAATACCAGTGCTACTCTATCTTGTTGATCAGCAAACTGCCCATTCTAGGAAACACACTAGGTAAGATCCACGGGTGGTGTATTTATTTCTTTGTGATTTTTAGATGGTAACAAAAACAAGCAATCGGAGTCTGATATTGATCTAAATAAATATAGATAAAACTTTTTTTTTTTTTTTACGGTGAACATGCATTCCTGCATTTATTGTTAAAGTATTTGACTTGCTGTAGCCACATTATAATAGATATCCAGTTTAATATAATATCTACTAACCTACATTACTCTGCACTTTATAATGGTTTGTGGCTTTTTCTTAAATTTTCTCTAAATGGTTACACCATTTACATAATGCTCCAGCAGACAGTGACATGTGTCACTAGGCTATTAAAAGTGCCACAACATAAAGTGACATGCTCCACAACAATGTCAGTTGCACATGACGCAATCCATCAGCACATGTCACAAGTTTTGGTAGCACATGCCACTATCCACTGGCACATGCCAATGACAACCGGATGTGCCAATGGCTTAATGCGTAAGATGCCATGCCTCTTAAAGGATTAGTTCACTTCAAAAGGAACATTTCCTGATAATTTACTCCCCTATTTACGTCCCTATTTATATAGCTGTGTGTGTGCACGTTTGTGTGTTCTGGGTTAATGCAAGGAGAATGTTGTAAAGAAGGGGTCTCTATTTAAGTAAGAGATATATATTATAAGAACAGCATCCAGTAAGTAAAATGTATGTAATTAATAATTTGTCTGAAAACTCAGAATTAGTAACCATAAGCAGACAATACCCAAATTACTTGCTAATTAATACTTTAATTCCGCAAGGATGCATTAAATTTGTTACCGTAAAGACATTTTATAATATAAAAAAAAAGATTTCCATTCAAAAAAGCACTGTTTTTGTTACTTTCCATTCATCAAAGATCCCTGAAAATAGTATTACAGTTTCCAAAAAAAAAAAAAAAAACTGTTTTCAACATTGATATAATAAGAAATATTTCTTGAGCAGCAAATCAACATATTAGAATGGATAACACTTTAGTTTAGGGTCCAATTCTTACTATTAACTAGTTGCTTATTAGCATGCATATTACTGGCTGTGTATTAGTACTTATAAAGCACATATTAATGCCTTATTTGGCATGACCATATTCTACATCCCTTAATGCTACCCAATACCTAAACTTAACATCCTTACTAACTATTAATAAGCTGTAATTAGGAGTTTGAGGCAAAAGTCATAATTAATAGTTAGTTAATAGTGAGAATGGGGCCCTAATCGAAAGTGTGACCTTAGAATGATTTCTGAAGGATCATGTGACACTGAAGACTGGAGCAATGCTGAAAATTCAGCTTTGTGTCACAGGAATAAATTACGTTTTTAAATGTATTCAAATACAAAAGTTATTTAAAATTGTAATAATTAAAATGTAAAAATATTGCTGTTTTACTGTATTTTTGATCAAATAAATGCAGCCTTGGTGAGCATAAGAGACTTCTTTCAAAAGCATTAAAACATCTGACCCCAAACATCTCACTTACTGTGTCATTCTGACACAGAAGCAAACACAGATCATTACACTGTGACCTTCTATGTGTTTGCATTCTATTACAACTGCCCACATGATACTAACAAAGAAACAGTAAGCATTTGCATTTGTTTTTATTGACACAGCTAAATCATATTAAAATACAGCGCAGTGACTCAACTACAAACATTCAAACATTATACTCTCGTAAAATATTTACACCTCAAAAGCTTTTGTTAACTTAGAATTAAATAGCATCTCTTCCATTCAAGTCATTGGCATTTAAAGAAGGTGATCGATCATGTCGCTTTTAAAGTGCTTTGTTTAATAGTAGCATTTGACCTAAATGTGAACATGAGGATAGCAGACATTCCACCACTGACACACTGACAAAGTGTGTGTGTGTGTGTGTGTGCGCGCGCTTGTTTGGCCATAGAGGGTTGCTTAAAGTTGTCGTCCATGTTTTATTTGTATTTGTGATTATGTTGTGAGACTGGCATGTGCAACGTACATGATCAGACAGTGTTGAAAGTTTAAGAGCTTTATGGATGAAGATTTGATGTTTTAAAAGTTTAAATGGGAATATACAGTGGTCCCAAAAGGTATGTGGACACTTAAAGTGGCTATGTGTAAAAGTGAAAATACTTTCTCAAGTCCTAGTGCTGAGACGACTAAGAGTTTTATTTCTCTGAAAGTGTAAACAGTGTGGGTCTGTGACGCTTGTAGGATTACTCTGTTGGTTTGAGCGGGCTGACACATTGACGTTGACTTCAACCAATGGTATGAGTTTGGGGCGGGACTATTGGTTTGTCCAGCTAATGGCTCATGGGGGGATTGTTCCGGAAACTAGTTACTATTTTTCCATTTGGTGATGCTAGTGGCATTAAAAATTTCAGAATTTAATAGAATAAGATGACAAAATATCAAACCGAATGGTATCTGCAAGCAAATGCTTAGCTTTTCTCAGAACTAACTGCATTTTCTGAGGCATTTTTATAATTTTAACCAACTTATGTGGCACTTACATTTAAACAACTTAATTCAAGGATTCAAGTCCATGTCCATTCAAATATGAGGCCTTAAGATGCAACATGTAAAGATTAACATCACTGTGACATGACCAATAATCATCGACCATTACATGCAACATAGGTGATCAGGTTTGGGTCATGAGGGTGATTAGGGGGGTGACTCCTTTTAAGTGATTTCTTTAACTATAAACATGTTTCACTATTGTTTGGTGACTAGAAAAAATTTATTTGGATGCTGTCTTCAATTTAAACAGTTATTTTTGTCATTTAAAACATTAAAAAAAATTGTGCTTGTGCTATCTTTCTTTTAAATAAATGGCAG
The DNA here is from genome assembly GCA_039654625.1 of Rhinogobio ventralis. Classification (NCBI taxonomy): domain Eukaryota; kingdom Metazoa; phylum Chordata; class Actinopteri; order Cypriniformes; family Gobionidae; genus Rhinogobio; species Rhinogobio ventralis. The sequence continues at coordinate 18,757,870 of CM077206.1, read as the reverse complement.
TTGGTTTGATATTTTATTTAATGCAGTGAAACTCAGATATTTAAGCATAGATTAAGTGTTCGAATACAGGATGTTTTCTCTTAAGACGCTCACGTTGAAGCTCTGTTTGGCTTTAGTTGGCTCAGACAAGGGCGATTTGTCTCAGAGGGACAATAAAAGAGATGACAATCTACAGTGTGAGATTACTGTAAAGACAATGAAGGTGCAAATCGCTTCATTACAGGAGAGGCATAAAGTATAAGTGACATTTAAGACTTTCTTTTGAATGTTATATATATTTAAAAAGAGAATACAACAATATTCTCTTCCCTGAGGTCCACTAGTGTTTTCTGTTGTTTCCAATATTTTACACTGCTTCATCAGAAACAGCCTCTTTGCAAAGTTGCACTACTTTCCCACCCATATAAGACAGTTAGTTTAGTTAATGAGATTCACTAAACAGTCTGTGCTTAAATGTGGCACTTAAACTGTTCCGATCAGACTGAAATGATCAAGGATATTGTTGAGATCCTTCAGACATATTTGCAGAGCAGTAGGTGTTATACCCAGTCAGGAACAGCACAAGGTTTGTCAAACTTTCCCTTATTTTCGTTATCGTTAGTTCTTCTGATGTTTTGGAGTGGTAGTGATATAGTTTCTTACATCCCCTTATTACACCTTAGGAATGTATAACATTTAGATTAAGATCGATGTTTGAATGTAAATGTTGGTGATCATACAGTATGTTTATGTTTTCATCTAGATGACATGAGAGTTTCAGAAGTTCAGAACGAGTCATTTTTGCGGCTCCGTTTCAATACATGGTTTCTTTTTGGGAAGCAGTTTTGAGTTCTTATACACTGTTTACATATTGAACTCTTTTATTCAAAATCTCAAGAGAATTTGAATTCTCATGACAAGACTTCCGTAAATTGATTACTCCAGTTTTTGAGTTTGTTGCCCGCTGGTGTCTGTTGTCTCTTGTTGTCACATTTTTGGAAAGGTTTTTAGTGTGTGGGGTCAGTCATAGTCTTATCCATAACTATGTGGACTTCTGGGATTGATTGGCGATTCTTGTCGTCCGCTTTGGCTGTTCAGCTGGTAGAGACGGTGGCTGAGGTTCTGTACCTGGCAAGTGCCGAGAACGCATCCCACACGCATCAGCTGGCCCTGCGGGCGACTGCGTGACCCTCTGAGGATATGCCGACGTTCCCGGAAATGTCCCTGAGCGCTACTGTTTTGATTGGACGGTGTGTTGGTCTGTCTCGACGGGGGTCCTTTATGCAGGAGGGCCCTCCAGACCGCACAGCGCTCTCTTGCCCCTCCACTCGAAGCTATTGAAGGAATGGTGATGGTTTCCTTGGCGATACCTCCTCCTGTTTCTGGAAGCTTCCCAGGCTTACTTAGAAAACTCAATCTGGTGAGAGAAAGAGAAATAATTTGGTTGACCACCAGTGGAGCACATGCATGCACTGACCAAATCTAAATACATCATTCAGACATTCACATAGAAGTTGGCGTAGTTTGACCATCACTTTAGTGTTAAATCAGAGGCTTGGCAGCATTAAGACCATTTTAGGTGGAGTATTTGAAGCCTGTTATTAATCCAGTGTTTCTCTGGCTGTAGTCCGAGTTATTTGTGGCATGCACTAATATTCCCTCACTCTAGGACACGCACTGCTTCACGTGCTACTCTTCCCTGTCTTCTGTCTGGCTCACAGCAGACTTTCAGAGCATTCGTTTTTCTGTTATAATATTAGTAAAATATGAGAAATGAGAAAGAGGATTTAAAAATTAATAGAGGATCGTTTCACATGATTGTCTGCACTGTCATAATGGAATTCTGTGCCAGTTTTGGGCACTATATTTGCTATTAATTTACTTATTTTATTTGTAAATGAGTTTTAGTTCTTATAATTTCTGTGTCATTAGCAGTCTAAATAAAAAAAATAAAAAAATCCAAATTAATTTTCCTAATATCTGCGGTTGTTCAGCCAGACAGGTAATCCCATTGGGACTGGTAGTTGTGCCAGACGCTCACATGTCAGATCGCTCAAACGGAGCAATGTTTGAAAGCATCTCAGAGCCACAATGTTTTCCATTGTTTGGAAAGTCAGGTCTTTGAGAATGGATTACTTGTCTCTGCTTATTTCTTTAACGATCACATAACTAATATAAGCCTTGAGATGGTTGCTTTGATAAGTGTCAAACAATAAGTTAAGAAATAAATAAAATTTGTATTAATCTTCCTAAAGTGTTCCAGTGAATTGCAGAACTCAAACAGCCAGCAGTGTTACCTTGTTCAAATGATCTGGATAGAACAAGGCCAAATAATTTCATTTAGATGTACTAGTTCTCTGAAAAGTTCAAAGTAACCTTTGACTTGTGCTTTGTGTTTTCTTGCTCATAAATAAACTGGCACCAATATAGATCATTTCACCAAGTTTTACATGGCTGCCAAACTTGCAGATGAAGGAGATTATTTGAGATTTTCTTTTTAGGAAATGTTTGATGCAGTTTTCCTGAATGGTTACAGTATATATACAACGATCAGGCATAACATTATGACTGACAGGTGAAGTGAATAGCGCTGATTATCTCTTCATCACGGCACCTGTTAGTGGGTGGGATATATTAGGCAGCAAGTGAACATTTTGTCCTCAAAGTTGATCTCCAAAACTGCAGCTCTTATGGGGTGTTCCCGGTCTGCAGTGGTCAGTATCTATCAAAAGTGGTCCAAGGAAGGAACAGTGGTGAACCGGCAACAGGGTCATGGGCGGCCAAGGTTCATTGATGCATGTGGGGAGTGAAGGCTGGCCCCTGTGGTCCGATCAAACAGACGAGCTACTGTAGCTCAAATTGCTCAAGAAGTTAATGCTGGTTCTGATAGAAAGGTGTCAGAATACACAGTACATCGCAGTTTGTTGCGTATGGGGCTGCATAGCCACAGACCAGTCAGGGTGCCCATGCTGACCCCTGTCCACCGTCAAAAGCACCAACAGTGGGCACATGAGCATCAGAACTGGACCACGGAGCAATGGAAGAAGGTGGCCTGGTCTGATGAATCACGTTTTTTTTTTTTTACATCACGTGGATGGCCGTGTGCATGTACGTTGCTTAATACATGGCACCAGGATGCACTATGGGAAGAAGGCAAGACTTATTTTTTTCCAGCGCTATATGTATTTATTTTTTTTGCATTTATTTGTATTCTTTTTTAAGATATGGTAAAGTTTCTGATATTTATTCTTTTCATATTTTAATGCTGTTTAACAAACTTTAGTAAGCATGGAACCTGAGTATCAGTATGTTTGGTTAATTTCCAGTGGGTGTTATGCGAGTCAGTTTATGTTGTGCATTAGTGGGGGATATAGGGCAATACTTTAGTCTTAAATTCTAATCCTAATCAGAATGTTTCTGAACATGTTTCGTCTGGACTGGCAGTAACATAACACATGCATGTACAAAATCACTTCGATCACTGTGCCTCTCAGCAGTTTCCGGTCATAAGGAGCATTTAAATGGTTGTGTTAACCTTTGTTTAGCTCTTGGTTTGAGGTTTATAATACTGTACCTGTTAGATATCTGTACACTTGTTTTTTTTTTTTTTTTTACACTTTTTAAGAAATGCTTTTATTCAACAAGGTTGCGTATCAAGGTTTCCACAAAAATGTGATGCAGCACAACTGTTTGTAACAGCACAACAGATCCGATTATTTATATAAAAAATAAATAAATAAAATTAATTTAAAAAAAATAATAATAATAATAATTATATATATATATAAAAAAGAGACTTCTTTCAAAAGCATTTTTAAAAAAACATACTCACTGACCCCAATATTTTACCAGTAGTGTAATACTATAATGAAATACTAGCAATTTATGTTAATATAAACTATATATAATTTATATTAACATGCATAAATTATATATATTGTTAATACAGAGCTCATCTTGGTGCCCATCAATGTATAAAGAATATTTTAGGTGCCAGATGGTGTAGTTATAGTATCTACCAGCAGGGGCTAATGGGAAGATGCTAACTAGCTAAAGCTGGGTTAAATGTGATAGAATATAATTGTAAAATAGATAATTTGTTGCAAGATTTAAACTTTCTTCTACTGCATGAGCACCACTGCGGGCAGAGCATGAATAGCTGGCATTACGTGGAGTGTTGGAGCAGTATAGTGGGTCTGTTAGCAGAACCGGAGATGTGGGACTGCCGGGGCTCAGGGTCAGAGCAGGTCTGTGTGTGTTTGCTGGACTCCCATTTGCTCCCTCATATAATAAACGTGGGCCAATGTAGGAAAGACTAAACAGGCCTGGAGTCACTGGAGTTTCCAAAACAAACTCCTCATTTAGCATGCGCTGCACACAGTGCTTTAAGTGCAACACACAACTACTTTCTGCCTCTTGTGAAGGTCACCATCAGACTAAATATACAGTAGATGGACAGATATATCTATGTCTTTCAGTCGGTATGTTTGTCATTCTGTCAATCATTCTATATGTCTGTCTGTCTATCATTATGTCGGTGTGTCTGTCTGTTGTTCTGTCTATCAGTCTGTCTGTCTATCAGTCTGTCTGTCTATCATTCTGCCTGTCTGTCTATCAGTTTATCTGTCTGTTGTTCTGTATGTCTATCTGTCTGTCTTTTTTTATTTTATTTTATTTTTTATTTTATTTTTTTCTGTTCTTCTCAAATCTACCTTTTTAAATTTGAAAATTCAATTCTGCATTCATGTTTAAAGGCACAATTCAAATTTAATTCAAATTTAGGAATTCAAAAGCATTCTCAATTAAATATGAATGAGTATCTTTAAACCCTGCTGCTGGCAACGTTTGCACTGGTAAGCATTATTCATGTTTAAAATTTTCTTTCACACTTTCTTTTCCATGCACTTTGTAATTAGTTTCCTTTGCATTATCGTGATGAAATTCAGCTTCTTATCTTAATTTGTTTAACGTCCTTTCTTGCAGTTGCACATGATTCGATAAAATCCTCTGCAGCATCATAAAAATCTACTGAATTGAAATCAGTCCGGAGAGCAGTAGCCCTGTTACTCAATCACCCTGTCCTAGCATAAGCCCTTCTAAGCCTCTGCCCAAAGCTAAAGTCCTACTGTTTCATTGCTCCATTCATACACTTCAGTCTCAGGTGCTATATTACACACACACACACACACACACACACACACACACCGAGAGAGAGACACACACACAGGTCTGTGAATATGGAAGGCAGCTGGGTGAAGTGTCTCTTGGATTATAGAGGAGAGACGGAGGAAGAAGAGGAGACGTATTGTGGTGTCTTGTTCTGCTTTGTGAAAAACTAGGAGGAGGAAGTCTGAAAGTTTTAAGTTGAGAGAGAGAAAGAGATTGTTGAGAAACGTTCCCACATTAGTGCCCCGCATGAGGTCTGAGAGAGAGATGTTATCCACAAATATCCATCGTAATCTAACAAACTGTTCAGAATGATGTTGCAATCCACTCGCTGAGAGGCACATTTTTAAAAACAGAGGTAGAGGGGCTAATTTGGCAGAAAACTGCTTAAATCCACCTTACATAAATTCATTATGCCCTTGTGTGAGTGTGTGACCAAAAGAGGATTTAATTTCCAGTTGAACATTAAAGCCCTAAATCACGGTTTGTTTGTGACCTCACACGGTCTGTTTGACCTTTTCTCACATTAGGCACACACTGTGTGTTCACATTTATTCTGTAAGCTTGTTTCACTTTTGAAGGCCACAGTGGAGGAAACTGCCTCATCCCACCAAGAGGGGGCGCCACCGAGATTGTGTTCAATCAGTCTTTAAGATCGCAAGTGGCTTTATTACAAAACCCAAACCAACAGGTGAAGTGACCCCCAAAAAGTATTTGCAAACTAAGCGATGCCAATAAAATATAAAACCAAGTAACACCTGTATACAAATATGGTACAATATGGTACAAAATGTTTTTTGGAATCTAAACATTTTAGCAAGTACTTTTAAATGACTGTGTTGTAGTG